>JAFIDM010012231.1:52757069-52780049 GCA_023159025.1 Thereuonema tuberculata | reverse complement strand
AATAACTTAAGTTACATTTGAAATGAACTGATTTACTTAAAGTGAAAGAAATTGGATAAGAGAAATTCATTAGATACAGTAGGCCTATTGTAAGTTTATTGATAAGTTATTTGTGTCCATAGAAAGTGTAGTGATGTACAGTGAACTGTTACCATTACAATCTGACATCTTGCCGACATCTTAATTGGAAGAGAATATTCCTTATTTTGAAAACGCTTAGTTAATATTCTATACACGGAAAGTTGAGGTGTTTTTTTTTCTTTTCCCTTGTCGCCGGGCAGTGAATAAACATTGCGAAGTTGTGTGCTTCCCTGTAAGATATGGCGAGGTCAAAGTACAAATCTACAGCGTTAAAAGGAACTTCATTTTCTTATTTGTTAACCATTACGGTTTTAGGGCATTTAATTGTTAAGGCCGAGGGCTTTATTTCCTGTTGGTTCCGGGGGAACGTTTTGGGCAGAGAGGGGCGAAACCCTCACAATTTTAAATTTCGGAATAACCTTCACTTCAAAGATAATTCTCAATGACCCTCAATTTCAATAGCAGTTTTCCGCCATCTTGTATACATCCACAATCCTGCAAGAGTTGCACCCGAAGTTGCAATTTTCTTAATTCTTAGCTTTTAGAAACACGGTTTTACATGAATACGATATTAACTGTGTTTTTCGAATCTTTTCGGTTGGAAAATAATGAACATTCATTTTATTATTATTAATCATTTATGTGTTGTTAATAATAATAAAACAAATCATATAAAATAAAATGTGATTCTTTTATGTGTGTTGCTGAAATTGAAGTGATTAAAAAGATTAAAAAGATTAAAATAATATTCAAAATTTTAAAAAACAACATGTTTCATCCCACGTACATGGATGTCTTCGGTAATGCCCGAAGACATCCGCGTACGTAGGATGAAACGTTTGCTTTTTAAACCTTTTAATATTATTTTAATTTGTGTAATCTTTTTAATCAATTCAGGTTATCTTCTCTGTTTCGGGTTCTGCATAATTAACCATCTTATTAACGTTGTTTCTGATTCTCAAATAATGATCTTCACTTTAGATGACAGAATTTTAAAGTATACTCCGACATCTAAAATAAAGAAAAATTATGACGATTGAGTTTCGTAATGCATTTGTGCCAAAATTACGTTCAAATAGCGTTTTATTGTTTGAACAAACCATAGTCGTTTTATTTCTTTTACTATTAATAGTTTGTTATTCCAATTAATAGATTAATATATTTTAGACAAAAGTTTAACGTGCGTTAGTACATTTTTACAGTAAAATAAAACAAAGAACGCACATAACTAAACAAAACACAAATTCACTGAGCTATTTTTGATATTTGTGTTGGTAATCGGGGACAGCGCTGTTTCAAGGCTTATTGGCCTATCATCAGCCCGACCCAACCAACATACCTAAGCTCAGTGAAATGGGACAATAGACAAAACGGACAAACATACAAATCAATGACCCCTGAATTACAAAAACATCAAAATAAAATCAAGAATAAAAAGGGGTGAATAATTAATCCCCGCTAGCTATCAAAAATAGCTTCTAGGGATTAATTCATAACAAGGTTAGTAATTAGACAATTACTGTAAAAATTTGACAATTACTGTTTAGTTATGTGCGTTCTTTGTTTTATTTTACTGTATTAATATATTTTGTTATTCTAATTAATAGACTAACATATTTTGTTATTCGAATTAATGTTAGACTAGCGTTTGAAAATACTATTTCCTCAGCTTCACCCCTTTTGCCTTGTCTTTGTGAATCGTGGCTTTTGTTAGTCTAGCTCGTCATGACTGTCTTTTATGAGAGATACAGATTAAATAATGTGTCTCTTGCCTTTGTTGAAGGCATGTGGTCTTTCACTTATTGCCAAAAACCGAAAAAAGAAAAACCTAAGGAATTGAGCGGTGATTAATTTAATAGGCTACTTCGACAAATCCATCAGCAACAGAAAATATTCATTCAGCTGACTACGCAGATCTACGAAAGCAAATGGTGATTCTTTTACTATCAGCAAAACTGAAGTTATTCGGAATCGAATAAAACCTCATTTACACACACACACACACACACACACACAAATCTAAGGAAGCAGCTCCTTTACTTATAGCTTATCTTTGTGAAACACCTTGTTGATATTTTTTTAAATCCGGTACAAAGATACTGTTTATCTCAAACTTTCTTGTAGATGGATGCTGAAAACGACATAAAAATTGCAAAAACTAAGCAAAATGCCACCCCTGCACAGTGCCTTTAAAATGTCCTCATCACTAGAACTCCGTTGCTAATACTTCTTTCTATAATATAAACTTCACTCTATTTTTTAAAGATGAACAATATTTTTATCTTTATATTGAACTTAAATTTACTGTATAATACTTAGGGCTCGGATTACATGCAAAATGCATATTTGTTATTAAGATGTATGTCAACAAAATTTTCTATGCATATCTAATGTTTTTTGATAGAATGGCCTATTTTGATCAAAAAACATTAGTTATGCATAGAAAACTTACAATTTTGTTGATATACATCTTAATAACAAATATGCATTTTGCATATAATCCGAGCCTTAATAATAAGAAAAACATCATCTACATATTTCTATAAATTTTGTGATCTCTCGTCTGATTAATATGATTGGAAGTGATAAAGGTACAATTTTAAGGAAAATTTAAAGTTGAAAATTTAGAATAAATGCGTTTGAAATTTAGAATAAAAAAAAAATCACTCAGAAAAATGAAATCACTCTAATTATTCATCTGATCTTTCTTCTATTAGGACCAAAATAGATATTTGAAATAAAGTTTGCATATTTTAAAATATTTTTTACATATTTTTTTTTTAATTTTGGCTATTTAAACAAAATTTGCACCGAAAGTAAATAAGCTATGAAATATATTTACAATATTATTTGTTATTAAATATTAAAATCTGATATAATATTTATTAAAGTTTTATATCGGAAATTATTTACTTATTTATTCAAAATTTTTGTTCCAGATAATCCACATGCTATTGCTGAGTCGTCTGGAGTTGAGGAACAACATGGTAAGACGCTCTGAAGATCTTCTTCACTATCTTGGATTACAAGAAGCCTGGCTGAGGGATTTGGATACCATGGATGCGGCGCTAAGAGCAAGTAGTGTTCTTGACTCGAGTGGTGAATTCAAAATGGTGAATTTTCTGGTGCACAGCGATTATTCCCCACCCGAGCCTCATATTACCAGACGTGATGTGACTCTCGTAACGCAGTGTTCTCACCACCATTTGGCTACCTTAGTATCGCTTAGTCAGAGGTGGGATGGGCCGATTTCTGTGGCGGTTTTTGCCACTCGCAAGGAGATATCCGTGGCCGTTAAGACAATAGCCACTCTCCGTCAGTGTCTTCCTGCTCTTCGTCAAAATGCCTCTTTCCATTTAGTGTTCCCTCTCATTCATCAGGTCAATTTGATTGAAAGAGACCCAAGTGATAAATGCGACTGCGAATCCATCGGCGAATCGCTAGTCGGGACAACTGGGATTTCGTCTTCCATTAGCTCTTCGTCGTCCAATTATATTTACGATGACGTTCTGTATCCCAATAATCTGCTTCGTAATATGGGTCGTCGTAATGCCCAAACTGAGTTCGTGTTTGTGGTGGATGTGGACATGGTGCCCAATGCCAATCTTCATCGGGACTTTGTCGAGTTCGCCGAGACCAATCGCCTATTTCATGACGGCAAGCGCGACGACAAGACCGTGTACGTAGTCCCGGCTTTCGAAGCCCGCGAAGGGACGGAGATCCCACGAGACAAGGCGGGCCTCCTGCAACTGATCGACCACATGCTGGTGCGACCGTTCTACTCTGAGCTGTGTTGGAAATGCCAGAAGCACACGGATTACGACGCGTGGCAGAAGGAACCGTATTCGCCACAGCTCAATGTGCTCTTTGAAGTGCTATGGAAGGATCCTTGGGAACCATTCTACATTGCAAGAAACTCGGTTCCATTCTACGACGAGCGCTTCAAGCAGTACGGATTCAACCGCATTAGTCAGGTAAGACACAAGGTTCTGTAGATATGAAATAATTAGTTCTAATTTGAAACATTACAGAATTCTCAAGTCAAATAGGAAATCAGATCATTTATTAGGTATTTGCACTAAAATACATTTATTAGTAATTAAATTAGAAATAATGCGAAACTAAATGACATGGAAAAAAAAAGTTAACTATAGCGGAATATAAAGAGAATACAGGTAGCAATAATAACTGCACAAGACTACATTAACAAATTACGAATAGATCAAATTACGAAATACATAAAGATAATGTTAGATATTAAGTAAATATTATTAACACTAATATTTATTACTAAAGTTAGAATAACAAAATAAATCCTGAATATATCACCAATATATTCTGAAATGATATTCGGATGAATTCTTATGGCACTCTCTTACCAGTGTCCTTAAAAATTTTATCGAAAAAGAAGATAACATTGTTTCTCTTGAAAGATTAAATAAGAAAGTTTTCCAGAAAAATGAATAATATTATATACATTGGGAGCAAAGCCGGAAAATGACCATTAGACGCAAAAATAAGTTTGAAATAGAATTTACTTTCTGCCTTTATGGAAACAATTTTTTTAGCTTAGGATTTTGCAAAAGGAAGCTATCCAAAATTAAACTACCGTAATAAAGCTTTAATAACCATTCAGTTTTTATTAATGACTGAACATAAAAGCATCAGACATTTATTAATATTTAATTTGAAAATTTTGTCAGATTGTGTGCATATCAAGCTACACAATGGCCGCGCGAATTTTCAAGAATTTGGTACATACCTTAGGATTCAATTAGAATGTAGGCCATTTAGTTTGTTCCCATTACCTCTCCAACGCTGTAGGCTCAGCACAGTGGATAGCTAAGACTATACTTAGTTTCCTTAATTTGTTCTAAGTTAAAACAATATATTAAAAAAAATGCTTCGTCAACAGAAAGGTTTGAAAATATACTATTTTCAAATAGTATAAACTTTTCAAAATGTAGCAATGTTTCTTGACGTAACAATTGGCATTCTAATTAGAGCATTAATAGTCATCATAAAAATGCTGTAGTAGTTCTTAGTAACTTAATTTCCAGGAACTTCGTTATTCATAAACTGCTCCTCAGCTACTTGAAACTCATTCCATGTATAAAACACTTTTTTCAATAATTCCAGAGATCTTTCCTGCTTTCTTATACAAATTTCTGCAAACTGTGCCTCATCAATATCCGGAATTTGAACAATTAACATTTTGCTACTATGTACAGGTGATTATGACGTAAACACTTACCTTTGTCAATAAAAATAGCAGAGAAGAAATAAGGATTTTTTGCGCTCGCAGCCGAATGGTCCGACGGTCTTGTTTTCTAAGCAAAAAAAAAAATCAAAATATAACAGTCGTAATGTCTCCCAAGGATTCGAGTCACCTCTCCCGCAGTTACGCTCTTGAAACCGCATGAATTATCTATTCTAAAAACCATGTAATCCTCTCATTTATACACAATGTTTATATATAAGTGTAATTCAAGATGATATAACTCTAATAAAAGAACTAATATTTTTTTTCCAAATTTACTTTCATTGACATCGATCTTAATTGGTTTACATTTAATTTTAACTATTTTTATACTACTTAATTTTTTTACGTATATATTTTTAATTAGAGAATGTATCTATTTAATTATAAATGTAAAAATATTTTTCTACTAACTTCCAGAGAATGAAAGCGATGGGTTTACAAATAGATGAATGCAATTTATACTTACCATTTTACAGATGACCAAGTTCTTATTTTCCAAAATAAAGATGACCTACAGTACATGACTAGGAAAGTAAAAAAAGGAATAGGAAAAATGGGGACTAACCATTAATATGAATAAGAAAAAGTATTTATGTATTAAGAGGGCCGTTCCTGCGTGGTCTTGTGGGCTCGGCGGCAGTCTCTCATGATGCTGATGCGAAGGAATCTCGGTTCGTCTCCTGGCGTAGGCATGGCTGTTTACTTTCTTTCTAAGTTTGTCTGATTCTTCGCCTGTCTCTTCTTTCGCCGTCTATGGCATGCGATATGGAGTTGGCGTCAGGAAGGGCATCCGGCCTTAATAACCCCTGACAAAATTTCTCTTCGGAATTACGTAAGTGCCGCTTGCGCCGACAGCGACCTCACATGGAAGTGGGAAAAAGTTGTAGTTGAAGAGGAAGAAGATTGGGGAAACTTATACAAAACTTGAATTAGAAGATAATAAGAAATTGATGTGATAAATACTGTTATTTAGGAATATGTACTATAAATAAATAAGGAAGGTAACGAATCAATAGAAATTAGAATAAATCACAGCAGGAAAATGATAAAAGTTTAAACAGTATTTGATGGTGCAGCGAAATTTCGAAGAACAGAAAAATGTGACATTTATGGTAGAATTGTTAAAAACATTGCATTACGTGAAGCATGGAAGGTAGAGCAGATAGGAAGAAGATTTCAGCAACATAATGGATACGATGAGAAGATCATGTAGGGTTTCAGGAAGAGAAAGAATAACAAATTATAGGATTTATGCTCATTTTTTTACTCATTTTATCAATTTCCATATTAAGTTCCGTACACATTTAACATTTAATTTTTCGCGAGAAAAAAGCTGCTTTTTATAATAGAATTGAATACTGGCCACCCTCTATTGTTTTTACTATTATCGGGAAGCTTGTAAAGTATAAGAAAGTCCATAGCAACAAAACTAGTATTATTATATTGTGATAGTGTTTAGGTAAAGAAAAAAACAACAACATTGAAATGAAAAATAAAAAAAAAATCACCGAATTAAAGTCTTGCTTTTAGGCATCTGAAACAAGTATCAGACGCCTTATATTCCCGGTTTGTCCGTCCGTCTGTGGACAAGTATCATTAAAATATCATTAAATTATCATTAAGCACAACAATCGCAACAAATGCGCCTTTTGCATCCGCAACAATCACATTTAAAATACAGCTCAGCAACAATCACAATAATCGCAACAATTGCGCCTTTTGCATTCGCAGCAATCAAATTTATAATAATAGGGAAATTAAATGAATTCAACATAATTCACGTATCAGAAGCAGTTGCAAAGCATTGTGATTGGTTTCCTAATCGCTATCTCTACCTTGTTTTATTAATCTGCCGAGATAGAGTAAGATTGTAATTACGTACTTTTACGTCTACAACTTAACTTCAACTCACATTATTTGTCATAATCTAAATTGGGATTCAGTGAAGTACAATAGTAAATATTTTTTAGTTATTTCCTTTAAATGTAAATATTTAATATCCTCCAATTCCCATTCAAATTGCATCCTCCTTCCTTTTAAATTACCTTCAAGCCCTGGTGGTTTCTGCGTTCATTAGAACTTAATGAGGATCCAGACGTTGCTAGGTTGCAGGGCCACTGCTAATTTCTTGTTTCAGATTTCAGCCAATTTATTTTAAAAATGTAAGTTGATATTTTCGTTTCACTGTAATTGCTTTCAGAAGCTGGCGTTGAATTACATTGATGCTAATCCAAATTTTAGAAAATAACGTGGTATTTAGTTGAAGAACTTTTTATTCATATTGAGGTGATCAGATTATGTATTGGAACCATTTAAGAGCGAAAAATTAAAAGATATTCATTTGATATTCTTTTAATCAAATCTTCTACAGTCCGTTCTTAGATTTCTGTTGATTAGTTTTAGATGACTAAGAACTACAGTTGTATGCTTTCTTCCTATTAGGTCATCGTAGCAAAAGCGTTAATTAAAATTCATTGTAGGATGATCCAATAGAAAGAAAAAATACATCAATGAAAGAAGGAAAGAAATTCTGTCAGAATATAATAGGATATAAAGTCATAATGATTTAAGAACAATAGTCAACACCAATTTTTAAATCTACTCTAAGGAATTCATACTATTTAGAAATTAAAAAGAATTTTAACGTATGACGATATTTGAATTAGAAATTGAAAAAAAATACTTCAGGACACACACATAATGAAGATAAAATATATTTTTACAATAAAAAAAAAAAAAACCTGTACAGTTTCGGCCTATTTAACTCCACAAGGCCATCATCAGCAGAACCACTCTGCTGATGATGGCCTTGTGGAGTTAAAAGAGGCCGAAGCTAAACAGGTTTTTATTTTTTTATTGTAAAAAAGTATTTTATCTTCATAATGTGTATCCTGAAGTGATTTTTTTTTTCAATTTCTAACTATTTCGAAATAAATTGCATTAAATCTCATAAATCGCATTGACAAACCAGTAAAAATATTCAAGTCCCATATTACATAAAATTTCAACCTCCAATATCAATACTTCTATATCTTTACAAGTATTTACAAATAAAACGTTAATTTTCTAAACGGTGAAGTGAAACTTTCTTCTTTGGAACAAGAATTTTTACAGGTCACTAAAAATTCTAATTTAACAGCGTGTCTAACTGTATTTTCAGTAAGTATTTCTTGCTAGATTTTTACACTCTTTAAAAATAAATAAAGAAAGAAGATCTAATAAATTAATTTAGTTAAAGTATCGCACCACGTGGCCCTTGGGAGGTAAGGATCCCAATGGAAGTTAGTTCCACATAGGTCTGGGTGTACTCTAGGACCCGTCTGGAGGAGAATTTAATGTGAGAAAAATCAAGGACCTCCGCTGGGGATTGAACCCGGTTTTTAATTGGCTACCAAAAACCACAAAGAGAATCTTAACTAGTGTTCGTTTTAAAAATAAGGACCGATTCCATGCATTTTTTGAGATGCGTATCAGCCGCCTGTCCTAAATAGAGTGTTAATACTGTGACCAGTTTCTCTTACATGGGAAACAGTTTTGTACGATAGATCACCTCTCTGTGTAGCCCTTCTATGGTCCGATTTACGCTCCCCCTAGCTTACGACGAGTCTCGCCGATGTAATGACAGTCATTATACAAGCAGGATTACGAATATACGACCCCTTTCACAGTAACAGGGTCAGAAACATCTTTGACCAATCTTGTAAGAGAAGCAGTGGAGCACTTTTTGGGAACAGTGAGGTTAACATTAAAATCATGTAAAAATTTTTCAATGGGGAAGATACTGGGATGATAGTCAAGAGTTGTATAAACCGGTCAACATGTTGAGCGGAGTTGGTTGAAGGTTATTATAAATATAAAACAAAGTCGAAGCTGTATGTTTAATGATGAACCCCATGGGATGAGCATTAGATAATAATAACTCCTTTATGTAACTTAACTCATTGTGAAAACAATCCCATCGGTTCGAGAGATTAAAAGCACGTAGCACGGCCATTTTTACAATATTGATCTTAAAGGACATCCGACAGTATGATTGATAATTGAGAGTATTCTGGCGTAAGTGGGTTTTCGGAAAACTGAGGTAACCGATCTCTGGATATACCAATCTCTGGATATACCAATGTCCAAAAAAGATATTAAGTTATTGGATTCCTTTTCTTCAGTAAACCTTATGCTCAGTAAACAATGTCCCAAGAATTGTAACCTTAGGAATGGGTCGGGAAGGGAAAAAGAAAAATAAATAAAATTCTTTCCATGCTCATTCCTTTGTTTTCAAAGCTTCCTCATTACACGTGGATTTGTTTATTTATTAAAATTCTTTGAGGCACCAAACGAGGGCGCTTGTTCCCAGTTCACTGATTGGTGAAGGCATTTCAATGGAGTAGTCGTTTGATTCCACGGGGTTCAGAACCCTTTTAAGTTTTGGTCTCCTTCGCGACATGTATTGAAGGGGGTGTTTTTGTGTCTCCAGTTTACATTGAGGAAGATTTGTACGCTTTCAAATCGAAACTGTCTGTATATTTTAGTCATTTTTAATTGTTTTATTTCATAATTCTATATTGGTATGTATGGCCGTTACTCAAAAGTTGGATCACTTTTTAGCGCACATAAAAATAATTCAAAATCTAACTAACTCTAAAAATTTGTAATAATAATAATAATAATAATTTATTGCCTTACAAAAGTTTGTTCATGTATAACAGATAAAAGTGTGACTTCCCTGGTGCCCTTAAAGATAGTCCCGTCGAGAAGGCAGACAGGGTGTTAATTATAGGCAGGAAAAAAAAAAAAAGAAAATACTAGGAGCATTACTGATAACATATAATGGAGAAAAAAAATAGAGCAAATACAAAAACATTAGTAATAAAATATAAATATAAAAGAGGTAAATTCATTTGTTTAGGAAGTACAGAAGCGTTTAGATGTGGTGACATTACAACCCTTGTAAAATAACTGAAATAATGGAATGCATAACTAAATAATTTCATATGAATCGTGAACCGCAATTTTCGAGTAAGAGATTAAGCCTAGCTCAAATAGATGGAAAGTAAAGAGAAGACTAAAGGGAATAGCGAAGTAAAGGAGAGGAAAGGAAATGGTTGGAAGATATGAAATTGTTTTTAAAATTTCAACTTTAAACATATATAATTTAATGACATGCTTATTGCTTTTTTAATGACATGCTTTTTTTTTTGTAGCTTTTATTTCAACAAAAGTTATCACTGATTTTAACAAAAGCAATTTAACGTTTGCTTTTTAGATTTATGAAAGTCACTTGAAAAGACCAACATGCTAGCATAAAATGAATTAAATTGTATTTATTTTATGTTAGTGATTTGGCCTTCTCAAATGACTTTGATGAAATGTTTCCAAATTTTATTTCATCGCGATGCCACTACATATATTTTTAAGAGGAAAAATCTTCATAAAGTAATTTTCATTATTAATAGATATAAACTAAAACTAGCAGATCGTTTTAATCTAGGCCAGAGAAATGTAATGATTCATAAGTAAAGTTTAATTATCAAGACAGTAAAAAGTTAGTATAGGATACATTACATACATCTTACAAAAACATTCGAAAGGCATTAGGGAAAAAGGATTAATTTTTATCAAATTTATCTGGATATCTAAGGAATGCGCTGTGATGACTTCTCCCATTACTTTGCGGACTTCAGAAGAACGTCCTTATCAGCTTCGTTTATGTAAATACTTGCAAATTTACAAAAATAAAACAGAATTGAGACATAACACGTTGGCCGTCTCTCTCATTCCATCAGTAAAGGATAAACATGAATGGAGAAGGTTCTATTCTTCTGTCCGTCATGACCTCCGCAATCAAACTATAAGTTGGACAGACATGAGTGATACCGTATTGAAAGCTTAGGACTTGTAGAAGTAGACACAGATACGAGTTCCGGTCTGCGGTCACAAAAATAAGACATATCACTATCAATCTACAATACACACCAGACAGACAGGATTGATTTGTTTTTGGAACCCTTATGACTTGTAGACTATAGGTGGGGAAAAATACGGTATGTTTCACAGTAAGTGGCCAAAATGAAACTCGTGCGAGGTCATTATGGTTTTGTGTACAATATGAAACCAGTTTTTTTACTTGTTGTTGTTTAACTGGAAATGTGTTTTATGTTATCTACTCGAAGTTGCTGATTAACATTGCCAAGGTTTGATAAACTAATTTTAGATAATGCTTAAAGGATATCAATACACAAACATAATATTATACGCTGCAATTCTTAATCGTATTTTAGAATTTATATTCTGAAATACAAACTTAAAAAATTTGAGTGAAATTTAAAAAATGCAGTAATCTTAGTTAATTAGAATTTTTTTCGACCATACATTGCTTATCCGTTTATCCGAATTGGTTCTTTATTACTTTAAATAAATTAAGGGTGCTAACATAGGTTTTTAGCTTTTCAAAATCTCATTATCTAATTTGCACTTCAGTAAATATATATATATAAAAAACCCGTGTAGAATTTTGCAACGTAAGTTTCGGCGAAATGTGTTTCAAGACGTAGGTGTTGGCACTGTTCGTCTCGAGGCATTTTCGTCAGCTCTCTCGGGAACCATATGTTACCTGCCTCTGCCTTCCTTTGGGTCTGTTCTATTCGTACCGAAAAGAAACGCTGTGGCGCGGAACTCGGCTGTTCTATCACCCCCTCTTTCCCCAGGGAAGAATTCTGTCATCGTAATTGGTTTAAATGCCAGTATTTGATGGTGAGTTTATGCTTTAAATGGACCCAACGAGCCGATTACATCTAATGTGATTTTCTACCTTCACTTAAGCGGTAAAACCCTTGCTTTGAATTTCTTGCTTTTAACTTCAATTACCGACTATTCGTTCCCGGTGGCAGAAAGTATTGGCAGCTTTTGAATTAAAGGAAACTTTGCTGAACAATCCTGATTTTTAATGTAAACTTAAAGAGCTAATTCGATTTAACCAACGAATAGAAAGTTTAAAAAAAAAACGCAACCCCCCCCCCCCACTTTTATTCTATTTGAAAAGAGTTTAACTCAAAGTTCTCTATTGCCTTTCGCTAATTAATTCCACAGTCCATCAGAAAATGAAATAATGATGTTTTTTAATATCAAAGAAAGAATATCAAATTTTCGTTTTAGGATATCAAAACCTATATGTGTTTTAAGTATTTTATTACTGATTACGCGAAGTCTCATTATTACAGTTGAACAGTCCACTGTTTCCGTGTTTGTCTCTTTGTATGCGTATGTTCAAAGGGCTCTACGAATTTCCTACAAATTGATTACGATGTCTATTTATCCATGCTTATTTACGATCCATCTTAAAATACGAACACAACTATTTAGGTCTCCAGCCTCTCCTGCAGTCCTGGAAATGGGTCTCCCGGCCCTGCCTGCCTCACTTTCTATTTCTCGGTGGAAAAATGAGCGTATATCCAGTTATATTTAATTATTTCTGATGGATGATATTGTTTAGTCTAAGAAAGAGAGGCTCATCGTAGACTGTTTGTATGTCCTCTAGTGATAGTATAAAATTCGGCGTTGGTTTTACTCATTCCATTTAAAATGCATTTGCCTAAATTATCACCAATAACTTTTGAACCTCTGGAGGGATCTTCTTGAAATTTAGCATATATGTTTTAGGACAAGGGACCATCTAACTTTTATATTTTGAGTTTTTTTTTTCCGTATGAGTTCCTCTATAGGAAAGTACAGCGAGATGACACAAATCCCCACAGAAAAACATTAGAGCTAAAACAATGATGCCTAACAATGTATAGTAATTGTTCAGTTACCCACTAATTTAGGCCGCGCGGTTGACTATGTCGCTAAGACACTGGCCTCTCACCTCTGAGTTCCGGGTTCGGTTCTCATGTGGGTTTCGTTGATGGTGGCGATCCGCGCTGGGCAGGTTTTCCCGGGGTTCTCCAGTTTCCCCTGCATTTCTCACACCATCCTTTCTCAGTCTTTCTCTCCGTCTGTCCTTCTTTCTGTTTGATAGTAGAAAAGATCTTCAGGTCGACGTGCTCGGCAGTCATGCCACCCACTTTCAATTAATCTAATCTAATATAATCTACCCACTAATTTGCGCGCTGCGATGTAATCACAGTTAAATGGATTTAAACAACTTACTACTGAGAATTGAATTAATTTTGTTAGATATTCGAAAACTTCTGCAGTTTGAATTCAGCAAATATCATAATTTAAAAGTAAACGTAGACTTTTAGTTCGTGTCGTGATGAAGTTTTGAAATTATGTAATTGTTCAGTAAAAGAGATATTTGTATTGTAATTCAAGAGTTATATACAACTTCAAAAGATGCCCGCATTGGGTTTATTATTGTATTTAGACCAACATTTTGCAGGATTGGGGCGACTGTGAGAACCTTGAATCGGAAGTGGCTACATTGCATTGAGGGTATCATGTTCGATTTCAGCATTGTCAATTCAGTAAAGATGTGGGCCCGGTAGCGGAGTGGGTAAGGGCGCTTGGCTGCGGGTTGGAGGTGACGGGTTCGATTCCTGGCCTCGGCGGAGGACGGGAATTTTCCCACGCTTCTTTCTCCTCCAAACGGGCCCTAGGGCCTATCCAGCTCTCTATATAATGGGTACCGGGTTTCTTTCCCGGGAGTTAAAGGCGGGCGAGCGACGGGCCGACCCCCCCGTCCTCAACTTTGTCCCGTAGGTTCTGAACACTGGAGCCTACCCTTCAGTTGCATTGCGCGGTCCTCTGGGCCTGATCGCAACTTTAACTTTAACTTAATTCAGTAAAGATACACCACAGTTTTGTCTATCACTATTACCCACTATTTTCCTGACCTTCAATTACCCTTTATTTTCGGTGGCAACGATTAGCATCGCATGTCAATTTGGGTTGGGTGTGCTTTTATTGGGAAAAGATGGAAGGGCTATGCTATCCGCGCTTCGAAATTGGCATGTTAATTTGAATGTATAATTGCATTTTCGTTTATTTTATTTACTTTTTTTTAATTGGGCGTAGGGCCGTGGGCACACCCCACATGAGCTTTCATCCTTCTGGATTTCTCGCTCTAACCCTACAAAGGTCAGAAATGCTGAAATTGTTGCTCTCCAGTTTTAAATTTCACAATGCTTCAATTGCCATAGACGGCGGAAGAAGAGAAAGAATAGAAGAAAACAAACACAGGAAAGAAAGTAAACATCCAAGCCGATACCGGGATTCGAACCCAGGTGAAAGCGTATCAGCTTCATGGGAGACCGCCGTCTAAGCCACTAGACCACGCCGACACGGCAGCATTTTCGTTTTATTATTTACTTTAATTGTAGAATAATCTTGAATTCTTTAATTCTTTTAACTTTACAATATCAGTGACAATGTTGGATTGGATTGCTTCACACTGTAGTCAATAATTCTGGATGCTGTTGTCTCAGTGCATACCTAGCCACAGTTCAAAATCAATGGAAGACTAAAACTTTAACCCTTTGCGCCATCAAAGATATCCCTGTGCGCTATTTAAGCTCAACGATTTCCCTATTTGTGACGCACAGCCGGGATACAGTTTTTTACACTCCGAAATTTTTCCTCTTCATGAAACATTATACATTGGCTTTAATTTTAGGAATCACAAGATTTTTTTTAAAAAGAAATAAATACAAAATATAATATCGGTGACATTACCGTTCGATGGGTAATGTCACCGATATTATACCAGTACCACACGCCCAGCATACTCTGAATAAATAGTCTTTAGCAGAAGCATAGCTTGTATCATATTCGTGGTAAAAGGCATTATTATCCCAGATGTCGGAGTTTTCACCAAATCTCTAGGCCGTAGAGAATCCAACGAGGTATGACTCTTGAAAATCCGACTACAGCGGTTTGGGTAGGTGCACAGATAAGGAAACAAAAATCGAATCTTCAAACTCGTTTCTTAATTATCCTAACATGGAAATGCTATTTTAAGTTAAATATACAACCATCAAAAACGATGCAATGAATAAAATTATTAAGGAAATAGAAATCTCCTATTTTAATAAAATGTTTTCAACAGTCGGAACAAAAAATTACCGTAGCACTCTTAACGGAATTCTAGATTCGATATTTTTGAAAGCTACATAAATTTCATTTAATCAGTTATTTAGCGATACAAACATAATGTAGAATTAAACAATAAATCAAGAAGGCACCAAAGGTAAACAAAAGATTTCGCCTCTGAACTATCAACAGTGGGAGTGTGATACGGTCGTTTCGTCCTCTTTATAGACTCATCAGCCATACAAACCCTTTGCTCAGATCGCGAAACCAAGTTAGGAAATCCAACCACGCACCCGCCAGTGGGTTCCCAATAAAATAAAAGCAAAACCAAAAATCAAAACAATAGAAAAAGCTCCAATTTCTGGCCTGCGAATCCGTCAGGCACAGAGGAAATGGAAGAAAGGAAAGGCTGATGGCAAGCCACATCAATTACAATAAAAATTCCCACTGTTGATAGCTCAGAGGCGAAATCTTTTGTTTACCTTTGGTGCTTTCTTGGTTTGCTGTTTAATTTATAACAGGCACGTTAAATTTTTATTGTAATTTATGTGTCTTGCCATCAGTCTTTGCTTTCTTCAATTCTTCAAGCCAACCTCATCTCAGTCCAGGGCCACTGAAACTTTGAGACCTAACTTTGTGTGCCCCCATAGGCCGTCATTGGCTCCTTGATGTATATACTTACCTTAAATATTATCAAAACATATTTATATGTTATCATAACTATAACATCAATAAGACACTTTTCAACTGAAAAGAACAGAAAATAACTTGAATTAAATTAAACCCGAAAAACTTTCTAAGAAAAGATCTGAAAACTAGATGTAAGCTTAACTTTCCGGCATGTAGTTGGGATAGAGCAAGCAACGCCATTTGGAGGACTGGAGAGATGTGGAGATCACACTAATCTTGCTCATATTTTTCAGTGGTAACATATAAGAATGGTATCAGACTTAAAAAAAATCCGTTAACCCGTTTCAGCTTAAGTTTTCGGAGGATCAGTTTATAGTGACGGGTGGCGACCAAAGTAAATTTATCTTATGTTTCAAGTTAGGCCATACGTACCAAATTTGATGGAAATCCTTCCAGCCATTTTAACGTGATTGGCATTACAAACAGACACGTACACAAAAAAATAACGTTCAAGTATAATAGTTTTTTATTTATTTATTTTTTTATTTTATTATTATTTTTTTTTTTTACCAATGCCTGGGCTCTTAGTATTGACACTATTGGCCTCAACAAGGGGGAAGAAATGTGAACATTTAACCGACGAAACGTTGCCCAGGGTATGCAATAGGAGTTAGCTCACGCTATACCCGTAGAAACGGACGAAACACTAAGGAGAAAGTAACATCCATGCCGATGCCGAGATTCGAACTCATGATCCGATACATCGGCCTCGCGGCAGATCGCCGTCTAGATCACTAGGCCATGCCGAAACGGCCGAAGTTTAAATTGTGTAATAGTGACAATTTGCATATTCAATAAAAGGCCTTTCGAATTAAAGAATTTATAACATCGAAGTGGAAAGATTTAGTAATTTCAATGTAAATAGTTGCTTTCTACAACAACCCGTTAATTATTACTATTCTTCTTCTTCTTTTCTTCTTTACATTTTTGTCCATTATTGTCTTTACATGAAGATTGTATTATTTAAGCAAAAGTCTTACGAAATTTATCAATTGCAAAATTTGTTATCAAAGATACGAAACTGGTTGTAAGATTTAAGTGTATTGAGAACCGTAAAATATTCCTTACAATAGTTTTTGCCTTCCATCTTTCCAAAGTAACAAAAAAAAAAACCACCCAAAAAAACTTAACAATGTACGAGACTAGACTTCTTCTTTTTCCTTCTGTTTTTATATATGTTTTGTCGAGGATCACCATCCATAAATTTCTCCGCAGAGAGTCCCCCATTGAATTCAAGAAACAGAGAAAAATAAATTTAGTTCGATAAAACCACTAAATTTAATTCTTTTTTATCCGGTTGTAGTGAATTCCCAAAAGAAACATCGATGCTTCCACTGCGGGGGTGGATTGGGAATGACAAACTGCAAACTTAGCACAGAAAAGATGCCAAGGATTTTGAAACATGAGAAAAGACAGTTGGTTGGTCTCAACAAATATCAGCCTTCGACTTGTTACTGGCTTGTAAGAAGGTATTTTTTTTTAAACTAATGCAGTTTAATTGGATTTTCACAGAGTTAATTACATAAATAGCTGAAAGTTACATAAACGAAAAAAAGACGTTCTTATTCTTTTTTTTTTATTAAAGATGATTCAAGTTTATAGACCGAGATTTTCAGCTATTATTGTTTTAATAAGCATTATTGAAATTTAGAATTTGTTTTAGAAATATGCTTTTTAATTATTTTCAATTCACAAATCTGTCTTCATATTTATTGTTTAATTCTTTACAATAATTTTGAAAATACAGAGTGTATCAGTTGGACTCAGTAACTTCTTCAGGGAGCCATTTCGAGAGCAGTTTAAACAGTATCCTAAAGGCCAGTACACACCTAGGGACAAAGTCGCGCGACTTTGTATAGGGACAGTTGCGATACATTGTCCCTAGACTGTCGCTATACAATGTCGGGCGTCCACACCTACGAGCCAGTTGCACTACAGAAATCAGAGGATTCCATTTCTTGCAGCAAAAACAGTAATGGTTTAGGGGAAGAATCACTTTTTTTTTTTTGTCAGTTTTATGTTCTCGTTTGATAATTGAGATTTCAAATTGTGGATTTTCTTCTCCATGTCTTGAATTGTCATCTGGTATTTTTTGGGCCAAATGCTCCATAGCATCCCTCCTTTTAGTTTTTATAATCCACACTTGTGATATCCCAAAGACATGGGAGGCCTGAAAATCTTCAATTATTTTTAATGTTTTTTCCATGGCGGACAAGTAGAAACTGATTCAGAAGTCTCGGAAGACGCACAGACTACGAAATGTCGCGCAACATTATATCATGTTTCCCCATCGAAACGGGGAACATGAGACTTGGGATTTTTGTATCGCGATAGTCCCGGAACACGAGGAAAATGTATCGAAACAGTCCCGGAAAAGCTCTGAGACTTGCCCCGAGACACGTGTTCCGCGACTTTGTCCCTAGGTGTGTACTAGCCTTAACACAAGGCGGGCTTCGGAATGCTTCACCTGTCTACAACCTGACGTCAGTACGAGCACCTTGTGACATTAAAAGCGCATTAGTGAACGTGCGATAATTCACAATAGCAGATAGGGAACATGGTGCGTTCCGGTTGACGTTAAAGCTGCGTGTGTCTTGTCGTTTATTTATATGTCGAAAGGCAATATCTCTGCAACAAGACGTTTATTTGATGAGTAATATATTTTTTCTCCGAAATGTAAAATAATGAATGTAATTAAGAATACATCGAAGACACTGATTCTGTTGCAACAAAATTTGCTGGGAAAAGATCAGACACCCCAATCATTACCGAAGAGAACCAACACATGATCATCGAAGCGCTGATGAAAAATTCGAAAAATATTGAGCAGGGTTTAATTGTGGCTAACAAACCCAAAATTAACCGGCCCAACTGATACACCCTACATGTAAAGAAATTTTCGCCACAAAATATTTTTCAACCAATAACATTTGACATTTTGTCTCTTTCTCTAAATTAGCACAATCAATTGCTAAGGTGTACAGAAACTTTTAACTGCATCTGACCTAAGATTACGAAGCTAAAATAATTGGATTTTTTTTAAAAGAAAAATCTTACAAGCATATATCTGATACCAATTTGGACAGTACTAGCTTACTTATCTAATATTTTGTGTTGCTTGTACCTCATAATTGAAGTGCCAGGCACGAAGTATTCACCTCTTTAATGCTATGCCTTATCTTTATTCTGAAAGGCCTAGATAACAAAAAGCTAGAAGTGTCAACTTATAAAAGTTAAAACAATATTTGAAAATAATCCATTCCTTTAATAATGAGTTATGACTAAGTAGTGTTATTTTCTTTAAGTTGTCAATCACCAAATATAATTAAACGTTTATTTTAATGATTTGTTTAAAAGAAATTTAAACATAACATTAAAAAAAAATATTGTATTTGAAAATCGTCAAAAATTAGCAATTGCGCTTTAATTTCTGAAGATTTTAAAATCTTCAAAATAGTTTGAAAAACAGTACTTAAATCATTGGTTTTAAATCTTTTAATTTAATTGAATTCGAAGTGTACTGAAAAGAACACTCACTTACAGAATTAGTTTGTATTGTTTGAAATTATAGTCAGACTTACACTCAAGCACATTAGGACTATTGTTTCAACTTACAAGAACAGCTTTACAAGGATGTATATCAGAATGCATCAAACTGAAATTGGTTTACTAATAAAATTTAAAATATCTCTAGATTATCAAGACTGAAAATTTCATATTCTAAGAGTTCATTTTCACTTTTGAAATCATAATTGGGTATCAAAATTTCTCTTTTCCAATCATAATGGGTATTTTTAAAATTTAACAGGGGCAGAATTTTGTTTTAGATCAACGAGTTCATTGGGTTCAGTGACTCATGTGGCAAGGGCTTGTATGTGGGCTCGAGGAGCCGATTATATCCCAATGGAGATCGGCGTTGTTTTCCCTCGTTGCTTCTTCTTCATACGCGTCTGAGGGTTCACCCATCCCTCTATCAAACAAGTACCAGATTCCTTATTCAGGGATTAAAAACGGGTGAACAGGGTATCTCCTATCCAAAACTTAGTTCTATTCTGTTAGTGATCGCAGGACGTTACCTTCTGTATCCCCTGCAACGAAAATAACTACATGACGCTTATTAAAAATTAATATACGTATCTTATTCAGTTTGACAGGTTAATCAAATAATCTCAGCTTTTATTCCTAATGAATACGATAACTTTTAATTTCTTCGAATTATAATAAATCATCTGAATATTCAACATTTAAATCCATTTGATTCTTGCACCTACTTGATAAGCATAACTTTTGCCAAAGGATATATCTTTATATAGCTTCAGTCGAGTTTGTTTGTAAAAATAATAAATAAGTTTTAGAATGCAATTTATAATGCAATTTACAAGTCATATGCATGTCCGCCTGTCTATAATTGTTGTTGTTGTTTTTATCCATTCAGCCGCATCCGACCCTTGGCGATTCGATGGGTCATCTCTCGCCACTCTTTCCGATCTTGTGCCTTCCTTTTTAACAGCTGTAAACTTAGGCCTGTGATTGCTTTAATGGTGTCTATCCATGTGATCCTCGGTCGACCACGCCTTCTTTTCCCATTCGTCATTCCCAACATTATAGCATTCTCGAGTGAATCAGATCGTGACACATGTCCAAAATATTTTAGCTGCATTCTATTTATCTTCCCGCCAAGTGAAATTTCAGGTTTCATGCGTTTCAAAACCTCCCTGTTTGTAACCTTTTCTGTCCATGAAATTCGTAATAGGCGTCTCCAACACCACAGTTCGAACCCATCTATTCTCCTCCAATCAGCTTTCTTCATTGTCCAACTTTCGCATCCATACAATGCAATAGGAAACACTATGGCATTGACTAGTCTGCGTTTAGTCGAAAGACCGATGTCCTTACTTTTCCACACTGTATTCATGCTCAACATTGCTCTGTGGCCCAATGAATTATCTATAATTATCTATAATTACGATAAAATAATACTTATAACTGCCAGCTGAAAACTTAGTGATAGGTATCGGTTATTGAAAAGAAGAGCGCTTTTAAATATAACACAGATAATGAGCAAATAAAATCTACCTAGAATACAGTACGAAATAGCGACATTCGATTTAGTTGTGGACAAAATCTGACTTTCGAACCAGAATACAAAGTATCATATAATCGTGAATATCATCATTTATTTCTGTATTTGAGTTTTTCAATATTAAATTTTACTTGTTTTTGTTTCTTTATTGTGTTGATCTTGGGCTCAGTTCAATTTCAACGCGCATTTTACATCCAAATTGGAAAATTAATTACAATATAAAAGTTCTTTCAATAGAATACAAGTAATCTTGCTTATGAAGTAGACTCTCGATAAGTCGAACTTCGATATCTCGAAAACCTTGATATGTCGAAAAATTATTTTCCCCTTGATATTACATATTCATCTAATGTTAATTTTAGTTCTTATGTCGAAGAGTTTTCACTCCAAACCTTGTTATGTCGAATATTTTTCGAAGTAAAAAATGAATTTTTCAGGAAAAATCGCTTCAGTTGAGTCGAAGCTAATAGAGGTATTTTTTTCAAGAATCTCACACCCTTCATTATCTCTCTGAGGGGTCAAGGACGATTCCGATAAATCCATTTGGTCGAAAACTCCAATTGGGGAAAGGAAGGTGCGAGTGTGCGCTACTATGTCTCGCCAGTCATTTGTTACATTGTCGCTTAGGCGTGTTCTAAATTGTTCAGAATTTACTGTGTATGGTTAAATTAGTCGGCGAAAAACGTTAGGGAAGTTATAAAACGTGTCAGTGAATCGCCAGTTGTCTCAAAAATGGAAAGTTCCAAAGAAAAGAAAACAGTGAGCGTTAAGCGAAAGAAGAATAATTTCAAAAGAGATGTCGCTAGGCCATGATACTTTTTTAAGAAATTCTAGCAATGTAAGTTCATTGTATTTTACTAATTCTTTTCAATTTAATGTAATGATTTTCGACTACTTTTAAAAATTAAAATTATCATTGCTGTATTTAGACTTATTGTCAACTATCATTACATATTTAGAGTTATTGTCAACTAACATTACATATTTATACTTATTCTCATCTATCAAGACTAATTTTTAGAATATTATTCCGATCTTGTGTTTTTACCTGAAATTTTATGTTTTGGTTATGACCCTGTTATCTCGAAAACTCACTATCTCGAATTTTTTTTAGCGTCTCTTCAACTTCGATATATCGAGAGTCTACTGTATTTTGTAAAATGTATTAAATTTTTATAACTTTTATTAGTTAACTATTTAGAAATAAATCACTAATTTACTATCCAATTATCGTGAATTAGTTACTAGAATATTCACCATTAACTATTTGAGAAAAATTATTGGCATTTTATGTTCGTTTATCAAGGTAATAATGTTCGGCATAAAATATTAGTACTGTTTGCTATGAGACCTTTCCTATACTATTTGCAGACTCAGAAGACCGACTCCTCTGATTATTGCATCAATTTGTTTTAACAGCGAACCTTATAATATTGAATATGATCATTTCTATAGATAACACGAATTCTTTCATCTTTCCTAGAGAGATAGTACTTTGCAAACTAGAACTAACGACGAGAAATCAAATAGTGAAGGATTTTAATCAAATTAGGGTGAATAAAATTTAAAGAATATGAAGTTCTGCATCAGGTAAGCTAAAAGGTTTTGTAAATCTTTGGATCTTATCATGGAAGACTGCAATGTAAAAATTTATTAAAGCTGTTGTGATTATATTGTCGTTTTGGAGCTGAGACATGCGCAGAAAGAAATGGAACGTAATGATTTAGTTATGCGTGGTTACCACAAAGTATTCCAGTTCTCTGTTAAATAGGCATCCAGCCCTTAGGCAACCAATGAATGCAATTTGGGCTCGAATTTCGAGTCAAAAGCTGAAATTCCC
>JAFIDM010012231.1:52705738-52717701 GCA_023159025.1 Thereuonema tuberculata | reverse complement strand
CAAATACCATTACAATATTTATTCTTTTTTTAACGATAAATCTTTATAAAAGGTTATCTATGTAACTTCAAACAATAAAAGCAAGGCCCCATATTTAAGATATAGCGGTTTTTTTTTTATTAACCATTTTAATATAAAATTATCTTCTCAGTTTCTAAAAATGTGGTACGTTCATAGTGGATGGCTTCATTTTCTTAATTGGTTTCTTTGGAAAGTGTTTTCTTTAATTCATATCCTAAGCGCGATTTATTTCTTTTATCTAATCAGTGATGAGAATCCAACTTCGAATTCTCAATGAAGTGGGTTCCTTTCTTGTCTTGAAAGCCAATCACCAACGCAGATCACGTTTCCCACGCAGAGCCGGTGATAATTTGGCGAAGGACCGGCGTTAATTTGTTGCCAACTCCGCAGAAAGTGTCTTAACACCTCCTCGCCTTCTTTGCTTAGCAAGGATCCGGTACATGGAGTACAGAGGCATTGAGGACTCAGGCACCCTTTGGTCCTAATTGGACAACAATTAAACAGGTGATAATGCTTCGTTTAGAAGAACAGAGTCGTTACGACTCTAATCCACCTTTAAAAGCTATTGTAATCACACTGGTCCAACAGAGATTGTGGTGTCGGCGTCTCTGAAGCACCAGGCTACAAACGAATAACACTGGGAAGAAGGACTTCTGCTGGGCCGAGAGGATTTAAGTTCACAGGGAAAAATGCATTAGTCCTAATTAAGTATAGATTGTAGCTAGAATATTAAAGAATTTATCGATATTATTAAGATAATATCATCAAACAAATACAAAAAAATGCAAGAATATAAAATTAGGAATTAACAAATGCTCCCATATTTAGCCAATACCCTGACACGAATATCTTAACGATGACTATTGTCTTGTTATTCGCGGTCAGTATTATTCTCATCTGCGATCTAGCATATTCAACCCTACCTTCAATTACCACTTCTGAAATTATTGCTACCGGTTATATTCAATCTTAATTTAAACTTACTAAATTCACTTTGTTCGAATCTTTAAATTTAGGACAGATATTAAAACAACAAGGAAAGACAATACAATAGTTGTAAGTCCAATATTTTTTCTTAAATTTCAACGGGCCATTTTAATTCCGAAAGTAAGTTATTGCTATTTCAGCTTCATTTGTGAATTAGGATGAAATAAATGAATTATTTATTTATTTAATATACGTATGATGTATTTGGCAAAAGTCCCTTAACACTCCTGTAAAATGGAATGTAGTTATTCTGGATAAAATTCTGAGGCCGAGGGGGAACATATTGGTATATGTCAACTGGATGGCCGCCATCTTGGACTCAACTCCATTTTAAATGGAATGGGGTCATGAGATATATCAAATTAAGTTGCAACTTCACGAAAACTGCAATTCTATGTCTTTATATGCTTTCTTATGTGTTTTATCAGATCACTCACTGAAGGTCACAATGTGGAATGGATTCACTGCATCATTTATCATCGGTCAGTACTTTTTCGAAGGAATTCGCGCGGCAGAAGCAGTGACTTGTGCCATGTCTGCTATTAGGTATAGAGATATACTGTTCAATTTTGTTGTTCCGTAATTGTAGCAGTGAAGATGCTTCAACTGTACCATTTTTCAGCTGGATGGAGCACCCTCACATTGGATTGCCGATATAGCAAGTGTTATGACAACAATTCCCAGAAAACAGAATGGTTAGTCATGCATTTCCGGCGATGTGGCATCTCGTTCGCACCATCCCAACCTTGTGACTTTTCGTAGTGAGTCAGTATCAAAAGCCTGGTGTATCAAAAATATGTTCCCGATTTAGCAACCCTGAAAGACACATTAATTCAGCATTTGACTAAAATCAATGCAGATCTGTTGCATCCCACTATAGAATGCAGTTTTTAGAATATCTGAATGGAGGACGTAATGATCTACATCTGTAACTTAAACGAACCTGAAAACTGATTTGTATCTTTTCTAGCCATTGCTCTTTCAATAATCCCAACTTTGAATTACTTCCTGCATCAAATTTCCCCTGGTGGCAAAATTTTGTAGAATTTTTTTTTTTACTTTTTATAAATCGAAAACTCATTTTTCCGAGTTTGGTTGAATTCACTACATCTTTCTCTACAATTTTCACTACAGGCTTATGAACACCTCCTCTTTAATAATGGCCATCTTGAATTTAGAAACACGATCTACTGTAATGTGCTGCCATCTATGCGGGATAAAAGGAAACTTTGAATCAAATTCTACAGATGGGTTTGCTTTTATCCTTCTGTCGAGTTACCTATATCATGTCATATATCCTTCCACCTCTTAACTTTTAACTATTCTGTAACTATTTCCGTTTTAAGATTGGCGAAAAACAATTCAAAATTCCATTAAGTATTTAAACAAAAGTAAAATAAATTGGTCTTCACTTATTTATAATAATGCAATAAAAAGTTCCAGACGATATAAATCTGCTAGTAATAACTCTGTTATACTGTGAAATGGGGCTATTTTATTTGCGGCACTACACACTACTTTGAGTTCCTGAAATGAAATGTATATGCTATGTTGTTTACTATTCATCAACAAAAGATGGTCACTTCGGAAGTTGAGAATGGTATGACTGTTTCGAAAGAGAACGTGGGTGGCAGTAGGACTAATAAAAACATTCTTTGAAGCTCAAAAGAGTCTTATCTGAATTTTATTTAAAACAAGCCGTACATACTATTTTAATTTTGAAACTTCTTGTTATCGGAAATTAAAGTGATTATAATGAAATAAAGAATAAAGACTTAGTACGAAAATACCCGAACCTTGCAAAAAAAAATAAAATATACTTTACTTAAGATTTTAGATTTTCTTACTAATAGAATATCTTACGAAGGACTATTATACAAAGGTCAAAAGGCTTCCGTACTAGTGGATTGTATCCAAGTCCCTTTCGAATAAAAAACACAAAAATCAATGAATATAGTGGTGAAACGAGGAAAACACATGGATGGAGAATAGTAGATTAATGGACAAACCAACAGCCGGATTTAATTCAATAGATTCATTTTCACATCGACGATGTGTTCAGCGATGTGTTCATCGATCTACTAATTACATTTATATCCTAATACTTGAATGCAAAACAAAAATTACTGTTAAGTTATAAAGTGTCTTCCAATTTTTGGTGAGTTAATTAATTTAAAGTTATGTTATTTATATCCAAAATATAGAAACCGTTAACGAACGACCTTCTTCAGATTCATCTAACTCAATGCTTCATCGTGAGTGGACAATTCGTAATATCTAAAAAACATAAAAAAATAAAAGATCAAAGGGAATACTTTTATATTGAGTTGTAGGTTGAGTTGAAAGCCTATTAATCTTTATTTCAGTTATTAAAGAATAAAGGAACAGAACTTCATTACAGTGACATAAAGCATCTCTTTGATATGAAGTCATTCAGGTGAAGTAATTTAATGGAGAAGATAAAACTGTATTAATAGAAAAATGTCAAGAAAAAAAAAAGCACTCAAGAAAAAAGAAATGGGTAATCAGTCTTAAGGCCTTGCAATCAGCTAATTGGGTGTAAAAGCAACCGAAAAGCAAAAAAAGAAAGAAGAATACAATTCAAATTTGAGGTTACCAATTAAAGCAGAATAAAACTAGCTCATTAATTTTACATTATGCAAATTGCGAAGGTAATTAACTGGTAAGTAGGTGTGTTGGGCTTGATAAGAGCTTTAAGAAAACCTGCTAAGCCTTTTCTAGGCACAAATTGATTAATTATTCCGATTACAGGAAGAGAAGTAAAATAATCCCTGGAGTTGCTTCTTCGTTTTTTTTGGGTTATCATAGAAGAACATTAATTATCAGTTCTGTCAGTTTTGATTTCGTAACTGTGTTGACTACTTTCATTTCTTATATTTATATTCCAATTTTTTTCTGTACATAATCTACTCTCCCTTAAAGTTTTAATTTTCTTTTTAAGTTTGTTGCGATGAATTTTATTATCTAACAGGAAACCATATTTTCCAGGTTTCGTCTGACATTTGTAGCAAGCATTCAGAGGAGAGATTGTTAAGAATAAAATAGTTAGAAAGTAAATTTATTAAAAAAAACTGGCTCTTTGTGCTCATCTTTAATAGCTAGACAATCTACTAGGCAAACTTTCAACAACCAATCATTTTAGATTATGACAAGAATAAGTTTAAAAGAGAAATTAAGGAGTCATACTGTATCCAAACCTTCCAACCATATAATACGACGTTGCCGAATTTAAATATTACATACTGTTTAAATGACTCTATGCTTAAAGATATCAGGAAGAAATTGCAAAGGAAATTAAATCACAAAATTTCCTTTATTTCATAATACAATCGAACTCATTTTCTTTTCCAAGTCCCATATAACCTTTAATGTATTTATTTATTTTATTATCTTTAATAGCCATCCTAGTTCTTTCCAGCTGATTTTTGCATCCAAAACCACGGAAATGGAAAAAGGGTTAGCTTTCTCACCGCAAGAAGGACACCGGTCTTCTCCAGCCTTCAATCAAATAGAAGCTACAAGATAGCAGCTCAACCATTGCCTAATAGCACTGCTCCAACATTTGACTAACCAGTGGTTACTTAAAGTCACCATATTTTTCCCAGTGGACGTTTCCAAAATTATGTAATTTCTAATTCTGTAGTGTATAAATGAAGTCTTTTATGTATGTAACTTTCTAATGACATACAATGACTTACATACAAGGCAACCGTGTATGGTTGTGAAAGCTCTTGACCGTTCTGAGATGTATTTTAAATTTTAATTATATATCGTTTTTTAACCAACTTGTTGTATGTGTTATCTAATTTCATTCTTCAAAGTAAATTTTTGTCAAAACAATAATTTCCTTCTGTACATATAGTAATAAAGATAACTGAAAAAGGAAAAAAGAACTCTTTATATTAATAAGATAAATGTTACTCTCATATAATCAATATATCATCTTTATCAATCTTGGGACATTAACCATTCATAGATTAGTGGATTAGTATTTAAGGTAGTCTTTTTATAAAAAAATTATAGAATAACTTTTTGTTAAAAAACTATTATTTATATGAAAATCTCCATAGATATAAGTAAAGTTGGGCGCGACAATTATAATTTCAAGACGGAAGAAAAAAATTCTTTATTTAATTTTGTTGAATTTTATGTAAGTTCTATCTCACCCATATGGTTTTCCTTCTGATTTTTTTTTTTTGCATTTAAAATGACGAAGAATTATTGATTTCTAAAATTGGCATATTTTTACAAAAAAAAAAATTATTAGTATTTTCACAGGAATGAAAGCTCCAAGTTTATGGAACTATTACTTTCGTCTATCAGCTTCCCAAGAATAGAAAAAAAACACTCACTAATCTTTTATTCAGTATTCTAATAAAATAAGTGCTTGCAGATTAAAATCATACACAATTAATATGTTTTAAACTTTAAAGATTGAAATATTTGTAATGGGAGCAATTTCCAAGCAATAAAGAAGCACAATTGATATTTTGCTGCAAAGATCAATTAATAGGTTAGATACTTTTTTTAATCTCTTTTCAATTCTGCTGCTCGTATCGTGTTTTACAATGTCTTTCAACGGCCATTGAGGTCCATATCTTAGTGTCAATGTGGTTGGTTTAATCGATAATGGTGTGCTTTTAACTGGCTTTGTCTATACCAGCCTTTTCATTCAAACACAATGGTCCTTTGCCATTGCAACGTGACCTGCGGCTTTGAAACTTCTTGTCTTTCATTGGAATTGGTAGCCTAACAAAGCGAGGATATTATGGTCGAATTCTGCCTCTGAACCAAAGAAGTCCATAAAGACCATCGAACAAATGGATTCTGCTGTTATTGGACAACAAGTTAACGCCGATCAAAAGGTCAAAAAGGCTTTGTTTACTATTGGTAGCAAAACTTTAAATACTGGTAATTCAGACGAAACTCTTTGATGGACATTCATTCTAACCTCCGATCATTCCCTTGATGATGAGTAACGTAAGCAATTCTCATTGGCAAGCTTTAATTAAAACCAATTCATGGAATAGAAAGAAAGCTACTGAAAAACAAGTGAATATAATTTTGTGCTGATGCAGAATTTTAAGGGCGACTCATAAGAATAAAAAAAATTAAAAATAATAATAAAAAAAGGAAGTGTAATAACATAAGGAAAAAAACAAAAGTTAGGGAAAAAATAAGAAAACGTTAGGAAAACAAGAAAAACAAAAACCCCATGCGAATATTGAGAAAAAAGATTAAGAAAGACAAAAAAAAATAACATATACAGAGTCCGAAACCTTATATAAACTATAGCTGACAACCGAAGATGGTTGCATTTCTAACATTTAAACTAATAAAGGAAATCCAATGAAAACAATGCCAAATAGCTCGAAAATGTGTGTGGGAAGGATTTGGCCCTTGAAAATACCCCACTCGTACAGTGTTTGGGCCTCTGAAGATGACGGTGAAATTCGTTTGTCGATCTGACCTTCCATTAGGGAATTATTACGGATAAACAGACGCGGACGGCCGGACAGGACAAACGCAATAGCGACCGATTTTGGTCGCTATCACAATAGCTCCCAAATGGGTCGCTTAAAATAGACAATTATGTAATTTACATAATTATTCTTTTCAATAAGTCAATTGACTTTTTATTTTTACTTTTAGAGATGCTTACAATTCATTGTTGGCTTCGTTCGAAACAGAAATCTAGATTCTGAAAAAAATAAAGCTTTTATCTTTACAGCTGCAATTTTTATTTTTCCAAAATGAAATCTGTTTGATCATTTTTATAAGTTCATTTATAGGAATGCAGAAATGTATTTCTGAATGCATTTCAAGAATGTATTTCTGCTTCTTTTCTTATAAAATTTATTGAAAATTTTGAAATAAGATCAGAGGAAATTAACAAATATGTATTTTAAAATAAAAGATGTATTCCTAAAATTCTTATTTAAAACGTAAAAGTGAGCCACTTCTCAGCAGACATACACATTGTATATATTTACAAAATTTGTAAAGAAATTCAGGCTATTTCCTTATTTCAGAGAAAAACGTACGCAGGCTTTTGATACGATATCAAGAAAAAAATCAAGTAAAGAAAGACTGAAAATAATCGAGAGCTAAATTTAACATGCAGTTAAATTATTTAGAAAGGAAAACGAAAGATTGCACAGAAATAAAAAAAACCACGGCTTTGAGTTTGTCGACAGAGGGAAGGATGGATCATCGAGGAGGGTGGATCGGGCTGATGAGTCCAATAAGGACGAAATGGCCGTTCCCGATTCCCTCTGTTTGACAAACTCAAAGATGTGTTTTGTTTATTTCGTCTTTGGTATCCTTTCTTAATAATTTTACTGCACGTTAAATTTAGTTCTTGTAGTTATATTGCCTTTTTTAGTTTGGTTTTCTTCATAATTAAATACTTTTGTATCCAACAATTGTTAGGTCGAAGGTTTTTTTTGTGATTTTTTTATGTTTTTTTAATTAAAAAATCTAAAAATGCTTTAACTTCTAAATTTGACTGTAGAACTGTAAATAAAAATGGCATATTGAGTAGTAATAAAGGAGTCTTGATAGATTTTTTTCAATATTATTAAGTTCTATTCGAAAATACCGATCAGAGAGCAATTTGCTGTTTAAGGTTCTGGTTGTGAGAGGGTTCTGGTTCCGTATGTTTTACAGTGCTGTCATTTTCCTATTTCGTCTCGTGAGGGAATCTCTGTCTTGTTAGGTTAGGTTAGCCCACTAAGTGACCTGAGACGAGGTCGGGTGGTCAAGCTCAACGCTTACCCGCCCGTACCTTAAGAAAGAAACCCGGTACCATTCTACAGAGGGCTGGATAGACCCTAGAATCCGTTTGGAGGAGAATGGAGCGCGGAAAAATTCCTGTCCTCCGCCGATGTCGGGGATCGAACCCGTCACCTCCAACCCACAGCCAAGCGCCCTTACCACTCGGCTACCAGGCCCACAATTTATTATTACTGTATAGTAATTAATCATCATTACTATATACATAAAGATATAGTGTAAAATAAAATTACTCTTTCCAATGTAATTATTAAAATGACAATAACCCCTCCAGGTTTACAAAAATTCCAAAAACTTTGTTTTACGCGTAGATAATAAAATCTTGATTTTTATCTTTGCTGAACATATTTTTATTTTTGCACTTGTAGTGTTTATTTTTTAACAAGGCGTTTCACTGAAGATTGAAAATCCATCCCAATGGGGACTGAATGAAGATATATAGAAACAAATTGCAAGATATTGCTTAAAATCAAGCAGGAAGTTTGGTTTCGTAAGTATTTTAAAAGAAAATAATGTAAGTTTATTAAACAATCCTAGTGATAATCTCAAGAAAAAATATAATAACACCAAAAATCAATTTTGATTTTCGACAGCCCAAAGCCAAAGTAAAATAATTTGTACAAGTCCACCATCAGTAATCCGGTAGGGTGCCGGATTAGTAATTTTGCCGGATCACAGAAGATTAGGTTATGATACACCTTTAATCCAATAGTTATCCACCTCATCCTATCTTTAAAATACCCCGTAAATAAGTACAAGTTGGTTAATAAAGATCAAAGAAACATTAAATGAAAATCAAGTGAAATTTTAATGAAGCACAGATAAAATAAATGATACAGGTAATTCAGTTGGCTTACACAAACTACTGCTTCCGAAGTGAAGAAGCAATTCCTTGAATAATTGGAACCATGGCTGAGGCTAAAAGTGAGCAGGTTATAGGGGAGACCGGGGCCAAGTGGACCTAGGGGTAGAGTGGACCGTTGATTTTAGTAATTCGTGTAGACGCTAGAATGTGCCAAAAATCGGATAGAAGGTTGGTGCCATTGTGGCGCTGCTACCACAAAAGCATCAGTGAATTCGGCTTAGTGGTGACAGTGAGGTGATCGATTATTTTGTTTTTGTTCAGGTAAGTAAATGTTTAGTGTTGTTTTTACTTTAATATTGACGTTCAGCGATGCATTGAATAACAGAACCGTAATATGTATATTAAAGGCGGCAATCTAAAGATCATTTTAAGCTATAGGATGAATTGAATACTTAAAGTAGTCGATAGTTACAACTGAAGGAAACGCCAAAATGGCGATGGGGCAGAGTGGACCGAACGACACAGGACACATTGGACCAGTGGTCCACTCTGCCCCGCTGTTTTTACAATAAAATATTTTGACACTATACATTATATTTTTTTTCTACATTATATATTTATTAGGCCTATTATATTATATTGTATTATATTATTACATATTATATTTTTTTATATATTTTTTTATGTAGGCTATTATATATTGTGTGTAGCCTATATTATTAAAGGATATTACCCCTTTAGTAATTCCTCTCAACAAGTACCGTAATAGGGGAAGACTTCTTGCGAAGGCATCTTAATCTTCGAAAATAGCCAATTTACACATTTAACTGTTATTAAATTCTAATTAAAAACTATGCAAACTGTCACGTTGTGGAATTGGCAACATGACACGATTAAAATCTTGGTCTCTGAGGGAATATATTTTGATTTTTAATAATTGTATTGTTGTAATTATGTATTTGAATTTTTATATTTGGTAAAGTCTTGTATATTATTATTGTGATATTTCATGGTTAAATATTATTTTAATGGTTTGAGCTTATTTAGAAAACAATTTGTGCGAAAGAAAAAGAAAAACTTCGAAAAAACAGTTGTGCGTTGATTGAGTGATTACGTGGTTTTTATCTGTTTCGTTTTCCCATGGGAACAAAAAGAGAAAAGTTAAGTACACTCTGGCGGGAAAAATCAGATCAGTTGATGAATCTGAAACACACGGGCAAAAAGTACACCCAATCAGTCTAAACATTTCAGGAGAGGGAGCGTATTCTAAAACACACAATTACATCCCTAAGTAAAGTGAAACTCTAAATTAAATATAAATTCTATACATACTTTGTTACATTAAAAAGCATTAAAAAATGGCATAAATAACAATATGATCTTAATAATCTTAATAGAGAATAAAAAAAGGTCAACGGCAATACTGACGGATACGCCAGTAAAAAAAATTCTGCAAGAAGAGCAACGAAAATCTAAAGAAAGAAAAGAAAGAGTAGCAACGAAAAACATGACTCGGCCAACAGTCTCTAAAAGCAACATAAGCAAAAAAACAAACAAATAGAAGCAAAGGAAAAGAGATAAAGAGGAAACAATTACAGATGATTAGTGATGATGAAGATGATGAAGATGCTGTGCGCCTCTCCTGTTTGAAGAACTTTAAAAAAAGCAAACCTGGGCAGGAGTGGATTCAATATATGCAGTGCAAGAGATGGGCCCATAGTTACTGCGTAGCCAGTAATATTCGGGGTTTATTTAACGAATGCCTCAACTGTAAAGAAGATTTCTCTAGTGAAAGTGATTAATTAATTCCATTTAAACCTATTTGATATTATTCATTTACGACTTTCAACTGCTTAATGATTATTTTAAATTTTCACTTGAATATGTAATACCTTAGGTAGTCTATGTTAAGTTAAACTTTATTTCATGATATCCTAAATGGCATATTATTTTATATTCAATAAAAATCTTAATTTAAATATTGTTATTCTTACCCGGACAAGGTGCCCCATGGGGTGGTCCAGCCTGCCCCGTGGTCGGGGCAGGTTGGACCACTCTACCATTTTTGCTTTGCGAATTAATACCAATTTTATTTATGAATATAATGAAATGAAATCAAGTATTTACATTCTTGAATAGTTCCCAATTCTGACAAAAATAAATGCAATGGAAAATCTCTTAACAAAAAAAAAAAAAAATTCAACAAAAAAAAGTGGACCGCTCTGCCCCAGTCTCCCCTAACAATAAATGGAAAAAAACCAATTGGAATTGACTTGAGTTTGCAAGTGACGCCAACAGTGTTTATACAACCAGTATCGCCATCAAACAGTAGCGGCAGGTTGGTGCGGCGACCCTGGAAATTAGAAATTATGCTAGCCGAAATTAGTGCCGGATTAGAAATGGTCGTCCTGTAATAACTTATTTATTACATAATTTTTGATAAAGAATACGAAGGTTTCCAAGTGATGCGCAAATGGTCATAAAAACAAACGATTTAGGTTCTTACGTAAATTTGTAGCTTCTAATGTTTTTAATATTTGAAAAGGTCAAAGCATTGCTAACAGCACAAAGCATTTCAATAGAATTAAGGAAAAGGTTTGCTAAATGTTTTGTTTGGAGTGTGGTGTTATACGGTAGTGAATCATGGACTATTAAAAAGAAGGAAGAGAGATTTCTAGAAAGTTTTGAACTGTGGCTCTAGAGAAGAATGTTAAAAGTGAAATGGTCGGATAGAGTAAAGAATGAGGACGTTTTAACAAGAATAGGTAAAAAAAGGAAATTGTTAGAAACCATACACAAGAGAAAAGCATCTTGGTTAGGACATGTGCTACATAGAAATTGTCTACAACAAAGAATAATAGAGGGAAAAGTAGAAAGAAAGAGAGGAAGAAGAAGGATTGGAATGCTGGATGATGTTAAATGGGGAAGAAAGTATGAACAATTGAAGAAAGATGCACAGGATAGAAGAAAATGGAGAGCGTCCAATTGAAACCTGTCTTAACGACAGTTCCACCAGAGAGAGAGAGAGAGAGAGAGAGAGAGAGAGAGAGAGAGAGAGACTTGAAATTTGAATATGCTTTGTTAAGAGTGTATACTATGCAATCCGTATTTTTATTTATGCCTATGCGGACACAGTCGACTGTTTCCGGAAACATTCTCATTTTTCCGGGCATTTTTTCGAAAGATAGAAATAAAAAAAAATATTCGAAAATATTTTTTTTTCCTTTTTCAGTTATCTTGATTATTATGTGAACAGAAGAAAATTCTTGAAAAGTGTCAAAAAGCCGAGCACAGAATAAACAACAAATAAATTGCCTTTTTCTGATTCATTTAC
>JAFIDM010012231.1:52682573-52705638 GCA_023159025.1 Thereuonema tuberculata | reverse complement strand
GGCTCAAAACAATACTAATAATGAAACTACGATGGTGCTATTATTCGATCTGGAATTTGACTTAATTTCAATTCTCGTCATATAGGCTAAATGACACTTACAGTTACAATCAAACTGAACGCTTCCTTCGTGGTCCTTCGAATTTTTTTATCACAGAATATTCAAAGTATCTTTCATGAGTAATTAAAATTATATAATTAATTAAATTTAGTTGTAATAACAAGAAGTATTTCACCTTACTTTTCTCAAAATGTTAAAATGATATGACAACAGAATGATGGCATTGAGCAAATTAAGATAGTGTCAACCCAAAATGATTACATTGGTGCTTTTTCACCATTTAGGGAAAACAATACAAAACAAAGATTGTCTCTTGTTTATAAGGTCAAGTTTCAAGATGATCACTCAGTGGTTCATAAGTTATCAGGGACTCTTCGCTAGACACGATGTTTGTAAACTCAAAACAAAGCAATTTAGTTGAATAAGATACAATTAAATAGTAATCTTTTACCGACTTTTTATTGCTGTTATTATTATTCAATTTCCAAATGTTAAACTTAAAAGATGTCGACTTGAAACAAGAGCAGATTCTCGTGAGAGTAAGGCAGAAGAACACCTGAGGGTAAAAGAGGGGAACACGTCTGAAGTTACAAGAAAAAGCACTAATCGATTGCAAGGAAAAAGAAGACAACAGTACCTTAGAAGTAAAACTCGATAAAATAACGGTGAACAACAAAAAAAAAAAAACCTATTGAGGAAGAACATTCAGAGATTTTTGAGTTTAAAAAAAGTCAAATGTAAACATTAGTGCATTAGTGAAAGATATCGAAAAAAATTGAATGAACATTTGGAAGAGCAAGGTTCAAGAGCTCTTTAAAAAGAAAAGATGCACAACTACAAGTAAAATAAGCCAAGAGCAATGGGTACTAACCAAAATAAATCCAAGGTCCTGTATTGATTTTTTTGTTTTTGTTGATTAATTCAGTTCTTTAATGCATGTAGATTAAATATAATAAATTGCTACAATCTACTTGTTAACTTGAAATATATGTAGGCTAATATATGTAACTTTAAAGTTATATTTTTGTAACCTTTGAATTGGTAACCTGCGGCAACTGAAAGACAGAAAAGGAAAGACAAAGTTACAATAGAAGAACAATAATAACAAATAACAATCCCTTCAATAAACAAGGAATGGAAAATTAATGTAAGATGATTAAACTTTGTGAAAAGCTTAAGTACGTTAGTGGAACAAAATTATATAAAATGAATTATCCACGAAACCACAATCTAAACATATCCAGGTTCCAATATTAAAATAAAACCAAATTTCTTGTTGTAATGATTCACTTTAATATTTTCTAATTAATTTTCTATTTTCTAATTAATTATATGAATAAGAAGACATTCAAATTGAAAAAAAAAAGAAATAGAAAAAGAATTCAGAATTGAAATGTGTTAACATAATCGAAGAACATGAACTTGTTTGGTGTTTATATTCAGCTCATTTATATGAGTTCGACTAAACTGCAGTAAGTGAACTACTGATGATAGAATACTTAAGAGGATGTATTCCATAAATTGGGAATGTCATGTAAATTTAAACAGAAAGTTGTCTCAGCAATCAAATTTTTGAAGGAGAATGATTTTTTTATAGCAATATAGCATGGATTTGTTCTTGAGTACGTCCATATCAGTTATGTAATGAATGCATCATCAGGTATTTATGCAAAGTAGAAAAGAGCAAATTGGCTTTTCCGTTCGGTTTCTTGATGATGGTTTTATGATAATTAAAAAAGATGAGAGAGATTCTTGTTTAAATTTCAATTTTATTCAACCTCATAATAACAATTCCTTTACTTCTTCGATTGCAAAATTCATTTAATTGAAGGGAAAATTAATGCAAGTTTATAGAGAAAATCAATCCACTAGCAACAAAATCTAAATGTTCCATTTTAATATCCAGTAGTATATGAATCTAACTTTCCTAATTTCACTGGTCTATAAAAAAAAAAAAAAACTTTTTTTCTTTCACAAGGACTAATTAAACGGAATCTTTCCATGCTGAGTTCAAATATGTTCTCAGATAAAGTTCTTCGATATATATAGTAAAACAAAAATATATTCCTTCCGCGAAATATCGTTGAAGAATTTTAAACAGATTGATGAAAATGGAAGGAATCTATTTTTGTTTTAATGTTCTTAGATTTTTTTCCATCAGGCAGGTTTTTTTTGTGGCAAATGTTTAAGGTTTATGTACTCACGAAACACTAAATAATAAATATACGGTTAATTTTGGCTTATCTAAAAAGTTGTATATGATGATTTTCAGCTATATTTTGCCTGAACAAACATTATTACAAAAACTACATGGCCTTCTTTAGAGAAGTAGTCACTTAAATTACTATTGCGACTATGATAAACGCATATCCGTGTATCTTTTTGGAGTAGATTCCAACCTTTGAGCCTGGAACTTAAAAGCTCAGCCGACTGTTTAGACAAATTTAAATCTCGTATAAGATCATTAAGATCTTCTTGAGATAAAAAGTGAGGTTCTGATGAACTACTTGCTTCAAATGTAGGGTCACTTCCCTCCTTTCTTTCGTTTCAGTATGAGTTGGGTCGGAATCGGAGTTATCACTTAAGTCATGAAATCTGGACACTTTGGATACTTAACTGTATATTTTGTTTTGAACGTAATTCCTTTAATATTAGTTAATCAGAAATAACAGTCAGTTGAATGATCCTTATGTTCCCTCCAAATCATAGGGACGGCATATGATGAGTTCCATTTTTCCATCCAGTGAGAAGCCTAACACATGATACACAGCATACATTTGGGGCCCAGTCTTTATCGAAATCACCAGCTTTACACCCAAAATAAAGCTCATAACATTTTTTCCTGTGAGACTTGAAAGTCAGTTCTCCATAGACATAGCAAAAATTGTTTGGTTGATTTAAACACTTTCTTGGCATATTGAAACGTTATAAAACTCATAAAACTTAGAAATAAAAACAAGATACAGCAGGAAACGACTACATGTGTTGCCAGACTCACTATAATTTGAATACTGGCTACTGGCCATCTGCTTACTAAAGCAATGCAATATTTGAACATGTTAGAACATGTTTGAACATGAATAATCCTGTACAGAATTAGAACATATTTCAATATGAATACGTCTGCATGGATTTCTACAAGAATTATAATAAAAACAACCTAATAGACAGAAGTATATTATACAAAAATGATCCTCACCAAAAAAGTACTGTTTGCCTGATGGAAAAAAATCTGATTATGTATTTGAATTCAGTATACAAACTACACTAGAATCACTGTTTCGTTTCTTGTGAAAAAAATCTTGTTGACCAGTGCTATCTTTTAATGAAGAACATCATATAGAATAACTAATTAATTTATCAACTATGTTCAAAACTAGATATTATTCATATTCTTTTATAAATAAAGCAAAAAGTTATCAGAAAAACGTTTGAAAGGTTCCCAATAATTATATTATCATAATTCCTGATTTATGTTCTGTTAAATCTTCTATTGTTAAGATTGAAGAAACTTCAATCTTAAGAAATTCAATCTTAAGAACAAATTTATCGTGCAGAGAAATCATTAAAGAAATAAACAATTGAATATAATTTTCTGCTAAAGCGTAAATTTAAGGGCCACCCATAATAATAAATAAATTTAAAAATAATAAAAAAAGGAAATACATTAACGTAAGGAAAAATAAAGAAAGGTACGAAAATAAGAAAAACAAACAAAAAGCAAAAAAATAAATAAATAAATAAATAAATAAAAAAAATTAAAAAAACACGCAGATCTTACCAATTACGCTATAGCTGACAACTGAAATGAAATAGTTGCATTTTCAACATTTAAGCTAACAGCGGAAATCCAATGAAAACAGTGCCAAATATCTCGAACATGGGGGGGGGGGGGGGCGTTGGGCCCTGAAAATATTCTATTCCTACAGTGTTTGGGCTTGTGAAATCGATGGTAAAACCGTTTGTCGATCCAGCCTTCCGTTCGGGAGTTGTTAGGGGTGAACAGACATGGACAAACAGTAGGATACCGATTTTGGTCGCTATGACAACAGCTCCCAAATTGGTCACTAAAAACGAAGGCCTGCACATAAATAAGCCTTTACGCTTTTGAGTTATCATCAGAAGAATCGGGAACGACCGTTTCGTCCTTCTCTGGGATTCATCAGCCCGATCCACCGTCCTCGATGATAAACCGAGAAAGGCGTAAAAGGATTAGAAGATCATCTTCGCTCCTGAAGGTGACTTGCGAACAAAATAAAAACCTATTTTTTATAGGTGCATCAAGTTATTTATGTGCATTAATTACCATCGAGAAGGGTGGATCGGGCTGATGAGTCCTAGAAAAAAAAGAAACGGTCGTTCCTGATTCCCTTTGATGATAAAGTCAAAGGGGCGTGGAAGCTTATTTACGTGCGGGCCTTGCTTTTTTATTTCTTTAATCTCAAGACTGCTATTTTATGTATTTATTTATTATCAAAAAGCATTCGAGGTAATTGTAAATAAACAAATGTGTATTTTGTTCTTTGTAAAAACTGCCAAAAAGGCGATTACACCTACTCAAACATTTCTTATATGGAAGGATGTTCATAGCACAAGATCCTTTGAAAGTAAAAAAAAATACTGATAAATCATCAATCGCTTCACTTCGCAGAAATATTATTCGAGGAGGGAAAGATAAGAAGTTTAGTACCTCCAACACCGTCTTACTGTTGGTAATGTACAATGAAACTTCTAGAAGAAACTTTTGAATTTATACATATCCTTAGACCATAAACACCAAATTTAACACATATATCAGACAATATCAAAAATAAATAAAAAAATCCTTAAGAAACTTGTAGGTTGCGAAACAGGAGTTCATAAAAGTCGATTATTTCTATAGCTTCTCAGTCAATTTTCGAATATTAGCAATAACAAGAGCTAATACCATCTTAAATATATTATGTGCTTCTACAGGCAAAGCCGTTTTCAATAATAATGGCATACATTACATTCAACATTTTTTAAATCAATTGCTGATAATAAGCTGCACTAAATTAATGATGCTCTATTCAATTGATATATAGGGTGTTTCTTAAGGCTATCAAATATCAGTGATGGGTTCTACAAAGAAATAACAGTAACAATAAACGCAGTGTCGGGAAAACGAGTTATTATCCATTATTACATTAGAGCAGCGATTCTCAAAGACTGCAACACGACAAAAAAACAACAAAAAGTATTTTTATTAAAACTGGAAAATAAGAGGAAATATAAAATAGGTATTAAATATTTTCAACAGCGTTATTTATTATATTACAGGTACGAGTAAATTATAAGGAATACAAACTGGAATGGTTAAAATTAATAGCCAATAATTACATCATTCTTATAATTCAATGAAAAATATGGGTTTGTTTACTTTTGCACAATTGGTTAATACGGGATCGAATATTAAGAACAACGTTTAGCAGTGCCGTAGCTAGAGGACTGGGGGCCCCGGGGCAGAGCCGGAGGGTGCGGGGCCCTCAACAACCAAAAAAAAAGGACAATCCGGGGCCCCGGCATTGCCCCGGCTGCCCCGGTGGTAGCTACGGCCACCGGGTTTTCCACATACATAAAGTGTGCCTTGAAGCAAAAAATGGTTGAGAAGCACGGCATTAGAATAAGTCGTAATAACGCGCGGAAAACACTGTCTATAACTGATGCCTTCAATAACGATACTGTGTATTCTGTATAACGTTCCAAAATTTATATAGAAAAAATATTCTAATTTTATTGCACCTGTGAATGAACAGTATATAAACTGTAAGAATTGATGCGGACACGACTGTTCACGATGCCTTCACTAACAAAAGGCATCAAAGTTCGAAACGTCCACACCTTTCTGAAACGTTTGAAACGTCTGAATAGTGAATATCTAATCCGCTGAAGAATTCCAGGTGGTTTTAATTCGCTCAAAACCGTTTTGTATCCTCTGTTCCAACTGTGCAATCGGAGATGTATCCGATTGATAAATAATATTTTTCATATGGTCCCAAAGAAAAAAATCCAGAATATTTAAATCTAGGGACAGTGCAAGCCCCAAGGAACAGAGCCATCGTGACCAATCCAGCGTCGTGGTAAGTTGGAAGAGGAACTTCCTGATGAAAATGGACCGGGCTCCGTCGTATATGAACCGTATTGTCTTCAAAATGAAAGATGGCCGCCCTGTTTTTGTGAGATCTGCGCATGTATCATCGATTACTCTGGTCAGGCACTTCCGTATGAGTTTATCACAGGACGTCGCCATTACGGTAAAGGCTTGTTACTTTGCAAAACAGCATTGTATTTATAAATAATATATATTTATTTATTTATATAAATACTTATTGTTAGCAACTGGTATTGAAATAACGGTAAATAGTCGAGAGAAGTTTTAATTTGGCGTTATCAACATGTCTTTCTCAGTGAAAACAGACGACGGGCGTCCATTGTGACAGGAAAATATAATTGATCAGCTACCGGAAGGGCTGCGCAGTTCAAACTTCCGCCGGTCATCTTTCATTTTGAGGACAATAATTGCCTTTCCGTTTCAAGATTACCGAAATCAAGGTGCATTTAACGGAGAACGGAGGAAACAGGAACAATTTATCATCCAAAACACCTGGCACATCTAAAGAAAACTGTTGTTTTATTTGGAAGATTCTGTGTGGGTTTTCCAGTAAATGTTCTAAGACAGCTGGGAATGATCTTGTTCTTTATTTAATGCTCCACATTGACAATAATGGCTTGTTAGCCATTGAAACTATTGATTTTAATTTTTATTTTCATTTTTAAAATTGATTTTCTTTTTTAAATTTTTCGTTTTTTATTTTTTACTTTCTAATTTTATTTTTTTGTGGAATTTTAATTTATTCACCTAAATATTAATTATTCGCACATTAAACCTGTAACTTAATATTTAATCCACATTTCAAAATGCATAAATTGCTGCTCACGCCTAAAAGCAAAGATGCTACGTCTAGTCTTTAAACTTGACAATCCCTAAATGTTACAAGTTTAGTCGACAACTGTAGTAAAGGGACTCAACTCAACTTTACTACGGAAACTTCATCGTTCCTAGGACATCCAACGAACAAGATTTTCCGTTGAAGTAGAAATGATGTCTTCGGAATGAGGAAAAATTTTCACGAAGTTCAAGTTGCAGAAAATTTTAATATTCAAAATTTAATATCAGATAAACCATTTCTATCTTCAGATTTGCTTCTTAAGATTTATTATTAACAAAAACACAAAAAATAATAATCACAATTTCATGCAATTATCACACTAGACAGTTTTCTGAAATGCCGGTAATGAAATTGTGTTGTTGACGAATTACAACACTTCGTAATGTAGACATATTTTAATAATAATTTAATGGCAAGCAAGCAAAATTATTAGAATTATTAATAGTAGTTTAATCGATTAGCAGTCTTTTATTACAAGACGGGGATCATTTTTTCCTTTAATGATCAAAACATTTTTTCAAGTAACAAATTTAGGACTTATCTAAACTGTCTTTTATTATCACGATCCACCGCCTGTTAATTACTTTATATATATATTATTTAATGTAAAGCTTTTTAACAAAGCTATAAATTAACTGAAATTAATATATGTTGTACTAATGTTTCAAGATTAGGAGTATTTTGAGAGATATAGTTTAAATTATGATCCTTAGGCAGATCGCACCCTCAGATTAGCTTAGATCAGATCAGAACGTCAACTTAGATCAGGTAATTTCCCATACACTGCATCCGCTCCTGTCAGAACAGAATGCCAGTGAAGCACAAGTCACAACACTGTCTTTAAAAGTCGACTTGATTAGAAAATTTTTTGAGTGATTATAAAATTTCTTTATGTAAAAACTTTTTCAGACATGAAGGCCTAATTTTTTTTGTTATTAAATAATATCATTATATATTTTTTATCTCTCTTATTTATTCAGTAATTACTCAGCAAGTGATACAGTTCAATGAAGGAAACTAAAAAATTATACACCAATACTAGCAGGAGTATAGATTAATTTACACTTAAAATAAACATAAGTAGGCCTATTTAAAGTTTTGATTAATATTTTGGTTCATTACTATATTATTTCTTTGATGTTTCTATATATTATTTCTTGTAATTTTATCATTATCTAAAGTATTAGTTACTTTGTTACCAAGTTACTTTGTTACTTTGTTACTTTGGTCACAGTGAAGCATCTAAATGCATTCAGTTAAATGATTTCAAATATACAAGTTTATTATAATATAAATACTTGTAGGCGACATTTGAATAACTGAAAATGCTAAAGGTTTATGTTTAGAAGAAAACTAGATTTTTTTAAACATTCAAACATAATATACAGTTAATTTTAATTAATTTATAATGTTCAATCACTTGTAAAATATTTAATGACTTAATAAAAATAATTTTAAATTACCATTTTCATTCAAATTTGTTGAAATTTCCTGCCAAATAAGTTTCCTTCGATGAAATACTATACTATCTTTGTTACTAAGGCCGTAGAGTACTGGATAGTGCTTAACCGTAGAAATAAGCTTTTCATCTAAAGGCATAGCGAAAGAAATCTACTTCAAAACGTACGATAAAGCCGTCACAACAACTGAGAGGGACTCTCCTGCGCAAGCGCATCCCTTCAGAACGCTTCAGAATCAGAACAATAGTACTCGACGAGGGAAAAATTCCGACGCATTCTGATCTGAGAGGCCGGCTCCGATCTGAACTGAAGCAATGTTACATTGAAATGCGTGGCTTCCGAATTTTTCTGATCTGACGTTCTGAGCTGATCTGAGACAGTGTGCGACCTTATTTCTTCTCAGTTATCTGAGAGAAATAATAAACGTTTAAACATCTAATGCGATTAGAAAATTGATATAGCTTCTATATCATATTTATATTTGGATGAAAGATACCCAAAAGAACGAACAAATCAATTTTTTAAGTTTTATTTCTTTACATTTAAAACAAAATTATTGCAAATGATTTTTATGTTAAAATGATTTGTTTGTATGACTTCAAGGGCAATGATGACTTCGATATTAACTTCCAGCACTTGCTAGTTTCTGTTAAACATTGAATATACACTTGTCCATCGTCTGTCAAACACCAGATAATGTTTTCCATTCTTGTCACAGAAACGACACCAATTACTTCATTATTTTCAACAGGGAAACTCAGAATCTTTTTCACAACATCAAAAAGTATACTTCTATGTCCAGGAAAGAATCGTATCACCAGCACAGGGTATTTGAAATAAGCATACCAGTTAGAACAATCCATTTTACAAGGAATTTCAATAATTTTTAGCCATTCATTAAGATTAAACTTAAATTGCCAAACACTCAAAATGGAATCATTGTTTTCTTTCACTTCTTGTATTATCTGATATCTTTTATATCCAGATATTAAAAGCTGCAGTTTGACGATTGACATTTCACTAACAAAAGTTGCTGAACGGTATCTTTCAGAGCCAATGAAGAAATCGAGGTACTCCTCCTTGTGGTCATAAATAGAAGTTATTAAAAGCTCGTCAGATTCAGCTAAGGCAATTCTGTAATTATCAGCAACAGTTCGACATTTTTGAGAGTACTTCTTATTACCAAACACGTCAAACGTCTTCAGATTTATTTCGATTCTTTTTCTTGCTTCTACATTTTCTGTAATTTCTTTAGTTAGGAAGTAGAGATATGATCTGTGGGCTGCTAAAATAGCATCCAAAACACGTATTTCTTCAAGGCAAAACAGATGTTTCCACTCACCTTGTTCACAAACTTGAACACACCATCGGTCATGATCATCTTTTCCAGTTACCAGCAATTGTGGATTGCTATTCGAAGCCTGCAACAACTGAAGATCAAATAAGAATTGGTACCTGTGAACAGGAAACCTGCAAATCTCCATTAGTAAATCTTGTGAAAATGGGGTTAAAGGTTGTCTTAGAGCTCGAGCTATTTTATCATTAGATAATTTCTCTGGATTAATCATCTTCAAGAAATCTTGACTACTTTCTTGGAAATTACCTTTGCATTTGGATGTCCATAAAGCAACTATTACCAGAAAGAAATCGTGACATGTAACATCTTTATTTATATAATATTCTAGCAATTTCTTGAGTTTTTGATCATTTATAGAATAGAAGTCTTCCTCTAAGTAAATCTGGTCAATTATGTCATACACCTTACGTTCTATGACTTCGTCTTCTAAAATCTCTGATAGATCCCATATCTCTAAGAAATTTTCTTTCGAAAGTTTGCATATGATTACATCCCGATAATGATTGTAGATTTCTTTTAACTGCATTAGATGTGCTGCAATGAGAACTTTCTGAATTGTGCAGAAATCTAAATCTATTAATTTACCTGAATACAATATCTGTAGTATACTACTCAGCGTCTCTGGTTCAAGAGTAGGGAAGTCCACTGTTGCAGAGAAGGATTCTTTAAAACCACCGTTAAACATAATGTAGAAGTACTCAGAAGCACATGAGAGATAAACTCGATGGGCATTGAAGGTTTTTCCCTTGCACGTCAAAACTACATCTGTATAACTCGAAGTATTCCTCATTTCATTTAGATTTTTTCCCATTTTTTCCCAGAATGCGATTGGAAGAAAGTTAACTTGCGTCATAGCTAAAAGCAAGAAAAGAATCAATTGTTTTGATCTATTGAATTAACTAATAAATATTTTCTAATAAATATTTATGTCATATATTAGATTTACTTTTTACTAAATTACTGTAAAAGTACATTTTAACAAGGAAGAGAATCTTTAAAAATATTATTTTAATTAATTCCAGAAAAAAGTTCATAATCGAAATTATGCTGCAATTTTAGAATTCAAGATGTTTCTAACTAGTAAATTTCGTTTGAATACAATGGTAAACATTCATACAATAAACATTGATGGTAAACAAACAAAACTTAAGTTAATTAAAAGACGGGAATTTTTAGAAAAGATCTGTTTGCAAAGAAACCTCACTCTCAATGTTATCTGTAAATATAGACTCAGGCCTACGTTTATTTAGGCGACAAAACATAGAAGAACCACGTAAATAGATTCTTATGAATGAAATATAAAGATATCGTCAAGTGGGGAATTTCTTGCAGAACAAATACAAAATCACTTAACTTCTTGTTAGTGATAATGCAACATTGTATTTAAAAAAACATTAAAAATGTAAACTCAAAGCAAAGTGTTTTGAATTATTAGACTAATTATAGTTTCTAGATGATATTGGAGGTCCAAGGTGTCTTTGAATGCCAACAGCAATTGTTCGAGTTGAAAAATATTTGACTTAGCTTCTTACTGTTCCACTGGAATATTTTTCTTCTCTGTCTTTTTGTACACGCATAATGCTAAGACAATAGATTTCCATAAAATAGGATACGTCTAACTTAAAAGATTAACACGAATTTTTTGATATTGTCCAACTTAAAAGATTAAAAAGAAATTCTTGGCCTTACGCTTTTAAAAATTTACCCTGAAATCCTTGAGTATATATCTAATTAAATAATTATGAGAAAGATTATATCGCATTAAAGATTTGAAGTAATTCAAACGCCAAACATGCCAAACATGCAGGACGCCAAACATGCCAAACATGCAACTTAAGACGAATAGTCGTTTGTTTTCCGATCAGGAAAACTTTATTAATAACGTATTTACAGAAACCGTGATTTTTTTTTTATCTAATGTTTAAGAAAATTACAAATTTAGGTGGCACTCTTTCTCAGAACTGTGGCTGTACGCAAAATGGTTAAAAACGACTGCTGATATTGAGGAGTATGTTAAAATGAGACAGTAATAATTAAATCCAACAGTACACAGTCTGAGACATTGAAATTACTATCGGGTGCAAATAGGTTACTATTAGGGCCTTATTTCATGTCACACAAGTTTATCCGCTGCCCGGCAACAGAGAGCTAGATAGAACTCAAATTTTCTGAAATACAGCAGAGCTCCGATTATCCGCGAGTGCCGCGAAAAATTTTTTGAATTACGAACCTCAAAAAACCAATTTTAATCCAAGCCAACAACAGGGAAAATACAACAGGCCCTACTGTGCGAAGGTCGAAAATTACTGACAGGTTTATTGTGCATCATGATCCTATAGGCCTTCTCGGAATTTGTGGATGTAAACGTAGAGCAAAGGTTTCTGCTTTACTATACATATTTTAAAAGTTTTATATATTATCTGTTTTGTACAATAAAACGTAGTTTTTAATGGTGAAATATTTGTTTTCGTGCTTACACCTCATTTTTAGTCTTTTTTCATGTTATCCGCGATTTTCGTTATCCGCGAAGCCCTTGCCACCCAATTCCGAGGATAATCGGGGCTCTACTGTACTAGAAAAAAACAAACCAAACAGTTTTCTGTGATGTTTAAATCATAGATTTTGATATCCTATTGGGAGATGAAAGTACACATGAAGTACTTTAAAAATATATTGATACAAGATATGTAGGTTTGGGGGCCAACCTCCCCGGAGTTCAAGATATTTGTTGTGGTTCATTGGATTTCCTGTAATCGCTTAAATGTTACAAATGTAGCTGTTCCGTTATTGCTGTCGGCGATAATCTGCCGGCTTTATGTAGACGAGGTCCTGAATCGAATCTACTGTATGGGTTTTATTTTCCTCCTTTTTCTTTCATTCTTCGTCATCATTCTTGATTTAAAAAAAAATATTTTCTTCTTTTTTTCTCTTTTTTTTTTTATTTTATCTATATATATATATATATATATATATATATATATATATTTAAAATGTCACTTTATTTTTATGACTACTATTTATATAAATGATCAAATATCATTTAATTTCATGTAAATTTTCCGAATCGTTTGGTTCGGAAAAAAAAAAAAGATTTTTAAAAAAAAATTTCCAATGGTTTGTTGTTCTTGATGAATAGCGTAATTAATTTGCTAGACTACCGCTACTATAATTTTTCATTCAGCAAATTATTAAAGCAAGTTAAAACATGAAAAGCCTACAATATTAACTAATATTGGAATAATATTATTCGGATGGACTTAAAATGAATAAACAGTCATTGCAGTCAGTTATGACATAATGATTCAATTTTTAATACTCTTATAAATAGAGTAACAGATTCCGGAAATAGATATATACAAAAAAAAATATTCCTGATAATCAAAAATTCAGAAGTGACAAACTAAGAAAATATGTAAATGCATACTTTACAGTTTGTCTATCGTTTCACGATACATTTTAAAACAACTAAAGCTCCTATGAGGAAACTTTACACAGTGTAGGGGTATTATATATACATTTATATATACATAACATATTGATGGTATTGCTATTAAATTCGAGTCTCTTCCGATATTTCCTTGTTAAAGACATAGTGTAATATTTGACTTTAATTGAAGATATATGGTGTTTCTATTAAGAAAAAAAAATTCCATTCTAACAGAATCTCAAAATCAAAAACCAAACATCAAATATTAAGAAAAAAAAAAAGAAGAAATTATACCAATTCACAAATTCCAATCATAAAATTAAAAAAAAAAAAGATATTTGACAGAGACAGTAAACCGTTTAGAATTTTAGATGTATAGCATCCTAAGAGATTAAATAAAGGCTAAAAACAAATAAAATATAAAACCTTAAAGAAATGCTTTTTTCATAATCAAATTTTTTATCCTGACATTTGAAGGTTGCCAAGATCATTACAAATACTTTACTGATTATTTACTTCATGTAGAGATTTATTTATAAAAATTATTATAGGCATTAACTTCAACTAAATATATGTAAGAAGAATGTTTCTCAACATTAGAAAAAGACTTGCTTTACTTTAAAATAAAACCCAGAGTAACTTTGAAACTATATTGTTTCTTTGAAATGGTTTTTTGGGGGAGGGAGAAACATCCTTCTGATCAGCAAATCTCTATGTAAAGGACTATTAATGAGCTACAAAGACCAACACATTTAAATTATCATTTTCTCAAGCTTAGCATAAAATTTAATTTCATTAACATTTAAAGTCAGAATTCAAGAAATTCAAGAAATTAAAGAAACCCTAATTTTTAATTCACATTCACACAATCGAAGTAAGAAAACAGAATACCTGTAAATCTATTTCATAAATTGTATATTATGAAATATATCTTCATTCAAAACTTAAAAAGCATATCGTTAGAATGTGGGGAGTGATTTAGAGCAGATTCATTCCCTCCAAACTTAACACTTCACTTTTAACACAATTTTTTGCAAACAAGAATAACAGAAATAAAGCAGTTTGAATATCTGGAATTTGAATATCCCCGCATTATAATGACACACAATAGTCACATGACATAACAAAACAATAAGCTTTTTCAAGTTAATCTGCAGTTACAACAATACATTCCCATTTTACATGACATTTAATTTTGAATAATATTGCAATATAATATAGTGCTTTCTTCTTTGTTTTCAAAAAAATCATTTTGTTAATAGAATAAAAAAATGAGCTGAAGGAATTTCCATATAAAAAAGAAAGCATGTGGGCATGAGTTTCAATTTTTTAAAAATTGTAAACTATACTTGATTTTCTTTTTTATTTGCACTTACTAGAAAATCTATTTGTTAAAGTTTCTGTATATTAAATCAACAATAAATAGTATAATTATCTTAGACCAACCAATGAGGTTTTGATGTCATTTGAACCACACCTTGCGAATTAACCATTTCACCATTCAGGTCTACGGACTTAAGGTTTTTCAGCTAAAGCCAATGATTCTTCCATGTAACTTTCTTCATCAATTTACTCTAATGGAATTAATTCCTTTATGTATAAAATAGTAATTTTTTTTTTTGGTAAAAGTCCTAAAATTCGTTATAAAAATACGAGATTGATCTTTGATAACAGTAAGTCTATTTCAACATGGAATAGTTTTGTAAAGTAAGATAATTATACTAAAGAAAGTTGATTTAATATATAGAAACTTATAAATTATAGCTTCAAGTAAGGAAATGCTATTGTAAAATAGGAGTAAATAAATTTATTTACTGAAACCTTTGATCTTTGTACAATTTCATGTCAGTGTAGATTTGGAATAATAAAAAAAATTAAGAAACAAAAGTAATAAATACAATTGAAATGAATTTGATCGTTTTTCAAAGTAATATAAAACAGCGTTTATAATCTGAAAATTAAAAATGTTAAGTTATATTTTTTTTTCGTTTAAATTTCGTAATAAAATTTAAATTTGATATAGCAATTCAATGTAATTCTGGTGAATGTTTATTTAATTCATAATGTACCGAGTCATTAAACAATGTTCTAAAGAATCAATTTATATTTTTGGGGAGATAGGCTACGATTAGCTTTAGAAGCCCTTCTTAGGTAGCACAGCTCCGTCCTAGGTAACACAGCATCCTTTCTTTGAGTCCTGTTTCGAATCATGTACCTACGTGAATGTATTCGTATAATGGGTGGGATTCTTGTGGTAGGTTAAGGCTATTTTAAAAGAACTTAAGCACGTATGCTTATAAGGACAACATTATCTATGGTCACCAATGCATTTACATTATACATATATGTACACATACATGTATTCTACAAAACTATTAAAAACTCGTTGAATATCATATATCCAACAGAACAACGCAATGGTCTCACGCAACAGTTGCTACTGTGGAGCATCCTAAAAGTCAACCATACTTAAAACTTCTATATATAAAAAGATCATCTCCCAGCCACCCCCCCCCAAAAATGGAATTACGTCGTCTGAAGCCTTGTAAGAAAATTTCAGAAAGTGGTGGCAAAAAAAAAAAAAAGAATGTGCATATCAAGAGAAAAATCGTCTGATTTGTTATCCTGTGATAAAGTTAAACAGAAGTAAAACTATTCCTACAAATGTTAATGAACACTTGAATAAATTCTTGGACTACGAATCCACAACATCCATCCAGTATTCGAGTCAACATTTCGCCTCAAGCAGTAAAGAATTTATTATATTAGCAAAGTGAGAAAAAATTGCAATCGTTATAAACAAATTACTAAGTATTTGCAAACTGTGATAAGTGACAAAAAAAAGCGTGTTTGTCAAGAGCTAAGCCAAGTCGAAGAGAAACTATTCTCTGAAAAACTTATTTTATGTTGTTTATGGGAGTTTCTGAGGGATGTACAGGATGGAAATCCTAATTTGTAGTAAATGTGTAGTTTTTCGTAAATGTGTAGTTAATTCTGACTATTTGGGTCGCAGGTAACTCAAATGTTAAACCACTTGACAGTCAGCTGGAGGAGCCGTGTTCGATCCCTGGAGGTGGTTGGAGATTTTTCCTTTGGTTTTTTCTCCTCTACGCATTGTTCACACAATCCTGCCTCAATGTTTCTGTTTATAGTCATAGGCTAAATGCGGACGGACTGTATTGGGGTTCTATCATACATATAAATCAAATTTATATCCTTGAAATAGGTACATATTGAAATAAATAGATGAAGCTTTTTTTCAAAAAAAAAAACAGTCATTACTGAGCTTTTAGCATCAGTATGAGTGGTTCTGTAAATCATAATGAAGAGCTCTTCTACTATTGAATGGCAACTTTAGTCAAATGACTAATGCTATTAGCGAAGTAGCTAATTAACGGAAATTGACGTTATTAAAAACACTTCAGATTTAATTATTTCGAAATGATTGCTATTCAAAATTTTGTCAAGCACATTCAATTAAAATTCACATCTAAATAGTTAATATTGGCGAACCCGCCAACCCGCTTTCATATTTACTTAATGATCAAAAAGAAAAGAGATGAATAATGTTTTTCGTGATAGTCTAACGTCTACAACAGGTTCTCAAAGTTCCAGATGATCTGTTGAGTGAACCAATCTGTACTAAGAGCATACCCAGGATTAAGCTTTTTGCTGTTTCCAGTCCCTCTTCTATTGTTATCATTGAAGTTTTTAAATTCCTTACTCTGAATATCTTTTGTATCTTTTAGTCCTGTGAAATACAACAAAAGCAGGAGTTCAAAATACACATTATCTTGTTTTGCACAGTGATCCCACCATAGTGGCCATCTTAGATGAAGACTCTCCTTTTATTTTTAAATCATTTTTTAGATTTCCGGGCCACTTTCCTTTTTAACCCCACCTTGTAATAGCTAAAGGCTTTTATTTGTTTAAGCCAGAATTAAACTAATTTCTTTTTATCGTGTAATTTTCGGATAACGCACTGATTATTTTATCACAACGTATTAGTTTGAATCAAATGTTTTTATTTAATTATTTTTAGCTGAGATTTGAATGCTTTTAAGGAATAGACCAAAATACAGTAGCTCAGCGATCCAACCCCCCCCCCCAAAAAAAAAAAAAAAAAAAAAAAAACCAAAAAACATTCATTCAACCTTTGCATTTCAAACGATGACATACCATTAAAATTCCAATGGACATTGCCAAAATAATTGAATTAATTGGAATTGAACTTTAATAAGTGCACGAACAAAACGTAATATCTCCATCATCTCCACATAATTAATTCTAAAACGTTTTTAATAACATCAATTTCCGTTAATTAACAAGCAACATAACATCACTTCATCAATCGAGCTTGAACTCGTTGAAGTTTTCTACTCGTATTGACAGACGATATTCAGTTCTAATCTTTGCATATTTTACTTTTATTATTAAGAAAACTTTAAGTTTTGCAAATCTTTATTAGTGAATAAGTTAAGTTCGCCCCCCCCCCCCCATCATATTAAAGATGCCTGAATGTTTAACAGTAAAAGTTAAACAATGTTCAACATCTTCAACCTTATGATAATTACTTTTGCTTGGGGTTTGTGAAATCTTCGAATGAATTAATTTTATTTCGTTCATATTTTTAATATCTTTTTAATATCTATCTAGTTGTATTAGTTACTAATCTTAACATAAAATCTGAATAGTTGCAAACTTTTTTCCCTTTCTCTGTTTGCAAAAGAACATCCTGTTAGTTAGTTACTTTCTATGAACAAAGTAATGAATTTATCTAATCAAGTTTGGGGAATTCAAATCCAACATTTGAAAAACAAGATTTGCAGTTTAACATACATAGACATGCTCTGCTGCGTTTTATTACCAGCAAACTACCAGCAAAGCCTGTCGGACGACAGGCAAAAAAAAAACTAAAAAATCATTTTATTATCAACTATCAAATAGAAAGTAAATGTAATCTAAATACTGTGCTAACTTGTGAACGAAGCCTCTACGGCAAAAAATGGTTTGGAATTTCGAAATCAGCTTAAACAACTGAGTAAGTACGCCAAATTTCATTAAAATGGATGCAGTGGTAACAAAATTATTTTTGTTTTGAACGTATATTTTTTGTTAGAATTTCAGTTGTCGAGGTCAGTTCCCAAGAATAAAATTTCATGGAAACAACATGGAATGACAAATGAACTAATATTTTCATCCAATTTGAGTACCCTTGATTCAATGGTACCATTGAGAACCGTTGGATCTATCTTAATAGCTTAATTATATCGAGTTACAGACAGACAGACGAACTTAGCCAAATTATATGTATATGTATACATATATCTGATTCGATTGATGATTTGATTTGAATTTTTTTTTTTTTTTTAATATTTATCAGATCTATTTACGTGTACTTTTTACCTGTACACCTGTAATATAGGTTGTGAGAGTTTAATCTAAAGGATCTTTTTCCACCCAAAAAGAAAAACGAAATACCAACCATATCTAAAGTTTAATTTATCTAAAGAATAATTATTATTTTTGACTCATAACGCCGAAAGGCATTTAAAACTCACCTTGTATAATCTAAATATTGAGCTAACTTGTGAACGAAGCTTCTACGGCAAAAATGGTTTTGAGTTTCAAAATCAGCGTAAAAAACTGAGTAAGTATGCCAAATTTCATTAAAATCGGTCAGTGGTAACAAAATATTTGGTTTTGAACGTATGTTTTATTAGAATTTCGGGTAAAATTTCATGGAACCAACGTGGAATGACAAAATGAACTAATATTTCATCCAATTTGAGTACCCTTGATTGAATGGTACCACCATTGAGAACCGTTGGATCTATCTTAATAGCTTAATCATACCGAGTTACAGACAGACAGACAGACGAAATTAGCAAATTATATAAGTTGATTTTCTATCAACTTAGCGATGACACGACTACTCTCCCTTAAGAAGCTGAAATAACTACGAAAATATAATGTAATTTTGAATTAAATAGTTCAAGTGGTTTTTTTTCCCTTTGGTACTGTAAGTGAAATGATGCGAACGTAAACTTCATGAATCGACTATTTTGGTATTCGTAAAAGAAATTTTGAACACAAAATATTCAACTTAAATCAGTTGTAATGCAACTAAGGAAATAACACTAATCTCATAACTTGAACCTAATTTACGTATGATATGATATATCCTGCATATACAATGGAGGACGCAAGGGAGAGATGGAGGTAAGGCTTCCAACGTTTATTTGACCGGCAACTGAGATTAGCCTGAGCATAAAATATATGAATGTTTGTATATATGTATATAAAGATATTCATAGGCTGAATTTAATAGAATTAATAAACTTTAGTTTGTTTAAAGTCAAAAAAAGTTATATTATTTAAATAGCAACAAAGGCGCAGTAAGCAATTTTCCAGAAGTTATAGATCTGCAATAGAACAGTGTAGCTGGTTCAGAACTGACAATATACTATTTAATTGACTTTTTCTGTTTTCATTTAACTTTTAGTTACTTATTTATTTTTCAATATTCATTCTGTATCCCGGAAGACACTTTCAATTCTTTAAGATTAAAGAACTGAGTTTATTTTCGAAACTTTATGAATTTAAGTATTAAGTATACTATGTAGTTTTAATTCTGTTATGTTATGTGGGAAGTATGGGTGGTATTTTTAATTAAGTTTGCTCTTCTATATCTATTAAGTAACTTATTATTTTCATACTCGTTAAACTTCTGTAGCATCTATCATTATTATTATTAGTGTATTTTCGAAAGGAAAAATACACTATTGCGTTCTCCCCTACCTGAACAAATGACCCCGGGACCTTGTGATAAGCGCCGATAGAGGTCCTAGATCACGAATATCACTTAGGAGATTGGAGACCAAAATAATTGTGCTCTTATTTTAAGATAGACCGCAAATAACCAAGATAACAAAATTAAAAGAAAACCCGTTTAAACGAGGAAATTTGGTGGTCGTTTTTGAAGATAAGAGGGTGGACACCAAAATATAATGTCTGTTGGATCGAAAGTGACATAATAACTTTACATACTCAATTATAGATATTACTTTTAATAATAGATTTTACTATTCAAAAATAATAACTTCTAAAAAACCTTCAGTAAAAAATTATCAATCTAGCATTTGTGAGATACTATATTTTGAGATAATTTTATATTGAATTCTTTGAATAAGTAAAATTCGCTATAACGAATTATTTTTCTTAAAAATCTTTAAAAGACAGCGTTTTTAAAATTTCATATTTAATAATAACAATGGATTCCGTGATAACAAAGAAAAACGAGCGTTCTTTAAATAACGCATCAAGCATGAACATTTAACAATTCACGGCAGTTGAATTGGGAAAATCGTTATTGTTGTATCACATCTAATCCACTGCTGCGTGACAATTGTTTTAAGAAATTCTTCAATCCAATGAAGATTCCACTAAGAAGCATGGAAGAAGAGATGAATGTGTTTGTGTTCTAATGAGTTTTGCTGTCGATTCGTATGAGATTCTCTTCGAATTCAGCAGTTTGCATTTCAAAGATATTGTAATTTCATAGGTGAGTGAGGTAATTCTTATTTTTATTTTTTTAAATATTTAATTTTATGTTGAACTCACAAATTTATTTTGGCGATTTCCTACTAGGCCTAAATGCTTCTCTTCAATTTTCTCTTCCGTGAGTAGGACATAAATAAGTGTTTTCGAATCGTTTTTTTTTCGAAAATAACGAATATTATCTTAATATTTCCAATGGTTGGATAGTCTGCGTAACTATCCTGCAATTTTGTAACTGAGTGAAATACACGTATTTTAAGTTTTTTTCCAGCTCCGTTTACTTTTTTTTCTATTCGTAACCTATCATTCAAATTGAATTATTCCAATGATTCTTACTGGTTTTAGTTTATAAAACGTAAATAATATCTAACAGTTTTGAAAATATTTAATTATATATTGATCTGAGAATTCTAATTTGGGGATTTCCTACTAAATATTTCTTTTATTTTTTACTTCCTACATTTCTTTCTTCTCGGTATATCACAATTTTTAAATAAAAGCAATTTTAATTGAATTCGACTTATTTCTAACTTAGCTAACGAATTTCTTATGTATTTAAAATAAAACGCCAACCACTAAAATTAAGATGAATATTCGTTATTTTCGAACGAAACGAATTTGGAAAAAAACTCGGTTAAAATCGTATTCATGGAATTCCCTGTAAATTATATGTACTTTTTTAGAAATTTATCAATATACCACCACATAACAGTGCCATTTTCCTTTGCAGCTAAGCGAAAGAGTACCATATAGATTTTTTTAAAAAGTAGAACGAAAAGCATACTTTTCGCGAATAGTACATTAAGTGTTTTTGAATCCTTTAGACACTGCTTAGAAGTTTCATCATATTAAGTATAAGCTAGCATCTTATTGGCTAGAATTTCCCATCACCTTAATAACGTTTCTTTTGTAGACTGTGTATGCACTTTCTGCTAGTTATCAAGAAACTTTATAAATATTTATTTATTATAAATTCATTTACAGAATTCAAGAAACAAACAAAATTTAAAAAACAAAAACAAACAAAAAAAAACTTTGATGGCACACCAATTTCAATCGGTTTTTAGACTTTCTTCCATAAAAGGTTGAAGAAATTGAATGAAGATTTCGTCATGTAAAGTCTATTGAACCTCAAATTATCTTCGAGGAAATGATCAAGTCAAACAGCCGTGCAGTTTTAATTCAAGTCCTTTAAACATAATAAGGATTCGAAAGGATAATAAAATTTCCATAAAATGAAATAAAATAATTTCTTCGTATAAATTATTTACAATTTATTTTCAATATATTAATTTGTCAATTCCCTATGTCTTACATTCAGACTTCTTGGTTAATTCAATGGTTTTCTCTTGATATCATTCTTTTCTTTTTCCAAGCCTTTATTATCTCGAGTGACGGAACAAAATGTGAAATACAAGCTACAAGTATCCACTTAACAGTCGGATTACTTTCGGTTGAGAAACAAGGCAGTATATATGCCAATAATTTAAAAGGCAGAGGGCAAATATACAGTATAGCAGAAGATATCACACATATTTAAGTAAAACCTCATATTTATTCACTGCAATGCTAAAATATTGCAATTAAGTACTATTACAGTACTGTACAGGCAATAATACAATGTATGCGTACTTATCAGGATTGGTACTGAAGTGTTGTATAATCTTAGAACTCTTGCACGTTTACTACAGGACTCCAACGTTTACTATAGGAACAGCACTATTCAACTGCACGTACAAGCTTTAACAAAATCAATCAAAATTGAAATAAAAAAACACACACACACATTTAACATTTAATTTTAAAGCTTTTAAAAATTTTAAATTTTTAATTATTTTTTGGAATACGTAACTTTGTTGTTGTTTCTCGTTATCATACCTGTTAACGGAACTGTATTAAGGGTTATATGTACTGTTCCCTCACAGCTGGCAGTAGAATCGGTTTGTTTTGAATGGATTTGGTGTAGTAAAATTGATACATCAGCCGCTGTCGAAGGTTATTATGTTTTGTAAATTCCTGATTTTTGCTAAAAGCAACAGTTATGCGAACATATTGAATTTCAAAATTATGTTGAAATCCTGTAATAATGATTGTTCAGTTACATGAAAATAAATTTCTCACTGACAATCAATTGGATTCCAGGACTTTAGATTAGAGCATCGCCCATTCCAAATATTTAGAATCATTACATTGATTAATAATGTTTTTTCTTTGTTATTCAAAGAAGAAC
>JAFIDM010012231.1:52639140-52662036 GCA_023159025.1 Thereuonema tuberculata | reverse complement strand
TTACGGAAACATAACGGAAGACGGAGTAGTGCGTATAGCCCTTTAATTCAAACTAAATTTAATTTCCTTAATGATAAATAATAATTCCGTCTGTGAAGTTTGAAGTCTAAAGTCAGATTGCAGTATAGATTGTTTCCAACTATTTCCACGTGGAAGTTTTCTCACGACTCATTTATTTACGTGCTTTATTAAGCTAACGGATGTGGGTCAAAATCTATCTCCATGTAGATCCCTCATCCGTATGAATTCACATGGCGTAATTATATTGCTCGTTGATGTGCATTAAAAATAATCGCAAACTCCAAACAAGCAATCAGTAACAAATAGTACTGTGAAGTAAATCTTAGTTCAATTAACCAGTCAAGCGATGTTAATGTACATAAGTTGCACTAAAAAATTCAAAACAATCACTCCAAGTATTGATCTTCCTCAATTTTCTGCCATATTAAAGATCCAAGTTACAGGAGCTCACTTAACAAGCCATGCAGAGGTATATGTTCTCAACGATTATCGATCATCAGTATAAAGATGAGATCGGATGGTAAGGCCGACGCCTTCCTTCTTTAGCCTCCAGAAGAAATCTGGTCCCAATCGTTCGGAAGGCTAGATGAATCTTAGAACCATCTCGAAGACAACATCAGGGAAAAATCACCGATCTCAGTCGAGCGAAGTGCCTGGTTACTAAAATGTAAAGTGTTCCACTGCTAGATGTAGGCTGGAGGTTTAGGCTTCAGAGATATCTGACCAATGGGACTAGTTGAGATCGGATGATCATTCCGATTCCTTAACCCCAGAATAAGACATGTGGTACCACTTGAACTTAAACTGTGTAACAACCATGGAAAAAAAATCCCCGTTTGCCGCATAAAATTGAACCCGGCACCTCAAGTCCGCTGTCCAGTGCGTAAACCACGGGGCTACTTTTCTACATTGGCTCATTGAATTTAAGAAGCAAAGAACTTAATAATTTTTATGGAATTCAATTATTGAATCTTCAAATAGAGGGCTCTATGACATAAAGGCCTAAGTGACAAAATCTTCATTCCGAGTTATTAAGGGTTTTATGTTTGTATTGCCTTGCCAGTTCTATGGAAGTAGCTTTTTATGTAAGTAGAATTCTACCAGTTGTAATGAAATTTTCAGTTAGGTCTCTTTTTCATATGAAAGATATGGTTCTCGGATTTCACTTAAGACATGTAACTCAATTTTTACAAAAATGTCATTTAGGCCTTTATGTCATAGAGCCCTCGAAATGCTCCTTTACTGTTATGATATTTCTCGCAACTGTAATGTCCTTATAAAAATATCTATTACAATTTTTGAAACGATATGCTTTAAATGGCGAATAATTAAAAAAAGTTTCTTTTTAAAAGCCGGCATTAAGTCTACACTATCCACAAATAGTGATATTTATTTTGAGATTAGATATACCGAACAAATTGACTGTTTTCAACTTTAAGTTTTGGATTGATTAATCCTCTTTTAAACGCGAACCCACAAATTGTCCATTTTTTATTGTGGAAAATTGAAAAATCCCATTCTGACGATACTTGACTTTTTTTTAATAAATATTTACAAGTTACAAAGAAATAATAAATTTAAATAGTTCTAATTCAGTAAGATTGTAGTTGCAAGATAAATTTATTGTATTTATTAAACATCTTTTTTTTTTTCTTTTACAAATCATTCACACATCCTTGCGTCTCAGGCCTATTGCAACTTCTTTACTTCGAAAGAAGTCTTACTTTGTTTGTCGCTGGACCATCAGAGACGACAATTGCTTTCTGTCTATCTTTCTTTCGAAAGGGAAATGTTTCTTTAAAAGCTGTCGTTTCTTTAAAAATATCACTGGTCTATGAGTAAGTAGCCGTCAAGGACTGGAAGCTTCAGTTTGGGACTTCCCTTCTTCTACATGTAACAACTCTATTATCGAGGGAGGTTTCACGCTCCACTGCAGACGCACACTCCGGAAAATTTCCCAATTCCCCGATTGCTCGGTCAGAACTGGAGTGGCTCCGCTGACTTCTGGGCATTAGCTTTGCTCGATAATTTAAACCGAATCGAAAGACGGTTTTTATGTATTCAATCCCAGCGGAAGAAGACTCACACAATAACTACTGAACCAGAGAGAAGAGAATTCTTCTTAAAGAAATCACGGAGAGACACGAATATATATTAAGAAATTGGTGGGATTATTCAGGTTCGTCAATACTTTAAACTTACATTAAGTAAAAGTGAGAAAAAAAGTGGAGTTTTTTAGTAGTTAAAAAAACGAAAGACTGTAAAACTTAAAGAAAAAAATTAATAGAATATATTACTAAAATTAAATGTTATTGTTTGTGATTCAGTTTTAGGAAAGATCTGTGCTTTGAAAATTGTAGTAATAAAAAATTACGGGTATTTACTATTAAACTTTGTTATACAATTGAAGTATTATTCAAATTCTGAACAAAATCCGATTATATGTAAAATAAAAACATAGTTTCAGAATTCTAAAAGATAATTAAAGACGTTATATATAGCTAAGGCTCACTTAAAATAATTTGAAAATTAGAAATTACACTGTTTACTAAGCAAAATTAGAACTAAAATAAAAAAGGAATAGACGAACAGTCTCGAGCCTCACAATAAAGCTGATTAAAACAAGTAATTTTCTGATGATTTTTTTTCAACTACAAAGAAAATTCCACAAAATATCAATCCTTATTCTTCCAATTTAAACTGCTGTTAAAGGTTGTAATTGTATCTTTATACTTTAAGAATGTTCATCAAACGAAAGCTGAAACTAGAACTTTTTAACTTTTTAAATTTTACCTAACACGATCTAAACATTTTGTTAAAAATAGTTTTTAATCTTTATTTATTGCAAACTGCAAGTCATTAACATTTTTATAAACAAGTTGAATTAAAAATATGCGGCTGTAGAACTATATCCATTAGATATTCTTTATCATTACAGTTTTTTCTTAAAATGCATTTATCATTATAACTTCGAAGTGTTCAAAAAAATCTACATCATAAAAATTGATTAAAGTTTTCAAAATAAAAACTGTAATATCTATTGGCTATTTCAACTTATTTAAAATTAACTTTGATTTTTAAAGGTATTTTGTACATCGTATATACTAAAAGTTTGATTCCCTTAAGAATAACGTCATTCTGAAAGGTGAAGTGATTTTATGAAATTTCCCATGAATTAAAGCCATGTTTATTTAAAAAATCCAAAAATACCTCAATTTAAGTTTCTATGACTCACAAACAACTTCAATTCCTTTGCATAATTTAGGTTGTTTTCCAGTTGTTTTCATTTTGCACAATAGGATTTGCTGGCCATTAATATGTGATGAATTTCTATATAATTTCAATATATACTTAATGTATATATAAAAAAAAATATGAAGTGTAAATAAATGTGTGTCAATATGAATACAATAAATATGAAATGTATAAAAAGGATTTGAATATGTATATATATTTTGGATAAGTTAGTTCTTTTGACTACCAAGAAGACTTTTGTGGTATAAATGAAGTTTCATGTCTGAAGTTTCATAGTTGTAAGAATAGCGTATTCACTATAAATCGCAAGTTATATATATATATATTTACATAGAAATATTTATATAATTAATTAAGATATTTTTATATATATATATATACAAATATTTTTATGTAAATATATGTAGGTCTATAATAAATAAGCTTCGTTATTAACAATTAATTAAGAATGTGATTTTATATTTCAATAAATATAAGTATTTTCATTCTTAACATTCATTTCCTCATTCTTTATCTTTCTTTTAATGCAAAATCAAAAACATAATATTAGGTTATAATCATTACAATATATTTATTAATAATATTAACGTAATTAATATATCCACTGAATATAGACACATGAAATAAACTTCAGTATGAAACATCATTAACTGTATAATGTAATATAGTAAGGTTTTGTTTATTCTAAGTGATTTTTGATGACAAATATGCTTGTAAGAATTCGTTTCTCTTCAAAATCAAAACTATTCAGAACTATCCTCTCTAATTAACTTAGGAATCAAAAATTATCCAGTTGATTCTAAGTTGTGTGTGGTAGATGTCGATGACAGAGAAACTGAACACCGCTCCTTTAAATCTGTTGGACTATCCCCACGGAAAAAGATAGACAGACGGAATGAAGAAAGAATGGTGAAAGTAGTGAGGAGAAATGGGAGAACCCTGAAAAAAAAATCTACCCAGGTCGTATCGTCCAGCAGGAAACTCACATCAATTGATCTTTAAAAGTTATAGTAGACACAAGAAATTCTAACTCTATTCGTTTCCAATGTTAAGAAAAGGTATTAGAATATTTTCAATGAAAATATTCTCATTTATTCATTATTGTAAGCACAGTTAATCGATTTCAACAAAATAAATTTCGAACAATGACTTCAAAGGCTTTGGATTCCTATTAAAAAGATTAAAAAAGTTTATCTATTGTCTAACGTATATAATTTACAGTTAATCCTCAATATTAATTACCGTAACAATTAATTGTAAAATTACTAAAATTATCATATCGACATGTTACATTATGACACTTTATTATTAAAGTATTTCCACTGTTAACTTTAAAGTTTAAGAAGTGACTGTTAAAGAACATTTAAGAGCTCAGTCAAGAATAAATGGACCGAAGAAAAAAAGAGACTATTTTATTATCTAGAGTTCTTTTATTGTTGTCGTTACTGTTGAAAGGGGCTACGTTTCTTAGTCGCACGTGGCACTATTATGCCAATTTCTTGCTTCTCATCAGACGCGTACAAATGCGCCTTAATTAAAGAGAACTTGGACACTTAACGATCTTCAAACTAATTCGTTGTTCCTTAAGAAGGTTTAGACCAATTATGGAGGGGAAAAAAAAAAACATCCAGAAAGAGAAAAGTTGCCAAACTGAAAAACTTTGAGATACTTGCTGTCAACTAACAACAATGACCGGAATTGACGCCTAACCATGCACTGTTCTGGCAATTGTATGTAATTTACTGGAAGTGAAACGTTGAAGCGTGAATTCATGTTGAAGAGGATATCTAACACAAGTTATGTTTAGAGTTATTTGTATGTTTATTCAAGTTATGTTTTAATTATATTTCTTTCTTTTTTACTTTTAACTATAATTATTATTTATTTTATTTTTATATTTATTATATATTTATCATTTATAATAATATTTAAAACTTAAAAATTAATGTAAATATATGAAACTAGCAAAACGTTTTTCGCTCGGGTTGCAAAAAACAAATGTCCTAATGTGGATGATAAAGAAATTGCAATTGCGAGATCATTTGGAACTTTCCCGGTTGGTAGAAAAACAACAACAAAAAAATCTCAAAAGGTCTCATTACAAATCTCTCTCTCTCTCTCTCTCTATATATATATATATATATATATATACCGAAAATCTCGTAGAAGTATCTTTGAACCGTGCTTGCCCATCCACTCACTTTTCTCCCAGTGTACACCCATTGTTCCAGATTATTTGAATTTTGTAATATCATAACCCTACCACTTCAAACCTTTCCTAGTTCGTAAAAAATCATCTGATCATTACAAATCTATATCTAACCCGAAAACCCCGTCGCTATTATGCACAACAATATTTTACTTGCAATTGTTGCACAACACTATTTGTATAGTTCCCATTGTCACCACCGGGTGCATACGTAGCACTATTGTGCAGAACAATATTTTACTCCAATTGTTTCATAACAATAGTTGTGTAGTTCTCATTGTCAAGATAACAAATCCTAAACCTAACAATAATAACGGAAGCAAACTTTCAGCTTTAGAACTTAAAGTAACACTTTTTATCCTATCCCGAGGAATTTCGAAACATCCTGAAACAGGGTTTTAGTGATTATAATTACCTACTTACAGGTCAAATTTGAAGTCTCTACTAATTATCGTTATGGAAATAATTATGGAAATAAGAAACCCATAAATCGACAATAAACCCTCGTTATTTCCGAACCCGTGAGAATTTCGCAAAACCCGTTCTTATTCCTTGTCTACAACATAAAGAGAACCTCTGTGCAAAATTTCAGCTTTCTAGGTTCAACGGTTTGGGCTGGGCATTGATCAGTGAGTGAGTGAGTGAGTCAGGTCTTGTCATTTTATATAGTTAGATTAAAAGCTAAATATATAACAACTAAAAACAAAATAAAAATTCAATTGCTTTCAAAAAATTATATGACTCAGCAATTGTTTTGCAATGGAGTTTCAAGTTTTGGAATACACGAAATGTGGATGAAAAGATGAAGAATCAAAAAAATTCTACTTAATTTAAAAAAGTAGGAAAACAATTTTTTTTTTTGAAAAAAAAAAAAATTGGAGTGAAACGTCGAAAAAAATTGTCTCTTCGACAAAACGATGTGTGACATCACAGCATCCTGCATCGACACACAATGTTAAGATACATGCATCTTGCCTGATTCAGTGTAGTTCTTGCAAAATCCCAGAGAGCAATGACTGATTAATCAAATATCCTGAAATTTCTTTGAAAACACTAACTGAACATTAATTAGATATTAACCAAATCTACATTTATTTTGTATTTCTATTATAGCTTCAAAAGCATTAAAATAAATTTGGTTAGTCTTCAAAACTATGTTGTTAGGCCTATTTTTGAAAAGCATTGTATCAAAATATGTAAATAATTTATAGTAACTGAGACATTTTTGATAGTTTTATGTAATTAATTTAAAACAGCCGTTTGCTTGATGCGATAAATAATAAAAGAATCTAAAACTTCGCCTGTTGCCTTAATTCTGCAGATGGGAAATAGGAAACACAATGAATTACCAAAACACTTTGTGCAAATTATCCGAAATTTGTTCTGATAAAGTCAAAATCCTTAATGTTGTAGAAATTAGAAACTAGAATTTGGAAAATAATTAATTTTGAAAAAGCAAAAGATTCCAAATTTCAATACAACTGGAATGTCTTTGACCTTTGTATCGCCTTTCGCTTAATTCGTTCTTCCCTTTTATTTTTGTAATGTTTTTTCACGAATAATTTTTTCATTTTAAAGCGAAGAGAGAAGAACTTAAATTCATTCACTTAATAAATTTCTGATGCTTTTAAAAACCAAATCATTTCACTCAATCTTCATAGCAAGAAGCCATAATTTCACCCATAAATCAACTTTCTTTCTGGTTTGATTTTGTTTACTTACTTGTTTTGTAGGACATCGTTTATTTTTAATTGAAAAATTCACTTTCTAAATGTATTGAAAACAAGAAAAATTCCAACCTATTACAATAAATTTCTGAACAGAAAAATTACTCATTAGGAAAACATCTAGTGAATAATAGTAATAATAAAAAAAGGTTTAATTTTTTAATTATATTTATTATTATTTTCGAAGTATAATCAATTACTTTTTTATATATGTTTCGTTATTATTTTGTTAATTTATGTATTTTAAGTAATGTATTGAGCGCTAATCTTGCTGTTACTACAGTCTGTTTGATGGTCCATTTGTTTGTTGGTTAATTATTAACATGATATATACTTTCTATCTGTTACACCACTGTAACGATGAGCTTTACTTATTACTACTCCTTATAACTGGAGTCCAATTGAAAAAAAGCATACTTGTTAATTGCATTTTTTTGATCAAATAACAATGGTGTACAAAAAAAAAGACGGACTCAGCTTGCAATGGAATCAGCAAGGACGGTTGCAACATGTAGAAATAGAAATACTAAAAAAATAATACTCTTTAATTTTACACTTTTTTGTTCTTATTAGCAACTTATTGAAAGTTTTTCCAACAAAATTCAGTCCGATTGCCCAATTTAAAGTATGTTATCTTAATAAATGAAAAACAAAACTCATATCTTCTAAAAATTCAATATTTCTGTCTTTTAATCAAAGACTTTCTTCAGGAAAAACATTATACATATTTGAGAGGAGGAAATTAACGTTCTCCTTATTTTATGAATATTATCAGAAAAATTTCCAAAATAATCATATCTTGAATTTTTCATTCAATCGTAGTTTTTCGACTGAAAAAATCTATAATTTCAAACGGAAGAAGAAGTCTGATTGGGCCGACCATGTACAAGAATTATACCACAATTCTATTTTGGGAGTTATTCATGAAACACATGATGAAACAGAGAGATATTTAATAGAATCGTGTTTCATTAATTGGAGTGAATGTATAAATAAAGAAAAAAATTTAAAAGTCAACGAAATTTCATTTGGATTATTCAAAAAATTTGTTTTTCCTGATGAAATTCTTTGGTTAAAAGACAGAAATATTGAATTTTTAGAAGATATAGGAGTTTTATTTTTCATTTATTAATAAGAAGATATTTAATTTTGAAGATTCTATGTTACATTACATTGTTTTTTTAGACGCTGAAAAGATAGAATGGTACCGAAAATAATTCCAAAAAATAAGGTCTGAGTCGCACTTGTTCGCTACTCCCGTACCATTGTATAAAGGGTATACTAGGACTGGATAAACCATGAATAGACATCCAGCAAAAGGGCTCACATTGTAGGCAAGCGTGTTTGATCCTACAGATAAAGTATCGGCTGTCCTATCTCAGCAACGGCTTGCAACAGCCATTCAGCTCACCCACCAGTAAAACAGCGAAGTAGTTCGACTCATTTCTAGATGCACCATGCGCTGTACCTTGCTTCCCCTCAGGATCCACAGCCGGAGACCAATGAGGGTATCCATGATGACGCGCAGGCATCGCAAATAACTTCTCGCTCAGGTCACAGAACATCGGCAGTGGCGATAGATAGAAGAAGGTCGTCTGGAGTGATGAGTTGCACTATATTTTTTTGTTGCACTATATTAATGGCCGGGTTTGCATTTGGCATAAGTAGTATAATTCTGTAGGTATGCCCTGGTTACACAGTTGGGGTTCCGCAGGCCGGTGGAGGTGTTATTTCGTCTAGGGAGCTTTTTCCTGGCACGCCTTCGGCCAGTTGGTTATCATCCCACAAACATTGCGTGGTGAACGCTGCAGTTCCATCCATATCTGCAGGAGGTCTTCCATGATCATAGAGCCATAATTCAACAGGACATCGCAACTTGTTATTGGGCCATCGTATAAATACAGAATGGTTGGAGGAACACGACAAGGAATTCGCCACATTGCCTTGGACCCGAACTCCGATGACTGTAATCCAACTGAACAAGTGTGGAATATGCTAGAATGTGGTGTGAGAACTGCTGATCCTTCCCGAAGGAATGAGTGAGAACTGACGGAGTTGTTCAGCGGAAATGGGTCGAGTTATGGCTGGAGGATATGCAACATCTTGTGGATTAGATGTCTGCGATTGTACGCGTTATTAGGTGGATGTTCCTAATGTAAAGCTAAGTCAGTGCATATTAAAACTACATTGGAAGAAGCTAACAAAAAAGACTGGAAAAATGTGAATGAAAGAAAAGTAAAAATGATATCTATAGATGATAAAAAAAGGAATAGATACATAGTTTTCAAAGATAGAAGTTTTATTATTCTTAAAATACCACAAATAATCTTATTAGAAGATTTTGAGTTTGCGTAAAATAACTAATGTAGTAATGACAGAATCTGAAATATAGAGATGTTCAATTAGTAATATAACACATTTTTGATTTCTGTTCGTTTTGTTTGGAAAATTAAAATATTGTATGTAGGCTACAGCATCTTTGAACCTTCTCGCACATTTAGTTTCATCATTGTCCGCTAGATGATAGTGATACAGTTAGCTTCCAAAACAGAGTATCTGAGTGCGATCCGAACAAAGAGTGGTTATCGAATTTCTGTAGGTGGAAAATGAGAGCGTGATAAACATTCACAAGTGCTTGCAGAATGTGTAGGAAGAAATGGCTGTTAGGTAAAGCGCTTGTCTTTCTCGACAGACTGTCGAAGCAGTCTTTCGGATCAACCGCGGCGGCCACAACCTGGAGCAACACCGACAACGCCGTAGTGTCGATACCCTTATTTGGGACGGTCGGCGTACCACAACAAAACAAATTGCTGATGAACTTGACATCTCTATGGTAGTGTCAACACAATTATCCACCAAATTGATTCTTCTTCGCGACAACACGACGCCACACACAAGTCTGCGCACACGAGAAGAACTAACGAAACAACAATGGACTGTCCTTCCTCATCCGCCCTACAGCTCGGATCTTGCATCTTCTGACTACTACCTCTTCAGCCCTCTGAAAGATGCAATCCGCGGGAAGAAATTTGGTGCAATACGAAGATGTCTGAGTGGTCAACCTAAAGAGTGATACCGTGAGGGTGTGCAGGCTCTCACATCTAGGTGGCGCAAAGCCACAGAGTTGCATGGCAATTATGTAGAAAACTAGGACTGTGTAGCCAAAATAATGGAGAACAATGTGGTGCATTCCACATTTTAATAAAACAAACTCTGAACTAAAACAACCCTGAATGCAAATAATGTGTTGCATTACTTATTGAACGCCCCTCGTACCAAATTCAGGGGTTGCTTTTCTATGAAGGATGAATTATGGTTCGTGATAGGTTTTCGCCACATCGACGTGTAAAGGATTTACTTTTTCTTTTTTTTGGGGGGGGGGGGGGTTAGAAAGTAAAGTCGCTGGGTTTTTTGTTTTCTTTTTCTCTAATAATTGGGGTGGAGATCCTTCGATTTTTGGTACTTTTGGACTCAGCTGAATTGGAATAAAATAGTTTAAAATTAATAAAAAAAATAATTGCCGACCCCTGAACTAATTCAAGATGTAGTGCATAGAGTAACTATTAAATACTCCTCGACAAAGTCCTGACAATATTAACAGTAGATATGACCTTTAAATAAATAAAAACCTAAATAATGCATTAATAACTGTTTTAATAATAGCAAGCTATTGAAGTCTGCTTCGCTAAAATTATTCTGATTATTCAATTCTAAGTACAATATTTAATAAAGAGTAGCAGCAATATTAATAAAAATAAAAAGTGATAAGAGAAGTTAGCACAAGTCCTGATTTTTTTTGTGTGTGTTCTTGGTGAAAAATAGTCTGGTTGAAAAAGTATGATTGCTGCTATTATTCATTCAAGTCATTGATAAGCACACATACATATCTACTGACTAAACTTTCTATGTTTTCCAATAAAGAAATGTTCCTCTGGAGTGTATTTACATCAACAATGCTCAGCGAAATTCCCAAGAACCAAATTAACTACGATACAACTCTACCACACCAAGTTACGGAAACAACTTCCAAAAAACATTTTCTTAACAGTTGAATGTCAAAGATTGATTCAGCAATTATTTTATGTTCTTTCAAAGCGTGTAACATTTCTGTCTATAATAAAGAAGGTTTAACGTGCATTAACGAATTTGTGCATTTTATAGATTTCTGTCTATAAATTCATATTTTCAAAAGAAATAATTAATTAATCATCTTTTACAATTTTGAAATATTCTACAGGTTTTTAGAATATAAGATTTCCTTTTTATAAAAGAATGATAACATTATCCTTACGCATCAAGGAGCTAAAATTTATAATTAAGGCGTGAAATGATTTTAAAATTGCACTGTTTGCTACATCACACATTGCGATTTCAGCATAAGGAAACTCAGAGAAGGACCAATCTCTCGAAGCCACTCTACTACCTGTAATGATACAGATAGAGATTTGGATAAAGCCAAGTAACTGACCAGAGAAGAAATATCCCAGAATGCTACTCGAATTGAACTTGCAGCTTATACTAAAATTGGATACCTAAATTCAGGTTACTTGAAAATTTGTACAGAATTTCTTATTAAATTTAACGATTAGTGAATGTTATCTTGTTATCTAAATATAAGATATCTAAAAGATAAATCTGACAAAGACTGGTTAAGCAAATGTAAATGTTACGGCTGCTCTACAAGCTCTCAGAAACTTGCCTCACAACCGGCAAATGGATTGAAAACCTCTCACTTGCCCTAAATACAACACGCTCTAAAGTTCAGGCAAATATGAGAAGTTAGTGGCACCATAGCTCTTGGGGGTGAGAAAAATTTATTTAAAAACTACGACAGTGTTAACTTCACGCTGAAATCAGGATATTGTTTGCTTGTGATTTTAATCCATGGCTTCATTCACCACATTCTCTTCCTCTGGGATCTTTGTTTTCCTTTTTCTTTAACTCTGCTGTGAAATGAATTGAGAATTAATAGCAAAATTACTTGTTTGTTGTTTCGCCGCCGGTATTGTAATCGTGATCTCAACGAGAGCAAAAAGCTCTCACATATGTAAAGCGCCTCCATTTTCGCCATGCTGCAACTGTTGATTGAGGCAAGTTTTCGATAACCTGTAAAGCAGCCATTAGAGGAGATCTACGCTTTAACATCACATGAGAAGATCTACGCATTTTACTTCACTGGAGAAGATCTGCGCTGTTTACTTCCATGGATGGGATCTACGCTTTTTGTTTCTCTGAAAGAGATGTGCTGTTTGCTGAGAAGCTAAGACTATCTGCTAATTAAACATTCTAATTTACATTCAGTAAACAAATTTGTTATAAAAGTAAATTAATTAACTGCTTACAAACTGCTTACTCACCTTTATTTTTCAGTTTGCATCTATTTTCAGACAGTCAACACTGACTGCTGAGTATTTATTAAAAGCATTTATTTATAATTACAGTGCAACTTGGATAATTCGAAGCTGAAGGGACCACTACAAAACTTCGAATTATCCAAGACTTCGAATTAAAGAAGTTACATCTTTTAACTTTAATTTCAGGTCCACTGAATGCTTGAAAAGATTATTCTGTCAATAAGCAAATATTTATTCAGAAAGATCATGGTATGAAAGACTTAAACACTATATGTATGTAAACAAAATAAGATTTATATTATGTAAGCTACAATACATATTACATTCAATACAGAAAATTATAGTTTTTCAAAAAATTGTGCAATGTCTGATTGTTTTGTAGAATTCAGTCGCTTAAGGTTAGCAAAATCATCAAGCATGTTTAGTGAACGGAAAACAGCTTCACGTATGTTGGTTTGTCCTTCAATGTACCGACGAAATTCGGCGCTATCCCGTACTCGTTGGCGATTTGGCATTTCTTCTTCACACCCTTTTCCACCTCGCGAATGACGGCGACCTTTTCAGCGAACGTTAAATTCTTGTACACGTGTGGTTTACTGAAAGACATGGTGACACTGAAGGCAGGAAGCTCGAATGGCGTCTGAAGCGTCACGTGTCGAACGGTGGCGGGAAGGGGATTTCAGTTGTCACATGTCGAATTTCTTAACGATGAAACGCCGAAAAGTCGTTATGGTTCGAATTTTTTTTAAAAAACTTCGAATTAAGGAAGTTGAACTTCGAATTATCCACGATTTTTTAACATTGATTTAATAAGAAATTCAAGGGACTAAGAGAAATCTTCGACTTAACCACGATTTCAAATTAAAGACTTTCGAATTATCCAAGTTGCACTGTATTAGGTTCTTCATTTAAAATATCTCAAAAGAAGTAATTTCAATTTTTTTATTTCTTTAATTCGTATTTTTTATTCGTTTCATGTCGTTTCTGTTTGTAAATTCAGATATTTCCATGAGATACTCAGCTGTTTATTTATGAGAGTTACGTAAATAAGAATATTTGACCCTAAAATATTCAAGTAATATCCACCCCAAAAGATAGACGTATGGAATAATATACGTCTATCTTTAAATAGTTGAGTTCAAAGGTAAATCAATAGTTGTTAATTATAAATGTCTGTCGTCATTTTTAAACCTTAAAGTTAAAAATAACAAAAAAAATAAACAATCAATAAAAACCACCAAAGAATGTCAAGAAATAAAAATTAAAAAGAAAAATAAGGATAAAAAATTAAAGTAGGTTTTAATAACAACTAATGCCAAAAAATGAAGATAACTTTAATCAAACCATAACTGAAAAATTAAGAAATGCATAAAAAGAAGATAAATCAAAATGGATTAAAAAAAAAAATTACGATTATTAAAGTGATTTTAAGACTACTAAAATAAATATAAAGTGACGAAATATGTAACTCAAATTGAAAGCATAGCTAATGAAAAGTCAACGTAAATCAAAGATTGAATAAAAATAAAGTTTTAGAAATCAATAAAATAAAATTAAAATCAAAAGAATTCATATTCAAATGAAACAAAAATAACTCAGAAATAAGAAGTTTGAAAATGAAAACAGAATTCATTCAAGAAATCTGAAGAGAAATAAAAACATAAAATTAATTAAAAACATTTTTTTTCCATTTGTCTCTTTTCGAGTTTAAGTCAATCATGAGAAAGAATTTTTTTTAATGAAGAAAGCAACCGAAGTACGACTCCGTCAGAATTTTAATTCTGGCTCATTTGTTTTTGTTTACTTTGTCGGTTTTATACTTTCAGCAGCGCACGCATCGTGGATCTCTGTTTAACAATACTTTTTTTTTAAGTATTAGATTATTTCAAAGTTTCTTTTTATTTAGAATCGATTTGTTGTTTGATCTTGAAATTTCCCGTGATCTTTGTCTCCGAAATTGAAGATAAAACATCTCTGAATTTCACTTAAAATAATTACTAAGCGTGGAGATTACTTTTGAGGCAGTCTAAGAGTTTTGTTTCATAAGCAAGAGAGGATCATGCAATCAGTCAGTCTGTATGTGTGTGGGGGGAGGGGGTTGTCTCTAAATCTTGTTCCCCTGAATTCTTGAAATTTGACATGGGCAACTTGCCGCAAACGGACGTGCAAATTGTGTTTTGGGCAACGCCTCATTACATAGGAGTCCCAAATTAAGTTTAAAAAAAAATCTCTATTCCAACCTTCCAATGGTTAATTGTCTTAACCACTGTCCTGTATCATAAAAATTTGCTACGGGACCGACAATATAAAATTAGCAAAAAAAATTAGTAACGGGGGGGGGATGGAAAAACGTTTATACCAAAAACGCCTTTTAGGTCAAGGCGATAAGAGACTGAATAACTTTTGTGTTTCAAAATTTTTTCATGTGGGGTGAGGGTGGGGGCTTCGTTATCCACGAACTTGCTCATGAACTTGACAAAAATTCCCTGAAAAAAACAACAACATTAGAAGAAATATTATTTGACATCTATTAATCCTCACGTAAATGGAGAAACATTGTTGTTTATTCCGGCGGCCCATTCCCGGGACCGTGAATGCTTTTGGGTAAGCTTTCGCACGGCGAGCCAAACATCAACGAGTAGATTCTGCTGATGATTCCCCAATAAGGATGAAACAATTGTACAGAATTCTCGTTGATGTTGGCTCTATGGGCGAAGGCATATTTATTGTCCGGTTGGCGATTTCTCTCCATTTATGAATGATTACGGACGTTAAACTTGCTTTCTAATCCTCACGTGTTTGAATTGTTTAAAATGAATTGGATTTAGGCATCTGAATTTTAAGGTATGTAAAATTAATTTTTCTTCAGACAATGGAAAATTTTTATAGCTTTTGTTCGGCTAATATTATTATTTGTAAATAAACAAAGTTCTTTATTTATATTGTTTTCATAACTTTACAAAAAAAAATAAAAAAAATAAATAAAGAAAAACAGAAAAGAATATTATAAAAGAAAGCATAGGTTCAGTTCTTTCAGGAATTTCTTTCTCATTTTTACATCAATACAAGTTAAATAAATAGAAATACATTTAAAAAAATTACCTAAATACGAATTTAATTTAAAGCAACTTACTATCGAACTTCTAAAATTTACTTTCAAAATTAAAATTCTACATCAAAAGCAACAAATCATGGCAATATTTGCATTTTCTCTTCTAAATTTGTGTTCAGAAATTCCGACCGAAGTGCCACCTACCAACTGGAACGACAACTGCTTACTGATCAATACATCAAAGAAAAATCCTTTTCCCTAACGTGTCGGATGGATGTCTAATGGTATGCTGAATACCTTGCCTGATTCCTGTCTCCATTGGAACTGAAGTATCGTCAACTGATGTCTGGGAAATCAATTGGGCAGAGTCGGCAATCACCATGTGTCTGTCTTCGGTTCAAATTCCAAATTGATAAGCCGAGATATGACGAATGCCTGTTAAGTTTAAGAGACAGAATATGTCTCAGCTATTACATTCAACAAAAAAATGTTATTTTACGTTACAACAGGCAGTCGTTTCTGTGTTTGTTTTCTTGGAGACCATTTTTACAGTCGTCTTTATGGACTTTATTTGTTTTCCTCTTGAAACATTTGTAGATTTTATTGATTTTTTTTTTTTTTTCAATTTCACCAAAGACTGTGGCACCTACTAAATTCTTTGTTTGTGAAACTTTACTCCGATTCATACGGTAAATAGAAAGATTAAAAAAATTATTATTTAATCCCTTTTATTTCTGTTTTATTATTTAACTTTTTTAATAAATGCCTTTTTTTACCAAAGCTGCTACGACCTATCATACACATTTTTTTCGAAAATTTCAACTTTTAAATTTTCAACAATTTTTCGTAACTTTAATTAGTATAGTGAATATTAACAAACTACATACTTTGATTGGCAATTAGTATGTTAAATTAAAATACCACTAAGAAATATCACAAAAACTACTCTAAGGACAAGAGTCGTAACGCTATCTAAAAATAACATTCTGTACAATGTAATGCATTTTCGAATAGCTTTTTCTTATTGATTATAAATTATGCAGTGGTTCCCAAACGTTTTACATGTAATGTGCCACTTTTTCAACTACATTTACTTGTGCAGTAATTATTTTCTTTTATTGGAATACTAAGACGAGTCTCTTTCTAATAATTGGATATATACAAACAAGCTTAAGTTACACGGTAACAGATATCACATTTATTCAGCTGAACAGCAATTATTCTACATTTGCTTTGAGATACAGTAGAACCTCATTATAACGGACTAATAGGGGCTGAAGGTTGTCCGTTTTAATGAAAGTCCGGTTTATAACAATAATTCTTACAGGGGTGTAATGCAGCAGGGTGTACATCAATGAAAGTATAATAGTTAGCTATAAAAAGTGCTTATTATTTATCAAATAAAAAACAGCCTTCAACATAATAGGTTGAATTGAAAAAGATGGGTACATATACACTGCATTAATCTTTAGAACAAGAAGGTCCTGGTTCATGTTGATTCTTACATTCATTGGTTTGAAAAAATAGTTTATTTTCTGCTGGGTTTGTTCGATCGATGTTTAATCGCTTGCTTGGAAATGTAAAACTCATCAGATAAAAATTAGCATCCTTTATTATTATTACAAATTTTTTTAAACTGTCCGTTATAAGCGACGTCCGTTATAATAGGGTCCGTTATAATGAGGTTCTACTGTACTACATTTGCTGAAATCATTCTTAGATACGTTAAACTTAAAAGTTATGATTATCTCAACAGTGATTGCTGATTCCTTATCTCTTTTCTATTGAGGAATATAAACGTAATTCACTGAGACGATTCCTTGTATGAAAAAAGAACTGAAAAAAGGTGTGTACTTTTACAGAGAGGATTCTTTGAGATACGGGAAAAGAAAAATATATTCTTTTTCTAATACTTCAAGAAATCCTGTTTGTGAAAGTACTAGCCTAAGAGACCAGAAAAAGTTCATAATAAATATTGCAATCCAACAGTTACTAAATATTTTGTTACTAAATCTTCACTAATTATGAAAATTTAATTTAAAGAGGCGTACTTTACAGATTTGTTTACGTATTATTTACTTAATATTCATTTACGATTACTTAATCTATTTGTTGCACAATTTCACCAGGACTCTATGGTATCTAAAGTCCCCGGCATTTATAGTTCCACTAGATTCTCAATGGGAATCGTTCATCTTCAGTATGATTTAAGGTGAGTTCAGGAATCAAGAATCAGGGCAAGTAGAGTTATTGGTCGACTGAATCATGGTGCCACCTGTTGCAAGTTTTGTACAATCACGCCTTACTCTGGACACACGAAAGAAGAGGATTGCAGTTGAATTAATGAAATCTGCAAGATGTTTTTCTTCAATTATTAGAAAAAAAATGTGCTTTAAGAAAAAAATCATTGCTTTCGAAACGAATTTAAAAATTAACTTAAGATATAGTTTATCTGTCCCCACTCTGTCTTCCTTTCGATAGAATATTCTAAAGGAATTCAGCTTCCGATTCAGCTTCCTCATTCCTATCTAAAATGTCAAATATCAATAAATTGAAATAAAAAGGAATCAGAAATAAATGTAAAAAGAAATTAAGATGGTTCTAATATTAATGAAATATAGATTTTTTCCACAAGCAAAGCAGATATAAAAATGACATGAATAAGTGATAACAAAATCGAACAAGCGTTTTATGCGTGTACAACATTTTCTTAGTGATAGAAAATAATTCAAAGACTAGATTTCTTGATAAGTGACTGCTAATGTGATTCTCGAGAGTAGCGCGAATGTCAAATAAAATTGTCAGACTTCACAAAAGGCATTTTCGACATCTATGATACAGTATTAATAAATGTAGACATGTATCTCGAAGAATACTTTTCTTTCATTTGTCTTACATTCCTAGGTAAGACCTAACATTCCTAGGTTAGGTTAGATTACGTTAGATTTTGATTAATGAGAAATTGATTTATCAATTGCAAAAAAATAAATGCAGTTTACTTGGTTAGACTAGTTAGAAGAGCCCTTGATACTGGAAAATACAGGGCAGCTTGAAAATGTCGTTGATACTCCACTAATGTTCTTAAAAGAACTGGACTTCCGGAATCAATGTATATTTTTTTAGTAATATAAAGCAAAGTAATGTAAACGACTATTCAAATGTAAGTTATTTTAACATAATATTTCTGGCATCACATATGCTGAATATCAAGTGTTTTAAATAATTATTATTTTTTAATTCCTCACTTATCTTAAAGTCAAAGAACTGTAATGGCTGCCTTACATGCTCTCGGAAACTTGTCTAAAACTTGCTAGAAAACTTGCCATTTGCTAGTTGCAATAATTTCGAAAATAGCATCGTTTTACACAAGCCAGTGGCAAGTCTCGTTTTGTTCTCGTTTATATGGCGATTAAAAATGCCGTTAGGCAAAGCCACAAAACAAGTTAGTATTGCAGCTTATTTTTGCCATTATTTTCTCAAGTCATCCCACAGTAGAGCAAAAAAAAAAAGCGGAAGAAGAAAAAGTGATGGATGATACTGTGTATGGAAATCACGAATAAAGGACATCGAAATTTCTGCATGAAGTTAATGCTGTCGAAGTTTTTCAACTAAACTTTTCTCACTGCTATGATATCGAGTTGCTTTTAAAATATTCTAAAATTAGAATATGCTCTATTTAGAGCAGTAGAATGTTTTTCGAGCAAGTATTCGTTTTTCGGATCAACTTGCCATTTTGAGCAACTATAAAGAAGCCATAATACCTACTGTACATGTTCTCGAAAACTTCTACTTATCAATTGCAGCTCGTCGAACTCAGCACATCTTTACACACGAAACTATACTTTCAGTGGCAAGTCTCATTTCCTCTCGTGGCTATCGCGATTAAAAATGCGAAGCAACGAAGAGCTAAAAGTGATTTGCAGCTAAATTTTTGTTATTTATTCTGAACTTATCCCACAGATAAAGAAAAAGGAAAGAAAAAAATCCCTGAAGACGAGAAAGTAGTGGATGAAGTCCTGAAGAGAAACCATGAACAAAATACATGCAGATAACAGCATGAAGTTATCACTTGTAGTTTTTCAAATAAATCTTTCTCGCTGTTAGGCGCGCTGTTGTCGAATTGCTTGCCTCAAATTACCATATTTAGAGTGAATGGCAGGTTTTTTTGATCAAGTATAAGTGTTTGAGCAATTTGCGTTTAATTGGAAGCTTTTCTTAATAGATTTAATACTTAAGATTTATATTTTTATACTTCTATTTTCGAATACATTATCGAATAATGTATACAGTATCGTACATTAGATCAAATCTTCGAGTTTTTCATCATTTTTTCTTAAATCCTGAAGAATATGATATTGAGATATTATTATCCAAAATATTTTTTTGAGTCCATAAAAGTTAAAAGTAAAATATGAATGAAAAAAGAATAAGTTTTTTGATATCGAACTTCGTATCGTATTAATGATAAAGACAAATTAGCAGCCCAACGTTTTTATTATATTCGAATAAAATAATTTTATTTTAATCTGAGATTTACTTTAAAAACTTAATGTTCAAATAAGGTTATAAAAGAATATTTTTTTAAAAAAGCATTAAAAGGCCAACATACAGGGTAATTTAAAAAAAAAAACACAAATTAAATAAAAATTAGAACCACGTTTCGGCCCGAACCAGCGGGCCCTTTACAAATGAAATAACATGAAATGAGAGGAGAATATATGGAAACATAGAATCAAGCATGACGTCATAATCTCCCATCAGCAAGTAACATGCAAAGTGGGCGAAACCACTGTCGGGAACGGGACCTCCGTGAATCTGAAGACAAAAAAAAAAAAAATGTTTTTACCAAACCAAAACATGGGGGAGGGCGGACATGATGGTGATACGTACAACCTCAAGAAAGGACAAAAGCTAAGTTTTTCGGAACCCGTAATCCGCTATAGTTTTTACAGTAAGGGTGTTGTTGTAACAGGACGTATCTATTAATATAAAAAATGATTCCTTGCACTTCCTAAGCGTGGCATAAGGCTCATAACACATGATAGTACGGATAAATTGGCCGTATCTTCACAGAAACAGATATGGTCTTTGTATTGGCATTTTTCAAATTCCACATCACTGTCCGGCTATATATTTATATTTATATATATATATATATAGAATAAACTGTTGCAATATTTAAAAATTATATATATATAATTTTTAAATATTGTAATAGTTTATATGTAAATATTTTAGAAACTATTTATCTATATTTTATTCATTTTAATCTTTAACCGTTATTTATTTTAAAACATTCTATTTCTTAATTACTGATGTTCTGTATATTTTAAAAAAATTTCCGTTGCAGCCGTTGAATCAGATAATTAAATTAAATTTCATCCAATTAAATTATCCATTTAAATGTTTTTATCCAATCATTCTGTATGTTTTTAATTAATCTTTCCATCAAATTCTTCAAAGTAAAATCTATAAAAACATTAAATTTATTTAAGTTTATCATTAAATAAATTAATTCAGTTTAGTTCCAGAACTTCGCTCGTTGTTTTTCCATCTCAACAACTACCCACAAACAACATTACATCGGATTTTCAATGATTGTGTCTCGACAGTTATTGAGCTATTTAATCTATAAGATGCAAAAGATGATCAAAGTCATCATTAAATTAAGTTCCTGAATGAAATGGGAAATATGTTATTATTAATATACTACAATTTTCGTTGTTATTCATTAAAATTTCCAAATATTCAGCCTTAATATGAATGAATAAATACTATAAATGAATACAAAAGTGACATTTTCAGGGAAAAATAATTAAATCAATTTTTAAATTTTTATTTCTTTAATATTCCTTCTCTAGAAACATAGAATTTGCTGTAAAAAGAATGGCAATTATATTTCTTAAATACCTTTTTTCTTTAGTAAGTTTTGCAGACAATTATTACTTACTGTTAATCTTTTTTTATTACTTTTAATTGTAAGAACTATGATTAGGTGATACATTTATGTTCATCTTATCCAATTTATTTCATTAGTTTTACTTTACAACATTTATCCCATTTCACTTATTAAATCAGATATTATTATAAGGTAGGTTGCCCAAATAAGGTCCACCTAACGTTTAAAGATTTTTTATATTTCTACTGGAAGAGTGAAAATTCTGAAATGAAAGGTAGCTTAAGGTGTGCTGTTATGAAAAAGTGAATTTAGAATTAGTGGCATTTGAAATTCTTTCTGTAATAACACAGTTTTGAAAATATAACTGAAGGGCCTTATTAGGAGCCCCTGTTCCAAATAAGGCCCACTACTAGTCACAGGCAAACTCGCCCACAGGGACAAGAGCTTGGCAGTGAAAACAGCCAATTGCCAACATTTAGTTCTGACTAAATATTAAGCTACAAATTAATATTTAATTAGTAATTAATTTATAAAATTGTGAATTTAAAACTAGCTTTGATGATTTTGTTATATTTTTTTCTCATTATATATAATTACTTTATGTTATAGAATGGAGGGCTTTATTTGGATCCCCCTGTTAACCCACGCTTTCATGCATTGTTTTACTAAAAAGTATTTAAATGCATGTCAACTGGAAAATATCAAATACAGTATCTTATTCTATTCATTACACACTTTAAAATGACATAAAACATGTTTAATTATATTAAGTTGCCAAAAAATGCAGACGATTTATCAAATTAAGTTGAAATAGTAACGACAAAAGCTTCGGGCGACTTTTACTGTTCAACTGAAACAAACATGGTGAAATTATCCACTTCAACGGACCTAATTTTTGGTGTAGCCGCTAGAAGCCAGGACCTGTCTGAAACATAACTAATCTTGGTAAATTGTCAACGTTCTATAAATAAAACGAAGGGTGGGCCTTATTTGGGCAACCTACCTTAGATTACTTTTCTGGCTTATCTCATAGAAAGATGTTTCCTTTAATCTTAACTTTGTTTATAGAGGACAGATCGATAAAATTCCCTGCAAACTGAAATAAAGAAGTTTAAGTAAAGACGAATCCATTGCTGAAATCTTAAAAAAAGACAGTTTGTTGCAAATTAGGACAGCGGTCTGATTGATCTGCCGAAAATTATCCACATACACCTCTTCACTTCTGAGCATTTGTGAGTAAAATATTTATCGCGACAATCATCACCTCTCAATCACTGATCTAGGCTTCCCTACGATTAACAAATACACATATATACATCCTCTCAATCACTGATCTAGGCTTCCCTACCATTAACAAATGCACATATGTACATCCTCTC
>JAFIDM010012231.1:52623561-52639130 GCA_023159025.1 Thereuonema tuberculata | reverse complement strand
ACCTAGGCTTCCCTATCATTCACAAATACACATATATATATCCTCTCAATCATTAACCTAGGCTTTCCTATCATTCACAAATACACATAGATACATCCTCTCAATCATTGATTTAGGCTTTCCTACCATTAACAAATACACACATACAGTATAAATCATCTCAATCAGCTATATTCTAAATTTTCAGTTTTAGGTAAAGACTTAGGTTTGTTGCGATTAGTTCATCGATCTACAATGAACTACTCTTCGTAACTCTGCGCCCCCCCCCTAACAAATATATTCTTCCAAATTTAAATGGAAATTTGTAAGTTCAATACTAGATGAGGAAAACATCAAAAGTTTTCATTTCTGCACCAGTACTATATATAATCTGCGATGATATAATTTGCAAAGTTGTAGTAAAGATCTTAATTTTTAACTTTTTTAATTGACCTTATTCTGCTGTCTTACAGTACATTATTTTTTTTAATTACCACTTTAATTAAATCAAAAAAGACTTTTTAATTAATAGGAGTAAAAAGAGAAAAATCTTGATTTAGCTAATACACTTTAAGTCACTTGGTTAAAAGTGTCTTGACGACATTCTTAAAGTTCATTGAAAAAGAAAATATATTATCAAAATGAATGAAAGTTTGATAAACGGGAGATTTTTATTGAAATTCTACTTAAAAAGAAAAGCAAATTTAACGTCCATAATAATATATAAGTAGAGAGAAAAAATCACACGAAGTAACTATGCCTTCGCACACTGAGACAATATCAATCTACTTAAAATCTTGATAATAAACTTTATCAATATTAGAGAGGATTTTCAGTGAAACCGTACTTAAACTACAAAAATCAGACGAATAAAAAAAAAAAATAGAAATCAGGACTTACTTGGTATCTCGGACAATGAATCCTGTATTCATGATCCAATATACCAAATCCTATCTTGTTTTAAATTTCGAGTTTTTACTAGCAGTTCATCTTAATTTAATATCAAATAAAAGTAGAGATTTATTTTTACATTTACTACTATTATTCTTTGACGTTGGGATTGAAAGTATCATTATAATAAATTATGCTTTCACATATTTCTTCCTTAAGCAAAAAGAATCCTATAATATGCAAGGAATTATGAATGAATTGGAAACTCCTACTTATCTTTCCTTTAAGAATGGTTCCTATTTTATTACAATTCCTATTTCCTTTCTGTTTCTTAATAGCTGAATTGTGGGAGCGCCTGACGAAATGTTGCCCAGGGCGCCTGACGAAATCTTGGGCAGGGCGGCGCGGCTAGGGGGGCGCCGCGGCAACGGCAACAGGAGATTCGGGTTTTTTTTTTTTTGGTTGTTGAATTGGAGATTGAGGGGGCGCCTGACGAATATTTAAGAATATTTTCTTAAGCAAATATTCCCCTTAGTATTAAACGTCATTCAATATAGAGAAAATGGATTTAAAGTTATTTTAGCCAATAGGATAATGTGACAATGCTTTAAGAATAAGAAAAAAAGCTATTGATTGACAATCCAATCGTCTATTCCAAATTAAAATTATGGCCAGTTAGGTAGTTTTGTTTTGTTTTGTTTTGTTTTTTTAATTTTTGTGACATTTCCACCGATGCGAAAATCGTATTATTGCTGAAATATCACAGGCAAAACGTCTAGAAGTTGTCGTAAAAATAAAAGCCTATATAATTCAGGAATGGCAAAATTTTATAACTTTTCTTGTTTTCACCATAAAAAAACAAAACAAGAACGTAAATATATAACGAGACCCATAACAATTGGCAGTTTGAATCTAGAACTTTATGGGTGTAGTACTACAGAACGAAAAGTTTTGTAGGAATTTCTGTATTTTATCATAAAAAAAAAATACTTTGAAAAAGTTACAGAAGCAAAACATCGTTATTCGCAACTATGTAAGCATACTTACTGTAACTGCTTCATTTTTGTGAAAACCATTCGCAAAGACGAGAACAACATCACTGAGCTATTTTATAAAATAGCAAAGTATCATACCTTCTAAGCAGACATAATGTAAGGAAATGGCTGCATTTTGACTGGAAACTAGCCGAAGGGAACCAATTCTACTGTGTATGAAGAAACAAAAAGGAAAATTAATTTGTGTATTTAAAGTGGATGTAATTCTCTCGAAAATAATAACAAAATTACTAAATTTGATAACAATAACACATTGATAATAGGAAATACAAGAAAGAAAAAAAAAACTAATAAAACCAAGAATATACATTCAGGCATACCTCGACTTACGTCGATAATTCGTTGCAAGACTGGCGATAAAAGTCGAATAAACTCTTTAAAAAATGTTACCCTGTAACCCTTATAAATAAACCAGTAACAACCCTAATAACATCGGAGCTTAGGAATACAATAAGTCGTTCGATAGTTCAACATTTTTACATTTATACATTTCAATAAATTTATACATTTTAATTGATATTAATGTTTTGGAAGAAAAACAAAATTTATCTGATGGGTAACATCGATGTGATTTTTTTTTTAATTTTTATGGGTTTTACTATGTTTTTTGACTGACATAACGTAAAGTTGCAAAAACTAAAGTTAGTCGACTTCTATTTTTCCTATGATAATTAACAGAATTTGGAAAGTCGAAAACAAAGTAAGTCGAAACGACGGGGGTATGACTATACAGCTTTCCAAGTATTATTATTAGGACTTTAAATTTAACAAATTATAACTTAATCCTTAGTAACAATAGCTGCATTCCATTCTATATGTTTCTAGCGTAAGTTATCAGCTGATTGCTGTAGGATAATATCTTATATTAAAGATAGAAGTAAAGATAATATGAACAAAGTTTAAGAATAATGAATCAAGATTGCAGACAACATTTATAATTTTTTTTTTTTAAATAATAACCAAATTTCTGCTTTACGTATTCGAATACATTTTTTTTAATTGTGAAAATGTTTCAGGTCTTCTCAGTAAGCTTCTAGACTAGTTAAGTTCTCGTCAGATTATTTTATTTTATTTTATTTTCCCTTATCTAATTCTTTTGCTTTTACTGAATACGATTCCTAAACTGCATTTAAAAAAAAGTGACAAAACCTTATCCTGTAAGCATAAACCAATTTTCAGTCAGCTAGGATTTTAAGTGCCAAATTTGACGCTTTTGACGAGTGGAAATTTGATTTAAGAGTTTGAATGAGGAAGTTTCCAAGGGCTCTTGAAACTGAAGCCAATTTCGTGACAAAATGATATATCCACCAAGGTGTGCAGCGCCACTTGGTGTCAATAATAGAAAGCAGGGTTTCGGCGGAGAAAAGGCGAAGCAGAGTACGAGTCATCGGTGAACGTGCCACTAAGGGAGTCGGACACATCCCGGCAGTAAAGCTTCATAAGCGAGGTTTTACGGTCATTGAAAGAGACATCCACTGAAGGACCTGGTTTGCGACGCAAAGAAGCCAACCAGTCGGTAAGTAAATACACTGAATGGAGGGTTGTGAATAATTAAAACTCTCTTCGTGATATCGACTCGCATCGTGTTTGCGGAAGACCTTGTTAGGTTTTCCCGGTCGAAGCTGACTCCGTCGCGGCATCAACTTTGCTGTCTTCGCTTGAGAACGGAGGGGGTTTGCAGTTTGCCAAAAGGCGATCTTTGCTTGACAGTCAGACAATGTCGTGTATACGAGGAGGAGATACACACAATATTTATGTTCCGTTCGTCAGCTGTTGGGAAGCAAACACACGCCGCTGCATTAAGCCTAAGGCTTGACACGCGTGGCCAAGGCCATTACCAGGGGCAGGGTAGGCAACGACACAGGACTTGGTATATGAGTAATGATTAAACGTAAAACTGTTTAAGCAGACAGAGATTAAGTGATTGATTGAGACATAAATCAGATTGAATTCAATGGACTCAGAGAAATTGCGTGGAACAATGATTTCACTACCTTTCCTCTCATGTTTTTGTTTTGTTTACGTTTTCCCGTTGTTAAACGGCGGTTCAGATTTCGTTTTTCAGATTTTAATTCTAAAAAACTGAACAAAAGTAGGGAAAAAAATGTAAATGAAACTGAAAACAACAACGAGGGGAAACATAAGAAAAAAAAATTACGTTTTCAAAAACGAAACAAGAAAAAAATACCGAGTATTATTTATGCATTTTCAAAAAGTAGGAAAAAAATAGTTAAATGATATCTAATTAAAATTGTAACTTTAATCTGTTATTTAAAAGAACATTAGAAAGTTTGGAACGTTGTCGTAATACCACTGATAAAGTTTGATTGTACGAATTAAAAAACCTATAATTGAAATGCATTTCTACGTTTAAAACGAGATTTATATTTTTTAAATTATTTAAATTATTACATAGAATCGCAACATGACATAGCTGTGAAGATATTAACAATTATGTTTTTAAAATTATTATTATTAAAAATATAAAATTACATTTGTAAATGTACTAAATTACTATTTCGCAACAGCTCGGAGATTTTCATTGAATATCGTCTAACTCTTCCTATCGGGTCATCTCAATATGAATCGTGGTAATTTACATTCTACAGTATAAAGCACCTAGTGCCATTGTTAGCTATGTAACAACGGTTGATGGGAACCTAAAGCAGATTATAACTAGTGATATAATGTTTGCATATAAATAAATAATATTTTTTTAATTTATATTTGTAATAATCTAAGCATGTTAGTGAATCCCAGATTTAGGAATCGGATTTATCGGAATTATCTACACTTGTTCGCCATTGGAATAACGTCGACTTATCTCAAGGTCACTGGTATTTATTTATATGATTTGAACCGATAATAGTTCATTCACCGTGTAGCTAAATAAATATTATGATTGATCAAAGTATTTACTTTCAGTTTAGATTTAAAAAATGTTCTCTCATTAAATTCCTAACTAGAATAAATCGGAATACAATTGTTATTCAAATTGTACAAATAAAAAGATAAAACACTTTTATTTAAGGCAGAAATGTCGGGGAATTCGATTTATTTTGAATCTAATTTTAAGAATGATACAAAAATAGATTGTGGAATCTTAAAAATTCTAGTTTTGTTATATTTTGTAACTTTTTTTAAAAAAGTTAGTTTTGTTGTTTTTATTTTTTCAGAAATGTTATTTCCAAAATTTTTACATTTTTTTCTTTAAAAATTATTATTATTATTCGATTTGAAACTATACTCTGAACACCATTTTAATTCTTTAACTTTTAAAAAGAAAAATTTCAAACAATTTCAAAGAAACTCCAGAATTTAAAGATATAACGATTTAAATTATAATTCGCCTGCTTACTTTTTCTTAAAAATTATCTTTAAATTTGAAACGGTAATTTTTGTTTTCCTTCAAAGTTAAACTCAATTCCTGTAAATAGTAGACTCTTACAGTTTCTTTGATATTCCTTGAGACCAGTATCGGATTGTTAAAATGACTTTGCTATCGAAAAGAAATTTAAAAAAATACCTCAGGCATTTAACAAGTTCCTTACGATGCTTAAATTCTGGTTAATTTGATTTACTAGATTCTAATTCTTATTTTCGTCATTTATGAATTCTATACAAAGCTTCTGTCTTCTTTATGCGCGAAATTCCTACTGATCAACTATATTCTCTTCATACCGTATATTGTCTTTTATCGAACTTTCTTGTTGTAGTTTTAAACACATTAAACACGGACGCACAGAATCTTGAAGTTTTATTTATTTTTAACATGTTTCTGTGACTATTTCTATCTCATATTTCTGAGAAGCATTTTACAGTGACATAAAAGTGTGCTATCTTTCTATTAAGTTACAGCAACGCAAGTGCAAGCCAATGGTGCGTTGATCTAACAGAATAAGCATGCATCGTTCCGCTTTCTAAAAAAGGACCAAGGAATCGGAGCGTAAATTTATGCTTTTTAAACTGTTCTGAATATTCTCAAGATTTAATAAGTGTTACTTTGTTGTTCTATGAAAGATTTCATAAATTTACTCGAATTAATCTAACTAAAATTATATTTAAGTGCTGTTTAAATAATTAAATAAAAAGTCATACAAAAGGGTCAAAAGTTAAAAAAAAAATGCCATCTAAGTAAATAAATAAATATAAATAATACGAATCTCCTTGATGTAGCATTAAAGAAAGTATCAGTTACATGAATGTATATAAATTTCTGCATTAACAGAATATTAACTGAACATTAAATAAATGAATTTATTAAACTATATGAAAATAAAATCACAAGAATCAAATAATTAAGATTTTTTGTACAATTTTTTTAAAATAATTATCAATTTTATTTTTTTTTTACATTTACTCGAAGTTTTAAAAACTTAGAAAATTACTATTAGCAGGCGAAAAGTTGAAAAATTAATGAAAATAAACAAGCCATAGTTGTTGCCCCATGCGGTTAAATCGGCAGATATTATTGAACGAACAAAATATTCACTTCATTTCCCTTTAGCCCAATTTTTGGGGATTCAAATGAATGTAAAACATCAGAATGAATAAATAAACAGCAGAATCATTAATAAACAGCAACTAGTCATCAAGTTTCTCATTCATAAAACAAATATAGTTACTGAAAATGCTTAACTATTTTCAGAAAGCACTTTACTGAACAAAGTAGGAGAATGTTGACGAACTCATTTAAGTGCTGAATTCAATAAACTGCTGGGGTTAATGGTGATCTAAGATTAGGCCGGAGCTTATTGGTTGTGGATATTTGCTTGGATTCCTGATTAATTTTGCAAAGTTATGACGTTCGCAAGGAATACGCTTTGATCTTTTATTTATCAAAACCCTAGTTTTCCAACATGGTTTGTTTTAATTAAAGGCCAAATGTTATTTCCGCATTGAAATTTAGACAGCGGAAAGATGAAGGGGACCTGTTGAAACCACGACTGGCCGGGGAACGCCGCTTCGGCCGAATCAGTACAATTGCTGTCCACACAGACTTCGTCTGATCTTTCGTTATTCTTTGCAACGGTTCGATCTGAATTAAAAGAAAATAGTAAAATGAGAATTTTTTTTTTGTATGGTGTTGTAAGGAATTTTGATTTTTATTATAAATTCCTTTCTGCTAATTGTTAACATTAATCAGTTAAAGTTTTCAAATTAAATTTTTAGATTATGTTTTGAACCGTTAATTTTTTTATTCCAATTCCTCAGACTTTACAAAACACATGACTACTGATTAACCAATGACAATCTTTGTAAATATCCTTTAAATTTATCGTGTTTTCAAAAAAGAACCAACATGTTTCCAGTTTTTGGAAGTACGTGCTGCTGTTCCTTTTACTGTGATTGGAAAGTAGATTGTTTTCAAAAGGCTAAAATTATAATTAAGATGTATTGGCGTTTCAACTTCCGGATACACTTATAGTAAAAATAAGATCGCGAAAGAAAAAAAAAATTCTTTCTGACAAAAAAGAAATTGAGAATTCAAAAAATAAGTAAACAGTTCAAAGAGTATTGAAGATGATATTTGCGAATGAATAAAAGGGAAGGATATTAATTTTTATTTGCTTTTCTGATATGCTTTCGAAATTGAATTCCAAATGTTTTTGGCGGTATTTTTTTTAAACACAATGCTACGATACTCAACAAAGTCAGTAGATTTCTCCCATACAAGAATCTCAATCTTCAGTTTGTATGGGAAAAATTGACATTTTGCTTGGTTAATTTGATTATAAACAGATGAGCAACGAACAGATAGTTTTGACCCTTAACTTATCTGTTGGTCCGATGTGTACCAAGATCAATATTTTTTTTTTAAATGAAGCTAAATTTTCTATAAAATATTGTAGGATATAAGAATTTAGCGTAAACTTGATGACATAGAAGTGCGAAAAAATGCTTTCTACACTAAATTTTGATTGTTACATATGTAATAGTAGATAGGTTTTTGGATAACAGACTCATAAAAAAAGACAAATTCAATTGCTTATGTAGTCACTTTTATTTTCCAGAAGCAGCTCCGGCAGATAGTGAAAAAAACAAAAACTTAAAAGTAACTAAGAACAGCAACAAACTATTAAGCAACAACTAAAATTTGTTTTTGTGATCTAATTCTTCTACAAGTAAAAGACAAAATTATTCTTTCTTCGTAATACCTAACATAATTTCAATGTAAGCTTTAAATATATATGTATATATTTACATATATATATACACACACACAGCAAAGAAATACTTCTCGATCTCTTCCGATACACATTTTAGATGTTTGTGTAGGCCTAATAGCGAAATGTTGAAATATGTAATGAAGCACAACTATAGCGCATTTTGGCGTTCCATGTTAAGGTTTAGAATTTCTTTGTAATTATTTTTTTTCCTAGACTGGGCAAATCAAAGGAAAAATTAATATACGGGCGAACTTAGAAACTGCGAAATTCGTTTCTTCCACAAGGAAGAGAGATTTTCCAATTAAGTAAACCAAGACTATTAAATTCTGCTGAAATTTGAACTAAAATAATATTTTGCAATTAGAATTATCATCTAGATGGTACCTTTATTACTATTTATTGAGAATCATTGTGTTCATTAATTTTTCCATTATAAGTGATTTATAGATCGTATTTTACTATTACCGTAATCTTTTTTCTTTATAGATCTTCAAATAATCTTGTAAGACAATAATCCTAATCAAATAGTCAATAGATTAACCATTAAGGTTGATTCACGGATAGTTCTGGAATAATTTCCTGTTATTAAATCACTAGGAAACAGTGTTATTGAAATTTATGATATTGCTAATATTCACAGCATTACTCCTAGATATCGTAATTGTGCAATAATAGTCACTGGAACATGTAAGTGATTTACGTCTCTCCAATGTAGAAAGCATTCCTTTATTATCGTCCAAGTTTTTGTTTTTTAAACGTTAACTATTCATTGTCAATTTAAATCCGTAATATAATGAATGAAAGAAGCCAAACTCTCATCGATGAAGGCTCAGACATTTTTCATTTCAATGTTATTTCTTTATGCTTTTGTATTAATTTCTGGCACGCTAAATCTTTTGTTTATATTAAACCAGGTTGGATTCAGCCATAGTTCTTTATATTCAAATTCCTTTGCGTCTGACGGTTCCGCAGGCCAGGATTTGAAGTTTTGTCTGTTTTGGTTTCTTTTTTAAATGTGTTTTTCTTTTGGACGGGACCAGAGCCGGGTGTGGAAGTGGTTTCCCTTATCACATTTGCACTATCTGAGCATTTCATCACGAAAGGACGAAATGCTGAGATAATGCAAAAGTGAGTATGCAAAAAAGACGAAACGGCCGTCCCCAAAATCTCACCGATGAAAGCGCAGACATTTTTCGTTTCAGTGTCATTTCTTTATGCTTTATATTAATTTCTAGCACGTTAAATCTTTTGTTTATAATAAATAAAAACATTTTTTTAAGACTTACGCAACCGAAGTATTTAAAATTTGTTGTATGCACTGCATAGTTAATGATTCCTTAGATATTTGTTTTTTTCAATTTGAATATCAGAGCGTTTTTAACTACTTTCCAGTGAAAGTTAGCTTCATAAAATGAGTCTGTTTGTATGTAGATCCTCCTTAACACTTATGAAACTTTAATCTTAAAAACTGCGATGCAAAGATAAGAGACGATGCAACTTCCTGTTCTAAAGTTTTTTTTCTGCGTTGTCTCGAGAAACAAGAGCGAGAAAATCATTAGAATCGAGACAATGATTTTTAGTTAGGAATATGAATTTTTTAGCAATCCACTAATTTGCGCGCGCCTTGTTAAAATTAATAGGATTTTAACCAAATGTAAGCGAGGAATGTGGACTCAGCCAGAAAATGAAGAATTTCCACTGTTTGCAATAGATATTACAATTTAAAAACTGAACGAACACTTTTCTTTTGTCTGCTACTCACGGCTTTAAAAAATAGCAAAAACACACACACACACACACACAAAAACAAAACAAAAACAAACTATAATTTAAGGAATATAGCTTTTAAGTTCATTGAAGAGCTTAGTTTTTCTTTTGTTTCTTCCAACGAATTCGAAGAAAAAATAGACTGGGAAATTGAGACTAAATAAAAAATTGAACATGTCATATTGCTATACAGTACTATGTAGTGCAGTGTATCGCAGTGCGATATTTTAAATCTCTTTTCTGTTGGGCGCCATTTTTTCCTAACATTAGCTTCCAAGTTAGTAATGTTTGCTATATCAAAATAATCACAGATGCGGCCAGGATTTTAGTCTGGGAGAAAAGGGAGAATAAAAGTTTTGCTATAAGCTCCAACTAAAAATAATGTCATCACGTGTCATTTCATGGTTGGATGTTCTTAAGTTTCTTGGCTTGTCCATGAAAGTGATAATGATGTAGTTTTACAATAAATAAATAAATAAATAAATAAATATATAAAAAGGTTGAGTACCGGGTAATTTAGATGTTTTGAGAGAAAAAGTTCTTAACCCCGATTATTGTTAATTTCTGTTTTATTTAACCACTGAGGGCTTTGAATCAAATCACATCAGAAATGAATTTCATCAGTTCTTTGCATTTTATTCGCAACATTATTTAAACAGTACCACTGGATAATTCGGATGCTTCACAAAAAGGGCTTAGAAAAAAAGGGCTTTTTTAAATAAGTGTTTTTAAATTGTGTTTTCTTATTTACTACCGTGATCCCTCGACTTATGTCCAGGGTCCGTTCCATCCGGCAGGACGTAAGTCGAACGGACGTAAGTCGATACATTAAATCAACAGAGTTATAGGGATTAGAGACGTATACTGTCCAAAACATTGTAGGGTTAGGTAGGGTAAGATGACGAACTGAAGCTTCTGAGATTGTCCCTCGGTTTAATAAGTGGTTTAAACCCGAAATTTGAAAGGACACTTCTTGTAACCTTTATGTTCAATAAAAAAATTTGAAACGCTGTTTTACCCTCTCGAATTATAAAAAATATTTCACCAAACAAAAAAAAAAAAAGTAATTTTCGTCATCTTACCCCACCTAAGGGGTAAGATGACGAAGTGGGGTGAGTAAGATTACGAACACATAAAAGTAGTACATTAAGATAGAAACATTTTATTTTAAAAATGCAGAGAAACAATTACACTTACTAACGTGTAGCATGAATTAGAAAAGTCAAAGATGAAACATTTAAAATACAATAACAGATTGCTCTTAATGAAACAAAACTTTGAACAATTAGGTATAATAAAAATTTAGAAGAACATTAGTGTTGGCTCTGGCACGTTATGTTTCTTTGCTGCAGCATTTACACTTGAGGTTTTATCTTTTACTTCAGCAATAGCTGCATTCATTGTCTCCTTATCCCACTTTCCCCTGTCACTTTTCCTTGTATAATTTCGTGGCCTGTTGTTGATAATATCTAAAACATTCATAGATAAACAGTCCTATATGAGCATTTAAAATAAAAGAAAAAAATAACTGCAACTAAAAATTCAGTTTCAGAACCAATTTTTAAAATAGGACAAAAGCTATTCATAAAAGGTACTCAAAAACATGTTGGGTAAGATGACAAACTAAGCAAACTTCTCGTCATCTTACCCGCCCTGCCATTCGTCATCTTACCCCACGCCACCAATTTGGTTTAGAACTTATTTATCGTTAGCGTAGCTTATCGTAAACAACCTACACCACACATGGTTCTTTACATTATGAGTTGTATTTTGAGAATATTTTATGAAAGAGCAAAAACAACTTTATCGTACTCGACTAATTCCTTACGCTGTTAAGTCGAAAAATTACAAACGCACGGGAAACAAACACATCTTAGTCGCTACTGCTCGCTAAACAATCTTGCCCAACATCCTTTGCAGTGAACTTCGTTACTAATCACCTGAGTCTCAGAAATTGCTTGGACAGGTGCTCCTATCTATGAATGCGTCGGAGAAATACCGAGTTCGTCATCTTACACGCTTCGTCATCTTACCCGACTTTCCCCTATATTTTACGGGTATTGGATTAGTAACAATTATTATTGATAAAAAACAAGAACATTATTAATGATGAAAGAGAGAAGAAGAGAACATTCACCAAGACTGTTGCTGAACTTTCTAGCTTTAGATTAGAAAAGGACATTGTCGTTGCTTCTTCACTATCATCGATTTAATGGAAGCAGATCATTTCACAGCCCCCTACGACGCTATCCTTATTTCAAAATGGTCGTCACTGTACAATCCGAAGTCATGTGCGATTACAATGTCGGGCTTACCAGTTTCATATTGCTTTATAACTTGCAACTTCATTTCAAGATCAATTGCTCGTCTCTTTTCATCACTAGGTTTTATGATTGGGCGTATAGGGGCCATATTGCACAAAATACAGGAAAATTTCTCAAATCCGGCCCTTGGTAATCCGGCCCCCACGGTAATCCGGCCTGATCCGGAGCAAATTTTTTTTTAATAACTAAAAACATTAAAAGAGACATTATAAACTAGATGTTTTTTGTTTTTTTTTTGTTTTGTTTTTTACAGTATGTAAATTGTTAAAATGTAGCTTAATTCATTTGCGTCTTTGTATTGTATACAATAAAAGACTACTGTAATTATAAAATACACTTTGTATTGTTTTTAATAAACATTTGAGTGCAAAATTATGAAAATGGAGTTAAATTAATTAAACCTGGCATAATGTCTTCAAAAAAGTTGAGCTATTGAGTTATTTTAAGAACACTCTCGGTATTCCGGCTTTTCTGTAATCAGGCCTACTGGGCGCCACATTAGGCCGGATTTGAGAGGTTTTACTATATCGTGAAAAATTTAATGGTAAATACACAAATAATCTATCTCTCAAACACAAAATCAACAGAGGAACTGTTGTCTTAAATTGCCGACTGCCGAAGGAAGTTGCCGCTGAATGCGCTGTTGCCACTGCGCATGATACATTGTTGCTAAACAAAAAGATTTTTACTTTACGCTCGCTTGCATCTCGTTCGAAAGTATGATCGAAAATGTTAGTTATTCCCTTATGGATCACGGACGTATCTTCGAACGGACGTAAATCGAAGGATGACTGTATTAACATTCAACAGTTGTCAGATTTCCATTTGTTTGTATGTGCATCACACGTTTAAAATGACTGGAGGAATTGCCATAAAACTTAGTACAACACTTATTTCCTCCAACTTAAGATTTAAATACGATTACTTGCTTTACTTGCTTTACAGGCTCTCGAAAACTTGCATCAAACCGGCAAGTGGCTTGAAAAACTCCTACTTGCTCGAAAAATCTGAAAGTTGCTCTAAATACAAGTTCTAAATTCATACAAATATTAAAAGCAAGTCGACGTCAGCGCCCTTGGCGGCGGGAAAATTTATTTAAAAACTTCGACAGTGTTAACTTCACGCTGAAATCTTGATATTCTTAGCTTGTGGTTTCAATCCGCGGCTTCATTCACGACATTCTCTTCTTCCGGGATCTTTTTTTCCGTTTTCTTTATCTCTGCTAATGAGTTGAGAATTAATAGCAAAACAAAAGCTTCGAAATCAACTTGTTTGTCGCTTCGTTGACCAGTTCCAGTATTTTTAATCGCGATCTAAACGAGAGCAAAACGCAATTTGCTGCTCTACGTGTAAGAGTGTCGGCATTTTCCCAAGCTGCAACTGAGAAATGGCAAGTTTCAAGCGTGTTTGAAGCAAGTTTTCGAGAGAGTGTAAAGCAGCCAATAATCTTCAAAATTGATGCACACTACCGCTGTAGGCTCAGTTTTAAAAAACGCGATAAATAGTTGAGCGTAAACCTAGACCAGCTGTTGATTCAGTAGATTTACAGACAGACTAACGGAAGTTCGTAACTGTCCTGAAATTACTATTTAATATTTATAATCTTTACTGAGTGAAAATCCATTAAAAATAAATAAATAAATAATGTAACATAAATAAAACATTTTAAAACTTATTTCAAAACTTTTTAAAACACATTTGCATTTCCCTCATTCTTGACTTCATTGATGATTGCGTAATACATGCCGAAACGTCCATACTTCCAACAAATACTTTTTTAATATTTGATCAAAACTTCTATAAATTTTCGTACTTTTATATTATCTGAAGTCCTAAGGGATGTTTATAGTAAACAGATCGACGTCCTGCAAACAGTCCCACTTTTTTCTAAAGTTTTTTAGATTTATCGCGGGGAAGATCTCATTTAAAAACTCATCATTTTGGGGTTTTGTCTATTGATCTGCGTCCTATAAATGACAAATTTAAAAATGAACTACTTAAGGCAGGCTGTAGTTTAAAGATAAAATCATTAAAACTCATCAGAAACGGAAATGTAAGTTTTTAATTTTTTATTATTAATGAACAACATATAATAATAATAATAATAAGAATAATTAGACGGGTTGGATGCACAGGCTTCATCTTAATTTAAATTATAAAGCATTAAAATTTGATGGATTTTTTTTTTCTTCCAGATACCAGCTCTATCAACGGAGATGTTAATATACACATCTACCATTCTGGAAAGTTTACACCAAAGAGAGGAAAGAATCAATAATAATAAAAAAAGAACGCCGTGCTCTTAGTTGCTTTTGTTATGCAGACTTTGACTGACGACCCTAATCCAGTGCAGATCATTGCAATGACTAAACTACCGCCAATTAAGTTGAGAAATGGCATCAGAGTAAATAGATTCCAATTATCTTCACTTGCAGCAGTAGCCTGTATAGGGTGCAATGATACTATTTAATTTATGGTAGAAATGTAAGCAATTGTGTCTAATGAGGTTCCACTTAACATGCAAGCGAAAGATAGCCGTCCAAACGGCATTTCCCTCATTCGCTATTGATTTTATTAATTTATTTGAGGATTAAAATGCTTCCTTGGCTTTTAATACATATCCGTTCTGCAGGAAATGGCATAAGCGGGAGCTTTTAATTCTCCATTGGCTCCTGCGATACAAACGACTGGAGATAAACGTTGAATAATTTTAGAAATGAAGGGAAATTAATAAAAGAGTACGTGGAATCGCAATTTAAGCTCATAGTTTTTCGTTTTGTAAATGAAATTGTAGGCGGACTAATTTATCTTAGAATTAATGACTGTCTGGTTGCGAGACTCGTATTGAATAGCGAAATTTTAATAAGGATTAGGAAAATGAATATTTAACACAAAAATAATGGTATTATTGTGGTATTTTCATTTTATTAGTTTGAAAATAAGTAAGCAATTCGAAAAGCAATTGAATTTAACAAGCATTTCAATCAATTGAATGAATTGAAGATTTCATTAAAGTAGGCACGGTCTAGAAAAAAAAATGAAAACAAAATTATAAACAGTGTACATTTTGATTATATTTCATTAATTTTTTTAAATTTTTTTTAATTATTATTTTGAGATTTCGTAATAAGCAGCGTCGATTTAACTCAATTACAAATTAAATTGACTTCTGTGACAAATTAATGATTTAATTAAATTTAAATAAATATAACTATTAATTATCTTTTCATTCATTCACTGAAAAATTAATTTGTAATCAATTTCATTGAGTAAATTGAATTTATTGATTTTATAACTTAATAATGATTGATGATAGAATGTGTGATTCTTTATTTAGTATTTGATTCCTGGTTTTATAATAGATATCTTATGATATTAGTAAA
>JAFIDM010012231.1:52606824-52621291 GCA_023159025.1 Thereuonema tuberculata | reverse complement strand
TTTCAGCGTGTTGATAATAATGACCTGATAGTGTTGCACAGCTATTCAGTCTTCAAAGTGCAGGTGTAGGATTTCAATGAAGTGGTTAAAGCAAAGTGAAACAGAACAATATGCACATCTGACCAAAGCCACTTTTTCACATTCATCATCACTTCCGCATTTAAGTAGTCCAATATCAAAAGCCACACTAATTACATTTTCAAAGGACGATATTGGTATGCCAATGTCATAACCTGCCTTTTGCCAAGCATATTGTAACATAGGCTTGTACTTCGGTGCAGAAAGTTGATTGTATAGCGTTCGAGGTCACGCACTTCCCTTGTAAGAACCATTGTTTGTAAGGTAAAAAGAATGATGGTGAAATGACGATCGTGTAACTTTACTTCTGGTTTTTCACATTGTAGTCTTACAAAATCAACGATCCTTCTCTTGTAGAGCTTATATTGCCTAAAAAAGTACATATCAAGAGGTTGGCAATATTTTGTTGTCTTCGGTGTCAATATCTTGAGATTAAGTACTTGTTAGTGTAGATACAACAACCACCGTCGGATGGCGCTAGCAGACAACAGCTGAGTTTTGCATGGGAATGACTCATACCACTGTTTTAGGCATGAGCGATTTATATTCTAAGCACATTTTTGTGCGGGTTCAGCGTTCGAGGTCACGCACTTCCCTTGTTTGTATCTTCATCCTCACTGTTTGTGACAGCGTAGGAACGGATCGGAGCCCCATTTCGCCAAAATCTATTCTCTCTTCTCATTAAAATTTCTGTCAATTTGAATGGAACTATATTGTTTGATAGTTCAATCCAAATTATTGAATATATAATGAATGTATAACGGATAAAAAAATTGACAAACAAACTTTATATACTGTACATACTGATGTGCTAAGATTAACCATAATATATTGGAGAATATACAAACAATTAAACATCTCTTATAATAGTTTAAATTTTAAATTTACAAAGTCAGCCCACGTTGATCTGTTACCGCACGAAATTCTTTGTAAAAACTGAAATATCCCTGAGGATGATCGGGCAGATATCCAGATTGTTTGGTAATTTAAAAATTTTAAGTTAAGCAAACTCTTTCAAGTTAAATTTTATTTTGTATATTTTTTTTGGTTAAACAATATTAAAATCCTATTTATTTTATTTTAAATTTACTTTAGTATAATAATTCACTCTTTACAGAATAAATGAATCCGACGTGCAGCAGAGGACATGAGAAGACTTAGAATTATATAGCAATTTCAAATCTTTTAATGGGCTACGTTAAGGAACGTTAAGTGCTGTCAAATCTAGATTGGTAAAAAAAATATTGCTATTGGACAAGAATTAATTGTTATTATCAACTCTAATTCATTATCAGAAATGTCTTTCGTTGTTATCCTATCTTCAGTGAAAGTTTGTGAAATAAATACTATTCTAATCAATTTTGCAAGCTATACAAGTGTGGAAATTTAATATACCAACATCACTTCAATCGAAGTATCGAAGGAAAGCATAAAATGCCAATGACAAACGAAAAGCGTTAAAACTCTAGAAGTAGCTTTAGTCACTAATAAAAATTATAAATGATTAAAGGATGCTGAGAAACAATTGAATAAAACGTAAACGAAAGATTTATTTAAAATATCATTAAGATACAGAATGCTTTTAAGAACTGGAAAACCCTAGTAAAAGACGAATTGCACAATTTTCGATAAAACGAATTGATTAACCTTAAAAATGATTCTCAAAGCAATTCAATTAAAGAGAGCTTTCACGAAGATTAGATGATAGCAGGGTTAATCTAATTATTTACAAACAATTTAGTAATATTGTGCAACATTATGAATGCTATTTTAAATGTTAGATTTACTAATATTAGGCTTTGTGGAAGAAATTATTATTATTCTATTTTACCAAATACTTCGAATAGATTCCAAAAAAAAAAGATAATATTAGAGACTAAGCTGAGATTTGAGAATAAATAAAATACGAATAAAATACCAAAGCTAAAAATAATTCTAAAAGTCAATCCATTTAAAAACTACAAAATTATTAATTCTAATTGTTAACAGTCCTTTTGACTGTGCTATGAATGCTGTAGACTAAAATTATTGCTTTATTTTGAAGTCAAATGGAGTAATAGAGTACAGCGTAAAATTAATTGTTAACAAATTATTTGTTAACAAAAGTCTACTATATTAACTTTACAACGTAAAATTAGAGTGAAATAGCCGTTGTCTTATCTCCATAACCCAGACCATATCCATCCGCCATTGTGAAGACTCAGCGTTGTCATAAAGCGAAAGGAATAAATTGCACATCATCATTCTCTTTATGTTATGTTCTTTTGTGTGCTATGCATGATTTGCACAACAATGTGTACTCTGTTCCTTTTATACAAAACCTGTTCCGTTTTCGAAAGCAGAACTATTATGTTAGATCTTAGAAGAAGTAGTCATTCTCTTTTAATAATAAAAGAATTTCTTAAAATTCTTTTTTTCTTAAATATTTGGTCTCGTATGATCGAGTTTTCAATATTTCAACTAAAATTACAAGATTGAGCAAAGAAAGGTCCCCGAAGATATGAAAAGAAAGATACATTTCAATGAAAAGACCGAACAGCACAATTAAAAAAAAAATTAAATAAAAGTATTACAATTTTTTAAATGTTCAGCTTGATGTTTTCATTGATTATTATTACAAAAACTGCAAGTAAAATTTAGCATTAAAAGATAAATCTTTTTAGCGACCCATTTGGGAGCTATTGTGATAGCGACCAAAATCGGTGGCTGTTGAGTTTGTCCTGTCCGTCCGTCCGTGTCTATCCACTCCTACAACTCCCGAACGGAAGGTCGGATCGACAAACGGATTTCATCATCGTGTTCAGAAGCCCACCACTGTAAAAATGCGATATTTTGAGGGACCAACGCCCCCCCCCCCCCCCCGATGATCGAGATATTTGTCATTGTTATCATTGTACCCCCTAAAAACTGCAGAACGAAAGGTCAGATCGACAAACGGACTACAGCAGCGTGTTCAGAGACCCAAACAACATTAGGTATATTCAGGACCCCCCCCTCCTTCCCCATGTTTGAGATATTTGGCATTGTTTTCATTGGATTTCCGATATTAGCTTAAATGTTAGAAATGTAATCATCTCATTTCAGTTGTCAGCTGTAGTTTGATGCTTATTGTTTGAGACTTAAATACTGAAGGTTGTCGGTTCGAATCCGCATATTTCCTTATTTTTTTTTTCTCAATGTCTGCAAGGGTTTTTTTTTATTCCTTTTTTAGTTTTTCTTATTTTCCTAACGTTTTCTTTATTTTTTTCCCTAACTTTTTATTTTTATTTTTCCTTATTTTAATGTGCTTTCTTTTTTTAATATTATTTTTAATTTTTTTTATTATTATGGGTCGCTCTTAAATTTATGCTTCAGCACAAAATTATATTCACTTATTCAGTATTTTTTTTCTTTTGCTATGTAAGTCAAAATAAATCTATTTTGAAATAGAATGGTTCGTTTCTCAATTCCTTAACTTTTGTTAATGAGACTTTAAAAATTCCGTTTAACTTTCATGTAAAATCTTCTGCATCAAATTTTAACTTTACGTTTATTTTTTTTTTTAATTACTTACGTATTTAATAAGAAATTACAATGTAAAATTAATAACAAAAAACGATATAAAGACAATAACAATAATTTGTTTAACATAATAAAATAATATTGCCAATTAAAGGACAGTTTTATTATATGGTTAAAAGACAGCTATGTAAAATATCTTGTGGAAAAAAGAAACTCAAATAAGAAATTGATCTTAGTTCCAAATTACTGAAATTCTAAGAAAATTATTTATTTATTTATAAGAATAATAGTTCTCTTTCACTCTGTTAAAGGATTTCTAAAGAGAGAGATTTTATCGAGGATATTTTCTGTTATTATTTATCGGAATCAGTTAATTTATAGACTTATTTGGAAAATCCTGTTTGGATTTTCCAAATTTGTCTTTTTCTAAGATATCTTCCCAAAACTTGGAAAGATTTTTATGCTTCTTACAAAATGTTTACAATCAAATATTCCAGGATTTTCTTATTTAAAAGTTCGATATAATTTTCTAAAGTTTTTTTTTTTTAGTTTTGTAAATATCGTCTTGTAACCATTAAATTTGATTTTATAATGCACAATATTTATTGACAATCGGATGCATCGTGGACAAATTCTGTTTTTTTCTATTTTTTTTTTCAAAAAGAGATACTTTTTACTAAAAAAACAAAACAAACTTCTTCAAATATTCATCAACTAAAATAAAAATCTTACATTTGAATTACTATCTACTTCGGATCCATAAATTTTACGACCGGTTTATCGAAGTACATAGTGTAGTAGTATTAGCTTACGTCGTAACTTTATTTGGATTCTGTTGGATTGAACCTAGGTAATAATTTACGACTATTTGGAGAAACCTGCCGTAAATGTTGTTCTTACTATAATAATCCAAATCCAAGATTAAATGCTAACTATCATTAATCTCTTAAGCTGAGTTACTTCAATAGAAGTACTACGTCTATTGAGTAGAGGATTATATCACTTATCGATAAATATCACGTAGATATTTCACTGACATATGACAAAATTTGTTCTAGGAACCCGAAATGTTTAAAATTAGTGCTTTAAAATTAAAATTAGATCCTTGGAAAGAAATGAAAAAATATGACAGAACAATAAGGAAGTTATTACAATTTGTGCTCAGTTATTTGCAATTTTTAGTTTTACATTTTGTATTTTACTTGATTCTTTGTTTAATTTTGTATATTTTCAAGCTCCTTTACTAATATTTGTTGTTGTTGTTTCTTATTGTATTCTTGATAAATAATAACCTAATCATATATTACTTTGTTATTTGTATATAGATGTACATATTTTGAAAAATGGTAATAATCAGTAAAATGCTTATTTTCTGAATAGAATTAATCAGAAAGAAAATTTTACTTTTTAATATCAAGCTGATTATTATTACTGATGTTAATTCTTGGTGCATCAGCACCATGCAATTACTTAAAATCACTTGGCAATTAAATATTAGTATAAGTCTTATACTCTTGTGTCCAAAACATTTGTATTCAAAATTAATGGTGTAATTATATTATAGCCCAAATCACCACATGTTGATAGGAATGTTTTTATATTATTATTATTTTTATTATTATTACTACGTGAAAGAACAGATAGCGATAGGTCATTTATGAGGGATGGGCAATTGGAGACCAAAATAATCAAGACCATGTTTTAAATTAATAAACGAATAAGCAATGCAAACCAAATTTTAAAGAAATGTTTCCATTTAACATGTCGCGCGTTTAAACAGATGAACACAGAAGAAAAATATTTAAGTTGTATAATTTAACAATTTAATTATTTAAAGTTTCAAAGCTTAGTCATTAAAAATATTAACATTTTATGAAACATGAATATACGAAATTAACAGAATAATTGAATAATTTCCAATTTCTTGCGTATCTTCAAACAGATGGAAGGTATCAAGAAAATTCTTTTCCTTCGGGATCAAAATATGTAAAGGAGAATCTGAGAGTTTCAAGACAATAAAGGGACTTCGTGTTAGTGGTCAAACTTCCCTTGTCCTTAACTTTCTCATAAATTTTATTTCCTTAATTTTTCTCTTTCCATTAGTGTGGATTAAGTGTAATCTCTTATCAGTGTCCGGCAAATCTCCAATTTAATATCATCGCAAATTAGCTGAAATTAGAGGACATAGAGCGAATAACGAAATCCGGGTTCCGATGTCCAGCGGTAGTAAGACTGAGAAATATGACCGACCTGTTTAGGGTTAAACACAGCGAGAACGCGAATATTTTTCCACGTCCATGGTTGGCCGGACATTTAAAGGTAGAGCCTCGGTTGGCGTTACCTGCAATATTCATAGATGAAATAATCTCTTAATCCACCTACCAATTTCGATCTGTGTACGCAGATAAACTGGTATTAATAGACGTGTACATTAAATCGCAATTATCATTCCGTGGATCGGTGTCGGGATTAGGTGAAGCGATGAATTTTCATAAATGCTTACCCGTCAAACAGACACCAACTCTTTATTAATAAAACGGTGACCTGGGGATGCTGAATTACTAACAGTGTAATATCTGATGAATTATTCAGCGGTTCCTAACAAACTTGCTGAGAAAACTGAAGCCTGTCTGATGCATATTTAATGATCCTTCTCGCTTTATCTCGCTTTTCTTCACTCTGTGTAAGATGTGCCTTTGAATACTTTCTCCATTTCGGCAATTATCTATTGATGCCAATGCTTTTCGGCTGTCCGTTGGAAAATTGTATGTATATACATATACACAACTATATATTTTCAAATTCAATATTCCGCATGCATTTATATTAAAAATTATCATTGCTATAAGGGGGTGAGTCTGATGATATGGATTCAAAAGTTCTGCGATCGATTCTCTGAAGGTTTTTTTTTTTTCTTTTTAAGTTAATTTACTTTAAAGGCTCTTTTGGCGTCCACCCAACGTCCTATCTAAGGGTTCTTGCGATCTAAGACTGATGTCGCCCCATGCTTTTTTTTTGTAAGTCTAGTCCCAAAATGCGGGACATATTTCATTAGTTGATAGGGTTTAGAAAAGATGGCCTAGAGAGTTAGCGTACCTTTAAAAATCAGATAGAACTCAAAGTTACTTAGGCAACAATTGAAAATTCAATCAGGAAAACTGTACAATTAGAGTAGGCGAAGATTTTTTTATTTGAAAAATGCCGAACTAACATCATAACAGCGTTACGGTCTCCAGGCCTACTAATATGCGAAGATATGATTCTAAAATATGCGAAGTCTTACTATTAAACTTCAACATTCTCTTTTTTTGTCTGTTTGCCCATCAAGCTAAAACTGCTGAACGGATTTCCTTAAAACTTGATACGTTGTTTATTTACGGTCCAAGTCAATAAATGAGCACGATTATTTTGATTTCAATTCCCAACCCCTAAACCTTCAAAATTGATCCCTTCCTTCCATAGCTTCTTGTTCAATCTTCACTCTGTGATGAGTCTATTCCTAGTCATTATTTAGGGTCTACATATTTCTTTCAGTATTGCAGTAACGCCTTATACAAGAGACACACTGAAACTTGGATTTAAACAATTCGAGAGACTTGTCGAAATTCATACTTTTTCTCTTTCACCCTCAGTAGCATTCGTTTCACAACGAACTTCCAAATATACGCCTGTATAGAATCTAGCCCCCCCCCCCTTAAAAAACAAAACAAAAACAAAAAATTGAGAAATTGTCTTCTTTGTTGACAAGCTGGTTTATTCGAAGCCATTTGATTTGTAAAACAGCATCTTATTCTCCAAATTGGAATTTTGATTTCGATTGCTTACTTTAACCTACTGCTCAAAAAATATATTAAGTAAAAATCCACACCATGCCAAAGAAGTTACCGTTATCAATTAACACTAAGATCAAATTAGAGATATTTTACCATTGAATCATTTATTGTTTTTTTGTACAGACAATGAACTTTTGCTGACAATAGAAAGTTCTAGGTTGGGTTGTATTCTACAAAAAGAATTATTTCTGTGTTACTTTCTTTCATGGTGTTAGTACTGAATTAAAGGATTCTAACCCAAAAAATTGATAAATAACAATTTCTAAAACTTTGTAATGAAGTTTAAAGGAGAAATTGAGGGTCATATAATTTTAAATAAGCAGGAACTCATGAATCTATACAATCTTACCTTTTGGTGCAAGAAAAGGATAATATTTTTCTTTTACTCCTTAAGACGTAAGGAACTGAGGCGAAGACGTCCTCTTTGATATTTCCCTCATATCATATTCCGAATATTTTTTTTCTCAAACGATCTTCATACAGCCCTACTCTTAATATTCATTTCTTCTTACAGTCTTACAACTTTAATTATTCCTTTTGAAGCAAAACTTTTATGGATTCATTTTGTTTAATTTAAGTAAACTTGAATTTCTATTAATTATTAAATGATTACACAGAGAATCTAAAGTTCCAATTTAAGTTTCCGTATGAATCATTTCTTAATGTTCTGAAAATCTCTTAAGGAACATCGAAATTACAAGATTTCTCTTGTATAAACATAAGAAATGAATAATAAAAAGTTTTAAAAACACATAGTAATTCATTCATAACTGGAATACGTTCTGCTATCCATTGTATACAGGGACTGAACATACAGAGAAAACACGAGCGCATTTTTTTGAGAGAACTGACCAAAATAAATATATTTATGTTTTAAGTTGGACTTTTGAATAAACAACGTAACAAATTTTAACTAAATCCGTCCAGCTGTTTATCGTGATACGAGAACAAAAAAGGCAAATAGACAAAGCATTAAAAAAGTGCAGTACTAAGGCTGCGCATGTTTAGTCAATAATTTTGAAACCCAAATGCACTAAAATTATAACTAGTGAAACACATGTAGATAGTCATACATCTAACTTTAAAAAATTCTATGAAACGCATTAAAAGTACAATTTTCGGAAATCTTTCACGATTTAGGAATTTCTGTGTTGTACAGGGATGAGTTGAATAGCAGATTTTTTTTTCTTTCTTCGAATGTGTCAGTCAAATTTTTCCTTCTTCTTTTTTCTTTTTTCTCTGTTCAAATCTAAGATGTAAATATTCATGGAGGATTTTAATAGATGATTGTCGTTCTCGTCAATCCATGATTAACAAACATTCCTAGAGATAAAATAATCTATAATACATTACTAAAGCTTCACCCATTTAAATTAGTGACTCGGGATTTTAATTTAAAAATAAAATGTGAAATTTCATTGTAGTTTTCGAAGGAAAAGAAAATTTCTCTACAGCTATCAATCAATAAAAATGCTTTACATGTTCTCTAAAATTTGAATTTATTCTTGCTACTAATCACTTTCATTCACTAATTTCCTATGTATGTGAAAATAAAATATATATGTTGAAACATATAACGTACATCCAGAAGTGGTAGTTCAAGCACTTTGAAACTGATAGCCGCCCCCTCCCAAAAAAAAACCAACCTAACTCTATCATTGTCAACTTCAACAACAATTGGACCTCAAGAGAGAACAAACTTCAATCTTTGCTACAGTCTAATCTGTTTCAACCATTGATAAATCCCTTTCAGCTTCTTTTACTTTATCTTATTTCCCTCAGGTACTCAAATGGACAAGTGTTGGATTGGCTTCAGTTTGGCATTGATTCCTTACTCAGAAAAGATCTCAACAATGGAGTGGTAACTGATATCTTCTGGGACAATTACTCTGCCTACGTTCAGATCTCTGAAAAGCTCTTATCTTTCAACATTGCTTTTCATAATATTCTAAAGATTAGGGCCAATTAAATCAGATTCTCATTGCAATCCAGGAAATTGTGGAAAAGAAAGAAATTGTAGTAGCTCTATTGTATACAGAAAAGCTTATCTTCTAAATAAGCTTTTCTTAATCGTCTATTACTACAACATTGGAGAATAATCAATTCCATTCGTAAGTGTTTTTCTAATGTTATTCAAATTGTAATAACTCTTAACTAGGCAAAATCAAAATAAATAAAATAAAATAAAATAAAATAAATAAATATCAAATTAACAAAATCAAAATAAGCTTCTTATTTTCAATTTCACTAAACCCAGAATCTGCTGTGAATCTTATTAACTATTTGCTAAGCATTTAGGAAAACAATAAAAAAAAAACCCTGAACAAAATATTGTCTTTTTCTGATATATATATAAATATATAATGCCGGACAGTGATGTGGAATTTGAAAATGCCAATACATATCACTGTACTATATTTTTTTCTAAATTATAAAAGATTGATTGAAATCTCTGCTTTGCGAAACTCGAATAGTATGCTTTGAGTTTTGCCTGTTCTATATATATATTATATATAATATTTCTAAATATTTAAGATTTAAGAAATTAAGAAAAAATAAAGTAAAAATTATTGAATATCTAAATGTTTTTAATCATCAATATTGAATTTCACGACATTGAAATTTCTACGAAATATTGCAATAATTTTTTTATTCAATAAACTTCAATGATTAAAAATAGAAAAATAAAAATAAAATCAAATAATTTTGTCTGAAGTGCACGCATAGCGATATACGTTTCAAGGTAGAACAAGAGAACAGCTCATCTATTCCTTTCTTAAATACTATCATCTCCCGTACACACAACGGCCTTGAAACAGCCGTTTACAGAAAACACTAATATTGGAATTTCCCTTAACTACAATTCTGCCTGCCATTTAGCATTCAAGAGGAATGTTTTCAGCATGGCCGTATATAGGGCATTTAATATTTCCAGTACGAAACAACGTTTTTAAAAGAAATTGACAAAATATTCTCTTTGCCAATGATTACCGTTTATCTTTCATCAGTTCTCAAATCACCAATAGTCTTGAACGCATTTATAAACCCGCTTGTAAAAGCCTTAAGAGCAAAACATTTTATGTTTCTATCCCTTTTCATCCCACTGTCTTCCCAGCCTTCAAAAGAATATTGAATTATTATAATATCGCTATCACATCCGCCATCAAACACACTGCCCACCGCTATCTTATTGGTGATAAGACAGACGCTAAGGATGTGAACGCAAAGGGCGTGGTTTACGCCATCCATTGCAATGGTCAAACTTGCAAATATATTGGTAAAACCCGCCAACCTTTAAAGAAACGGGTTGCTCAGCACTCTTTGGACCTCAAAAACAGTGATTTCAATTATTTGACCGTAGGTAACACCTGCAGTACCAACCACTCATTGAACTGTGAGCGGTCAAAAATCATATGTAATGAGGGAAAGGACTTTAAAAGAAAATGTAAAGAGTCTTTCTATTAGCTCACTTGAAAAGGGTGTGTGGTCCACCCCGAAAGAACTAGTGTAATTTTTAATTTGTACATAAATTTTTTCAATCATCAATGTGCAGTGGCCTTAATTTTATCCTTATTATTAATATTATATGTAGACGTTAAACCTGCAAGTAAGGAACCATTATACGTTTTGAACTTTATTTAAAAACAGCATTAATTAATAATGTTAATTATTTAATTGTTAGAAACGCTTTACGTGTACTGGATTTTTTAAACGCATTAATGGAGCCATACACCTGATTAGTTTAAACATGCAATTAATTTATATAAAAAAAGCACAAGATATACAAAGGAATCGACTAGTTTCACCGCCGAGAGACGGTTTTTCAAGAACAAACCGTCTTGAAAAAACCGTCTCTCGGCTGTGAAACTAGTCGATTCCTTTGTGTATTTGTATTTTTTTATATAAATTAATTGCATGTTTAAACTAATCAGGTGTATGGCTTCATTAATGCGTTTATGTAATTTTTATTATTAGTTTCAAATAATCATAATATTATGAAAATTATAAGTAAAAAGAAATTAACAAATATTAGATTACACTAAACTTGCAAATTAATCAGAAATTTTATTAACAGATCTAATAATAATTATTTAAACTTGAGAATTTTTAGAATTCTATATTGATTATTCAATATATTTACATTTATAAATGAAAATCTTATTATTCTGACATATTTAAAAAAATGTAAAATATTTTAAAGGAATAAGCACTGTTGTAAATTTAAATGTAGTCAGATTGAATATCATTGACATTTAAAGTTAATATAATGAATGTAAGTGAAAGAACTGTTTTAAAAATAACGAGGGAACAACAAAGAACATAAAAAAGATAGATATAGAAGGCATTGTTGTTCAGTTGCGATGACTACTGTGATAGCTTGTTAATCTATATTACTGTATACAATCTTTCTTTTCCGATTGTCCGACGCAGTTCCACAATTGCAAAAACATTGTTTCCATTCAAGAATGGACAAGGGCGCGCCGGGGTAATTGTCGGGGGAATTGTTGTGTGTCTGGGTAATTGTTGCGTGGAAGTCGACAAATGCAAACGGCGCAATTGTTGGGGTGGTTCATTGTTGTGAGGATGTCGACAGATGAGCATGGTTAAACTTCAAAATTGTTTGTTTTGACACAAATATTTTATTCTCTCGGCGCGCGCTATCAAATAATGAGTTCATGCAAAAACGAATAAAGTAGAATAATAAAATACAGAATTTCCAAATTCTTCTTTTAACTTCTTCCTTTTCATCTTTGTTTATTAAACAAAAATAGGCCTTTGGATAAAGAAAGAAATATTAAAGAAGAAGAAATTAAGATTTTAAAACATTTAGGTAATGACAAAAACTTGATATTTACTAAATCAGATAAAGGAAACCATTTAGTGGTGATGGACAAAGAACAATATATAAGTAAATTAAATGAATTAGTAAATGATGGACACTATGAAGTATTAGTAAATGATGGACACTATGAAGTCAAAGGATATCACTTTGACATTATGTAATAAATTGAAAAAAATGACCAAGGAATTGGAGGATAATAAAATAATAACTAAATATGAAGAAGATGAAATACTAAAAGTCATGTTATTCACCTACTTTGGAAGGCAGAGTTAAAGTGCACAAAGAAAATTTTCCTGTACGTCCTGTCGTTAATGCATACGGCTCCCCGACACAAAACTTTGCAAGAAAGATAAATTATTGGATGCCTGATTTCAAATTACCTAATGAAAGAGTTGTTATCAAAAATACTGGTGATTTGGTCAATAAATTGGAAACATTCAATGAAAATAATAAGAGGAAGTTCCATTTGGCGTCTTTAGATATAGATAATATTTTCAATAACGTTCCGGTTGAAGAAACTATGTTAATTTTAGATAAACATGTATTTGAGAATAGAGGAATTTTATTAAAATATAATTTAAATAGGGATACTTTTATGGAATTAGTTGAATTTGTCACTCAAAACACATATTTCAAACATGACAAAAGATTTTTCAAACAAAATAAAGGCTTTCCTATGGGGGCTCCACTGTCGGGATGTTTATGTGATTTATATTTGAATCACTTTGAAAATAAATTATTAAATGAAAAACAAAATAAAAATAGGTACGAATATTATCGTTATGTTGATGATATTCTGATAATTTGGTTTGGGACATTGCGTCAGTTTGACATATTTTTTGAAAACTTAAACAAAAGATGTACAGATATTAAATTTAAAAAAGAAATTTAAGTAAAGAATGAGTTAAATTTCCTAGATCTCAAATTAATAAATGTAAATAAAAGGATTATAATGGAACATTACAGAAAAAATTGTCAGAGTGATTATATTTTGAATTTTCGATCGGGACTTGGAATAGGTATAAAAAAGAATGTGATTGAAAATTTTATAAGGAGAATTGATAGAAATACAAGTAAGCAAGACACTTATTTGAAAAAAAATTGATGATATGACTAAGTTATTAAAGAAAAATGATTACTCAGAAAAGTTCATTAATAAACAAATTAATGATTATAATACTTTTAAAATAAAAGAGATTGGAAAATTTACAAATAAAGTTTTTATTCCATATATGAATGATAATAGCATGATTTTGAGGAATATTTGTAAGTCTTTCAATATAGATGTTGGGTTCAAATACCAATACAAAATTAAAAATTTGTTATGTAAAAAAATAAATGAAAGGAATGGGCAATATGAAATGGGAATAGTATATAGGATGGATTGTAGAACGTGTGGGGAATTTTAGTAGGGGAGACTAACAGAACTATGGCAGAGCGCATGTCTGAGCACGGTATTGCCTTAAAAAATGCCAATAAGGACGTCTCAGATATTGCAGAACATTGTATCAAAAAAGGACATGTTATGAAGGACTATGTCAAAATTTTATATAAGGAAACAGATTTAAGTCTAAGAAAAATATTAGAAAGTTGTATAATAAAATGTACAAAAGGAAGTAATTTTAATAGATATGAAGGGGCTAAAGTAGACCCTTCTACGATTATATTAGTAAAAGACTTAATTAAAAAAGATGTAAAAAAAGTGGTTAATATTGATGAATTTCATTATTGATATGTTTTTTGAGTACTGGATTGTTAGTTAAATTAAAGGATTCAAAATATCTGAGGTATCTTATTGTAAACAAGAATTAATTTATCTAATGTGTTATTATTGTTAAATATTTGTTTTTCAAAAATTGTAAAGTAATGAAAAAGCATATTGCTATTTCATATTGTAAAAACAATTGGGAATTGTTTGAACGTGTGTTCATGTTTATCACTAGTTTGTATTTTTGGTTATTCCAAAGAACTAATTTATTGTTCATTTCGCTTGAAGAAGGGATGGCGTATTATCATCCCGAAAATTCGGAAAAGTTTTTAAATAAACTAGATGTTATGGAGATATTGTGTTTTTTTGTTAAAATACAGAATAACAAATAAAATAAAAAAAGATTTTAGTAATATATAGATTTCCTCAACTAAATCATCAAATAAAATCAAACTAAATCTGGAACCGATTCCCGGAACTTCAGGGATGACGCTGAAAGAAGCA
>JAFIDM010012231.1:52590000-52606814 GCA_023159025.1 Thereuonema tuberculata | reverse complement strand
TAAGACACAGTATCGATGTGGACAATGAGAGAAAGAGGAAGGAAGGAGAAAGAAGAGTCAATAATATTGAGCAAATATCTATGCAACCAAGAAATAATCTACTTCCATTCACTTTCACAAGAAGACAATTTCCAATCAGACCTTCTTATGCTGTATCTATCAATAAAGCTCAAGGACAGACTCTAAATTAAGTTGCCATCTATTTGGAGAACGATGTCTTCACTCACGGACAACTGTATGTTGCAATGTCTAGAGTCACAAGTCATCAAAATTTAGTTATCTTCACTCGAAAGAACAGTCGTAATCAATTCGTCGCCAAGAATATCGTATAGAAGCTAATAGAACCGAAGTATACTTCATCTAATATCCATCTCAACATATCTCTTCTTCACAAATCTATTTCGATCAAACTATACACGGGAGATGACCTAGCAAATAGATAAAATAAAACAAAATCGAAGAAAAGAAGATCGATACTGCAGATAAAATGAAGATTATGCTTAAACGAAAGGTAGACAAATTTTCATATGAAGGAACTATCTAAGAAGAAGCCTTCTATTAAATGTATCGTGGTGTATTTATTTTGTTTAGAGATTCATCATGAATAAAGTGTTAAATTTAACATCAAATGAATCTGAGAAAGAATGTATCGAGTTAGTCAAATTTGGTGAATTTGACTTGTAGCCACTACTTGTCGAACTAAAAAATAGAAGCATATATTTTTGTAGTGTTCAGGCGAGCATAAGGAATTCAGGAAAGACGAATTCTGAACATTAATTGTAAAATAAATCGATAAATAAGAAGAAATCTAGGATGATATGTAATAGGTTCAGCCAAAAGATTAAAATAAAGAATTTACGTCCCTAACAAGGGATAACTTAAAGAAAGTTATAGAATATAAGGATTATTTTTTTTCAAAAATAAATGAACCATGTTTTTAGCAAAAGATATAGAAAAGCCAGGCAAGATATGTTCGATTTAAGTGAACTTCCAAATGTATATACAAAAATCAAGAACTGGAATAGATGAATGAATTGTATGTAATATTAAAATAGTGAATCCATCCCAGTCAATCTTTCATAGATAAATATTTAAGTAAATATTATAAGTAATACATATAAAGGAAATGCAAGAAGAAGAATATAAAGTCATATATGAGAAGTTATTATCTATGAAATATATAAACGGAATCGTTTTCATCGAAAGTATAGTAATCAATGAACTGTGAAAATGAATGAACTGACTTAACTTGAATTGAAGGTCTAACTAATTTTGCAATATTTCATATTCCGTTGTTTAAGTCGAGAATTTCAAGTAAGCAAGTACAATTCATGTATTTCAAATAAATCACTTAATATTTACGTTAAATAATAGGTATTTCGTCTTAGCTTTATTCTTACAATAAAGCAAATGTATAAGATAAATGAAGAATCTTTGAAATCTTTGAACCAATTCAGGAAGGAAGAAGATATCAGTGTGAAGTTGGTCATTGAACCTCTACAACTATGTCAATCAATAAAATAAAATTCGGTTTTTAACTTGATTCCTAGAAAAGTGAGTCACAAACAATAAATTAGTTTATAGCTATATCCCTCTAACAATTTTTTCGACTCAAGAGGTGAAAAGGTGCTCTTGAAACTCAGCATGCAAATTATTTTACGTCATTAGCAGATCCAAATTTGATATTTGAATATTATTCCTGGTGTGTCTCTTTCGAGAAATTTGTGCTTGAAGCTGATAGTCCCATAGAAAACCATTAGTAGTGAAGCAATGGAATTTTATAGCACTCGATAATCTATATTAATCCATTTTGTAACACACTGATTTACACATACTATGATGTAATTAAACGAAATCGACAAATAAGGAGGGTTTTAATTACTTTTCAGGAAAAAATCAAGATACTGCTTGATTTCAGAGTTAATACAATTTACAAACTTGATATGAGGAGACTTCGCAGATGTCTTAAAAAAAAAAAAAAAAAAGAAAATTAGAAAATAAAAACCACCTTTGAAGCTTAAAATTCCTCCGGGGAATTCTTGTGATTTTTTATCGAATTCGAATTAGGCATTAGATCCGTAAGAATCTTTTTAAATAATTAATGAATCTTTTTAAGCAATCTGAGTTTTCAAAATCTACGAAGAAATAAAACTTGCGAAGCGAAAACTCATTAAAATCTTAATTAAATTGTTTTTCGTCCAATTAAATGAAGTCTCACTCAATAACACGTTTAATTAAATTATTTCTCATTTTCATTTATTGCTTAAAAATGCATAAAAAGACAGCCTATTTTTAGGAACAAAAATAAGTATTTATCCGTAAAGATAAGATAATTTTTTTTTTAACTTTCTTTGTCATTCTTCTCATTTTTATTTGGTAATTACTCAATTAAAATGTATTAATTTCATATGGAAAAAAAAATCATAAATTTTAAAAATCGTAAAGTAATTCCTAGTATTATTTTTAAAGTATAGAAACAAGCAATTTAGTATGTGAAAATTAAATTGTTTCAATGTTAATTTCCTACAAAAATGATCTAGATCTCTAAATACAGTAAACTCCCGATTATCCACGAAATTAGGTTGTGCGGCAATCGCGCATAATCCGAAATAGGACGAAAATCAACACAAAAATGCTTTTAACATGTTTTATTTACATTAAAATGGCAATGCATACAGTTACAGTACATACATTATAAACAATTATTTTATATTAGAAGGGGAAGGCTCTCCCGTAATTTAGCGTAATTTAGGGGAAGGCTCTCTCCCGTAATTTAGGCGAAGGCTCTCCCGTATGGCTAAACTCCGCCCACAAGGTCGTTCTTTAAATTCTTTGTCTATAATTGCCTTCACTTACTTTGTTAGCCTCTTTTATTGTTTACTTCAGGGGTGGGCAAACATTTTCTACGGAGGGCCATATTGAAACCTTTATTGTTATCAGGGGGCCGCATATATATTTTGTCTACTTCAATTACAATTTAAAACGTATGAAAATGGGAATTATAGATAATAGCCATATATTTGTTATTTTATTTCACATTCACAGTGTATTACACATTATATTTTAAAATACGAGCTTGAAACAGTTTCTAATTTGGTAATAAGATTTTACTATTCATAATTATTTCAACAAAAGTTTATTGTTACCTATCATAATAATTATGAAGAAGAAGGAACTTATTTACATACAATCTGAGCACAGCGTACAATTATAATTAATGAGAAATATGTAACTGTTCACAATTTTGGATAATGTTCTTGAACTGTGGAACCAGTTTACTGATTGTGATTCGCATTACTGCATTCAAATTGCAGTCAGTCACCATCGACCTGTTCTTAGACTTGTTGATTTTCAGACAAGAAAAAGCTTGCTCACAGATGTATGTGGACCCAAATAGTGACAAAAGTTTGGCAGCTAAGTTTTTAAGTGTGGAAATGCTGCTGCTGAAAAAGATCCAGAAAACTCCAGCAGAAGAACTGACTTAAACTTCTCCTTCAGGTCATAATCTGCTTATAGGTCAAGCTGCTCCAGCTGTATATCCTCTGGGGCTGAATCAGCTTCTGCAGTAAATGGCGAACTGAGGATATTGAAGAGTGGTTCCAAGTTCTTGGAACCTCCTTTCAATTCCACAACCAAGACATCCAACTGAGCCTTGTACCTGTCACCTATTTCACCAGAAATGGTTTTCTGTTTCAGCAAAGGGAAATGGCAAAAACCTTCTTTCACCTGCTTGCCTGGAGAACAAGGAGAGTTTTCCTTAAATTGTTTAACATGCACATACATTTCATGTGCAAACAAACTATTGCCCTGAAGTTTGACATTCAGTTCAATCAACTTCTCCATAATGTCAATGCAAACATGAAGCCTGACTTCCACTCTTCATTATCAATGTTAGTAACAAAGTCACAATCAATACCCTTCATCTCCAGGAACATAACTATTTCTTCCTTGAGATCCCACACTCGCCTTAATATCTTGCCCAGGCTCAGCCAGCGGACACCGCTGTGGTAGAAAATACGAGAATGTTCAGTTTCCAAATCTTCAAGCATTGCCTTGAACTGCCTGTCTTTAAGTGCCCTGGCTCTGATGAGCTTCATCACACTGACAACTGGGTCAATAACATGCTTGATATTCAACGCAGCTTTACACAGACTTTCCTGATGGATGACACAGTGAACAGGTAAAACTGTGTGGTCAGGGTGTTCTTCTTTAATTTTATTATTCAACAACTTCACCAGACCTACGTTTTTCCCAGTCAAAGCACGCGCTCCATCGGTTGTTACACTTGCTATCTTATTTCACACCAACCCAGTTCTTTCAATACAGTTCACAACAGCACTGAATAAATCCTGGCCTGTGGTTGTGTCTTTGAGTGACTCAACACTAAGTAATTCCTTGGTAAGCTCGAAACGGGTGTTTATTCCCCGTATAAATACCAACAATTGTGTTGTGTCCTACAGATCGGTACTTTCGTCCAGCGCAAGAGAGTACCAAAAAAGTCTTTGCTTGCATCTTGAAGTTGCTGCATCAAATTGTCATTTATCTTTTCAACATGCCTGACTACGGTTCTCCTTGATAAAGAAATGCTGTCAAATTTTGTTTTCTGTTCTGGACACATAATGTTTGCTGCACCTGACAAGCATTCCTTGATGAACTCGCCGTCAGAAAATGGCTTGTTCCGTTTTATAATCTTATGAGACAGCACCAAATTGGCTTCGGTTGCAGCATTTTGTATTAAAGACTACTTGGTGATATCAGTTCGCTACTTCTTTAAATTGTTAACCAGCTCCTGGCATTTCCTTTTTCTCTCTTCGTTCGTTAAATTGTGCCCAAAATCCAAATGTTTTGTTTGGTGGTGTCTTTTTAAATTGTACTCCTTAAAGCGCTCACACACTCACGGCACAGCAAGCAGACTGCTTTGCTCCCAACATTCGTGAAGCAGTACTTAGCAGTCCATTCGTCTTTAAAAACATGACATTCGTCCTCAATCTTTCTTTTTTTGGCAGCACTCATCGTTAAATCAACGACTATTCGCTGTGAACAAAAGCCACTTCCGGTTGAGCGGAAACGCAGTTTCGAATAGGGATGTTGACGATTAGTCACTAATCAATTCTGGAGCCATAAAATCAATTTAATAACCATAGATTCGAATCAAATACTCAGAATAAAATTTCAAAAATAAAGTTAAAATTGTAATCGAACAAAATTAACATCGACATAGGATCGCAACATATGCGTGCCTACGGGCCGCATAATATTCTCTGCCGGGCCGAATGCGGTCCACGGGCCGTAGTTTGCCCACCCCTGGTTTACCTTATTCCAGATTTATTTTTATTTTTTTAATTCCGCAACTTATTGTATAGTAAAAAAAATGGAAACAGAGGTCCGCGAATAATCCACCCCCGGATAATACAGGATAATTTACTGTATTAAATATGCATAAGCGGATTTTTTAAAAGTTTATCTTTGTTTTTCTTTTAAGACTGTTACGATAATTGACATTAAATGAAAAAAAATATTTTTGATCTGTACCTCCTAATGATAAATTATTTGGTAAGAGAATTAATTGATTACTTAGAATTAATTGATTAATTAATTAACTATTGTTATAGAGACCAGACTAATTTTACATTGAAAGCCAAAATATTTGTATACTAGTACACTACTTAACTGCAGATATAATGCAATTCCAAATGCGTCAAATTTTTTTTACAGCTAGACTTTCCTAACCAATTTTCATCAAAATAATTTCTTCGAGAAAAAAAAGAATTATCAAAGAAACTGTTTAGAAAGAAAACTAGAATGATCTATATTTTTCGCCAGAAAAATATACAGAAAAAAAAATACTAAAAAGAATTTCAGGACACATATATTATGCTTTAAAAAAAATAATTAAAAAAGGGTAAAAAGAACAGAACGATTCAGTATTTACAATTTTTTCTAATAACTTATAATGATTAGAGATTGAATGACGTAATCTGAATTTTTCTTTCATTCTTGCAAAAAATCAATGTTCCCGTTTTTAACCAGTCAATTAAAAATAAAAGAAATATATCATAAACAATCATTATTTATTGTCATTTTTATCTATTACTGATGATGAAGACGTATCTACTCTCCAGAAGCTTTGAAACCAAACATCAACAAAAAGCAAATGGTTGATGCACACTAAGCATAAAGTCCATTTCATGAAAGAAAATTTTTATGATGTAATTTGCTTATGGATTGATGTTTCCAAGATGTAGTAGCGACATCTTTAGCTAAAATTCGTAACAGAATCTTGTAAACATACTGAAAACATTCTGGTTTTTGTATTTTTTACAGCTACGAATATAGTTTTATATTATTGCTATTGTTTAAATAATTTATAATTTTTTAATAATTTGCCTATGTAGTGTCGATGTAGAATTTTCTCATAATAATTCTTCCATTCTTGATTACCAGCTTCATGTGAAGAATATGTTGTTAAGATATTTTGCATCCGTTAAATTCAATCTTTGACTGAAGCTTCGAATGAAAGATATCAAGTGTTGGGTATTCATTCTCATGAATAATTTCATTGATATTGGTTCTAACAATATATAAGTCAAAGTCGTCCATATTCACCACTGGCTTTACACGAATCTGCTTTATGGCAGCAATGGTGCACGATTTTCCTGCAGTGGTGAGCGATTTCCCACGAAAAGATCCTTCGCAGACAATTTTCTTCACAATCTAAGCGGATAAACTAGTTGCAGTAGCCATTCTATCCAGCGCTTCAAAAATACACATTTCATCACTCTGACTCTTGAAATATTGAAAAACGTTCCAAATTAAAGATTAACTATGTAATGTCTTCTCTCGCATACTGATAGTAACTTGCCATTGCAGAGACGCCATGTTTCACGTCCCGATTTTCAGGCGAACGTAAATGATCAGATTTCGCCATATAGGGAGGACTTTCTCTGCTGATTCTAAGTTATATTTTTATCACGTTGAGAACTAAGAAAGCAAAGAAGCATCCAAAAACTTTTCAGTTATGGCTGGTATTTTATAATAATCTTTTCTAATCATGATTCTGCAGAATTTAGCTGTTCAGTTCCCATGTCAAGTTGACTTCAAAACTTAACCAATATCTTAAGAGATGGAGGGAATACTTAGACAATTTCTTACTTTTCTTAAGGTATTGAATACTCAAAACTAAAATGCTGATAAACGGCTAGTTTTCCTATAATATAGAATTAAAAAAAGAAATACAGAATTTTAAAAAAGTGATACAAATTCCTTTTACACAATAAGAACTTCAACTTTTAGGTATAACGCACTTATGGAGCATTAAAAGTTCTTGGTAATTTCACTTAACATATTTAACATCAAACTATGGTAAGTTACTGGTAAACTTGAGAACCGACAGATTTTGGAACTTGACTCCAAAAATTGGACAATAAAAACTCTTGGTGAATTTCTTCGATGATCTAGGATTAACACGATTAAATAAAATAAGCACAGAAATAAAAATATATAAAATCATGTCAGCACAGACACTGTAAAGTAAGGAATGAATCTTCCAAAAAAAAATTCAGAATTTCGTTAGGTTTGTTTTTTCTTCCCAACTGTAGCTTCTGTCTATTAATATGTAAGTTAATTCATGCATGAACCTATTGAATAAAACCTGAAACAATTAACTATTTTTTTTTTTTTTAGAAAATAAGAACGCTCTTTCATCTTCATCTCATTTTTATTCAGTTCCTATTTTTTTTCGATTTCTTTTCTCCTTTGAGAATTCGGGGCAACGGTGACTGTGATGGATGACTATGGTTTTCTGGGTTTTCCCGCTGTGATTGTCTCATCCATTTGATCCAACCTGGGATTTGGCCTCTTATGTATAAGGAAGAGAGCGATAATAGGAAATAAATTTCAAGACTTCGCAGACGTTGTTTCTTTTAAGGAAATATGGAATCTATTTTCAATAAATCTAATATATGTTACTGAGTTTTCGCAGATGGAAGTCAGAGTGATCAGTCCCTAGTGTAAAAAGTGCTGAATACACAGAATTCAAACTTCATGGATCAATTTGTAAGTTACGTCAGTGGTACCATCAGCAAATTCATAGGCTAAGTTAAGTTGTGAAGCTGATTTCTGCTGAGATACAGTTTTTCATTACCTTATTAATAATATGTCGTTTCAGTACATTTAAATCTCTAATGAAAGTACAGTAGCGCCTCAGAACGACGCAACCTTTAAATTGTGTACCCCAGCTATTTTCGCGACTTTTCGGTTTCGCTCAACATCTGAGTTCGAGAAGTACTCCGCGCGCCATTTTTTTTTTTTCAATACAAATACTTATTTTTAAATTTACATTATTTTGTCACTGTAAATAAAGAAAAATAAATTTTAAAGATAAGCAACGTGTATGCCTTCGTTATTGCCCGCTTATAAAAATAGTAATGGTACTTTGTCACAATGTACATTTCGTGTCGAAAAACAAAAGACCGTAATTCACTAAAAAGCGATATTCGCTGGGGTCCTTATCTCTAATCCGACTACTGAGAGATGTTACTGTAATGGTATTTGGTTGCTGATTTTTTTTTTTTACTTAAAACACAACAAATTTTCATGTCGTTTTTATGGTTTCTTTAAGTCACTTTTTCTCATCTTGTTAATAAATTAAGTAGTTATGGTATTGTATTATTGACATAATAATTCACTTTCATTAATATCAAGGCAGTTATCTGCAAACTTTACTTCAGCCTGTTTCAATCCTGTGTATGACAGGAGATTACGGAAGTGGTATTGGGTTTTCCCTTCAATTTTATTTCTGATTTATCATATTTTTATTCTTTCGCCTAGAAACAGGTTTCAATATTGTCAAAAACTGAGAAGTATAAGATACAAATTAATACTTTGCCTTTTTGTTTAGTTGATGAAATACTTTAAAGTAATCAGCTTATCACAAATTTCTAATATTTGTCGGTTTTGAAAAAAAAATTAAACCTACAATTTTAAACAATAACATTCACTTATGGGAATTCTACAAGTACATTAATGATGTTAGATTATCAAAACCAGCAAAAGACATCCTTTTCAGTCAAGTTTTTTATTGGTCTTGAAAGTTATATCGATTACTTTAAAGTTATTAATAAACACTCAACGTATAACTGTTCAGGAAATAAGAATCTGCAATCTTTCCTATTGATTTTAGTTTCATTATGATTAACTGCTATCTGTTTTAGGGTAGACATATCGAATAGTAAATTGCAAAATATCAGTCAACATTCTTTCTGACGTGTTATGCTTCGTGATAAATTACCAGCAGAAGCCAAGCTAATGGTCACGGAGGATCCGGGCTTTTAGGTCGCACGTGATTGTCGACTCTTTTGCAGATGATGATATATGATTCTTGATTAGATCTCGTAGCTTGCTGCCGGCAAAGTGGCGAATGATCTTAGCCTAAGCCCTTGTTAAAAAACGTCTTTGCAAAGTGAAAGCGACAATTACCAAACCATTAGGGCGTAGCATTGACACGAGTGAGGATTAGTCAGCAGAAATGGCCGATGATAGATGAAGTGGGAGACATATTTTAGAAACGCTTATCTATCATTCGAATGAAAGTCTGAAAAATTGAAGGAAAACGCCTTTTTCTTTTTCAGTTAGATACACATCAGATAGGCAGATTGGAAATATTTTGAAAAGGAAAGTTATTTTGCTTGATTATTTCGCGGAGAGAAATAAGTTAAACCAAAAAAATCAGGCGAAATGGGCATAACTTATATCAGTGGTTCACAATCTTTTATTGACTGATGATACCATTCCGACGTTACATTTTTATCATGACTCCCAAACATCAGCCCGTCAACTATAATACGGCTGTCACGACATTCAACAAAGGAGGCTGCCTTCTTATCGATGGTTTTTTTTTATCTTATCGAAAGCTACTATTGTACAAAGAGAAGTAACACACAAACAGACTGACTGATTTGATGAGCCCCATTTTCCCAGGAAAGTAGGCTAAAAAGAACAGAATTATAGTACTTTTCTCCTATCCAATAGCAAACGCCGATTTACAAGCAAGAAGAAAACTTAATTGTTATTTTTTAAAATATGCAACCTTTTCTTTTTTCTTTTGAGGTGATTCGTATACAATTGCAGAAGACTAATATCTGAAGACCAATGTTCTCTGGATGTATGTCGTACCAAACTATCTGATTTGCATGCCTTACATTTGTATGAATTGCAGTGCATTCAAACAAAAACTAGCTCCACTTAACCTTAAGGTTGTTTGCTTAATAATTCACGTAATCTACTCATTCAAGTCTTTCTTTGCATTTGATATTTAGAAACAGACATCGTTGTCAAATTTAACGTAATAAGTCATAATTTCCTTCATTTCAGTTATTTTCATATTAACTTACCTTAAGAGGCTACTGAAAGTTACGTATATAAAAGTATATGAAGAACATAATAATTTCTTATTTATTTCTTTATTTTATTAATAAGATTTCCTATGATTGATTTAATTGGATTCAGTGAACTTAAGTAAATAATGCGGATTTTTTAAATTTTTTCTTTAAGAAAGTTAATAAATCCCTAGAGATACTACTCTTAAAAAACCTGAGTACTTTTCATTTGTATAGTTTAATATTAAAAAAAAATTAAAAAATAAGATTTTAAGAAACTTCTTGGTTAAATCATAAAGCAATGTTTTAATCCTTTTTGTAGATTAGCCGAGATTTTCAATCTCTTAATAGCAAGACCATATAAATAAGTGTTTTGCTAAAAGTTTCGTGTTAAAAGTCTTACAATTAAGCACTGTTATTCTTTATTGTGCATTCTTCGTCATAATTAAATTGTAAATTAGATAATTAGTTATTGATAATTAATTACATTCGGTTATACTGGTAATGAACTGTTAAAATTATAACATTATTATGCATGTGTATATGTGTGTGTGGTGTCTGTGTGTGTGTATGTGTTCAAAACTTTCCAATATTCTACAGACTTGAAATTTGGTATATGGATAGATTCCATAATTATATATAATGTAAAAAGTATAAAAATAAACTTTTGGGGAGGGGGGGAGGGAGAATGACCATAAACTGTGTGTGGCGAAAACCAGGACACAGTGGCGGCAAATCGAAATACATCTGAGTTAAGGTGGAAGATTTCAAGTGGTAGGTTTGTGGAGAAGGCCACAGAGGGCTGGGAAGTCATATATTCTCCGATCTCGATATTATCTATAAAATAAAAAGGAAATTTTGTGGATTGTGCGTGTGTGTGTATGTGTGTATGATGATTGGAAAGTAATCTGAATACCTATTTCTTTCCAATCATCCCAATTCTAATTGATGAATCTGATTATTCAAATGCTACTTTTACAGTCCGCCATAAATTTGTAAAGTTTTTATTTATTTACTTTTCCTTGGCCCTCGCAATAGCAATGAGATTGTGGCTTGTCTGAAACTGTGGATTTTGTGATGTGAAATTATAGTTATGTCTAGTGTAAATAAAGTTACTCACCGTATTTCACATGATATATTCATTCTGCACGGATAATTACAAAAAGGTGCTATTGAAGAAAATAGGGCTATTGCCGGAGTCCCAACAACGTATATGGAGTTGTGAACGTTCAGCAAACAAGACTAATCCATGCGATGTTCACAACTGATTGTTAACAGAGCGGATGACATGCTCTGTTGCAAAAAAGGAGCGACCGTGCTGTTATCAAGCAATGCAGAGTGTAGGTTTCGAGTGCTACGGAACAGTTTGTGTTAAGTGTTGTGCCAAAAGAGATGAGAAGGTGAAATCTTCTCTTTAAAGGTTATGTCAACGATGAATATAAGCTTGAAGTACCAACTTATAGGCAACGTTCAGTGCCTATAAGTGTGTGAATCAACTTGCAGATTCCAGAGATGAAACCAATTCATCAATTTTAACTTGTGAAAAGGATTTTCACAAATCTGAAGCAGTGTTAGTTTCCTAGACAACGACAGACATAGGGCTACAACGACTTTTTGGAACATAGGTTGCCATGTTCATCAGTTCTACGATTCAGAAGCTAGCAGATTCAGTGTTAAGTAACCAGAATCATCTACAGTGAGTTTCTTCGTTGGTACATCGTGTTCCACGATTGCTGTAAACTAAAGATCGTAAATACGAACTATTTATCGTTCTTTGGTTGGGTGAATGCCAGTGCAGAAGAAGCAAAATTCCAGACGAATGGACCTGTAATCGTTAAATGCTAGTAAATTTAATTGCTTATGCAAATTGTGGCAGTTTAGCTGAATCAAGTTAATTTGTGGAAAACATAGAGTTTAGCTTTAAAGTTTTAAGCTATTTTAGAACTGACTGATTTGTAGAACTTTAATCCATTACTAAAGTCATAAGTCTGACTAAAGTTATTGTTTATATTATCGCTAAGATAATATTTTATTGGATACATAAAGTTTAATTCAATTTAAAGAATTAAATCTTTTACTTTTCCCTTTATGTGTGTGTGTTAAATGTTCGCATTGCTCTGTCCTTGATTATTTAAGTTTACCTAATTTTGCCTAAGTCTGATTAAACTATTCATTTAACGTACTCTGAAACCGCCATGCTAGGAGGCGTTACAAGTGATTAAATTTTCCTGTAGAAATATTAGGTGAAGCATGATTCTCGTAGTGGTAAAAGAAGAGTACTCATTAAAATTTCAGACTTGGGTGAGAAGTAGAAGAAATCATTCAACAATGCCATTGTTACATTGATCTACAATGGTCTACAGAAATCGGAGACGAACTATAGGCTAATTAATTTCAGAGAACAATGAGAATCACAATTAGTAAAAAGTTAAAGATTAGTTTCAAAAATTATATAAAAATCTTGTTTGTATTTAGTTATTTTTAGCGGCCCCTAGGTTACAGCTTGCCTGTAATACCGCTAGGGGACCGCTCTTGCTTTTATCCTGACTGGATGTCACACTCTATAGCGGCCAAACGGTTAGAGATATTCGAATGAAACCTTAACCATTGTGTTCAGCATCAACAAGTAGGTGGCCACCTACAAAAGAATCAGACTTCTAGGACCACTCTAGGAAAAGAACGCCTTGGGAGGTTTAGGACCACTTTGGGGGTCTAGGACCACTGTCCTAGAGGTGTGATTTTTTTTACTTGTGGTCACCTACTTTTTGACGCTGAACACAACGGTGAAGGTTTCATTCGAATATCTCTAACCATTTGGCCGCTACAGAGTGTGCCATCCAGACAGCATAAAATCAATGTTAGCGGCCCCTAGGTTACAGCTTGTCTGTAAAACATAGGGGACCGAAAACCTTCACCATTGTGTTCAGCATCAAAACGTAGGTGACCATGTCCAAAAAATCAGACCTTTAGGACCACTTCCTGACCGGAAGTAGGGGTCAAAAGTGGTCGTTTCCGATAAAGTTTTGTTTGGAAAAGTTTGTTTAATAAATTGTGCATATTATGGGGCCGCTTTGCTTTTGACACTGTCTAAAAGCATTAATTATCTTGTATTTTATTTAAATTGTAAGGAAATGCTCAGTGAATCTTATGAAGCAAAATGAGGCTTTATAAAAACTAAGTTTAAAGAAAAAGAAAACAGGGCTATTATCATTAGCTAAGCTTTAATTAATCCCCTGGAAATACCTTAACCTCACAATTACGTAATGCACTCAAAGGAATTTTCATTATAAAAATTAGATCATTATGTTTTGCTTAATTAGCTTCTGAAATGGAAAACCTATGTATACTTTAGTCCTTAATTCATTTACATCTTCAAGTTCTAAATTTTTGTTAATCCCTGATGACCAAGGCTGAAGTTTTTAGGAAGGCTGAACAATAAATAACAATTTACAACTGTAAGCTTCATCAATAAAATTCCCAAAACAAAAATATCTATTAAGACTTTGCAGTGTGAAATAGTTAACTTAGTCGTATTTTACATTGTACTAATTTCTTCATTTAATTAGTAATTAATTTATAAGAACAGTTCAGCATTTAGGGAGCTTTGTTAATTGGCAAAGATGGTGAAGCATTAGAATAATGGATTCCACTTGCCGAATTACTTGATAAGATATTTCATTTCAGGAAACGATGTTGATTCCGAAACTTATTTATTTTCTATATATTGTCGATATAAATGTTAAGTATATTCTGCCTACCGGCTAGATGCCTTTTATTCTTTCATGGAAGGGAAAACGATTGTAGATAGTCCTCTACTTAAGATGGGGTTAAGGATGGTTAGTTAAAAGTCATACACTCAACAATATACAGTTTGTCGGAAATCTTATATACAGTACAGATTTTATGTGCAATACGTACATTACTACATTACTTATTAAAAGTAGAAGCCTTTAAAAAGTAACTGAAGATGTAACTAAGAAGCAACACGTAATTTCAAGCATTTTTAAAGTTAATTATACGCAAAAAATAAAGCAACTCAAAATATATACGTAAATATCCATGGTACAGCAGTAACGTATAGAGATATTACAGATACTAGAATGTACACTGTAGTATATCTAATGCGATGCTAACAAGAGAGAGTCGAAGTAACGAAAATGGCATGTAAGCTTGAGTTGGAGATGTAGCAAATCTTGATAGCAAACTATCATACATGTGACATATTTCCACTGTAAGGAGAAACTGTACACAATAGCAATAAGCAATACTTGGTTATATATCAATAACGTAGTTGGTTATTATAGTTGTAACCTATTAAAAATTTAATAGTCAATATCACTATTCATACCACTTTCAAAGCAGTCGCTTTGTTCTGATAATGAGCCAGCCTCATAAGCTGTCTGGCTTATGCTTACGAGTACGAACGCTTTCGGATGCAATGCGAAAGTGAGGCACAATGAGCCTTTGTAACGGTTGTAAGTCAGATTGTCGGAAGTCGGGATCTATCTGTATATGGAAACATAAGATGATTATATACGACAGGTACTGTTTTAGCTAAACTAAAGATAAATTCAGGATAATGAATGAATAGTGGAATATTGAAGGTAAAAACTTATTGTGAGTAAGTATATTTCCACCTCATCCAGATTTGATGGGAGATCGGTATATTATCATCAAGTCCAGAATAAATATTACATATCATCAAAAAAAATGGTAATGGATTTGAATTCGGTGTTTTAATGATACCAGGTATCACGAAAGAACTGACTGGAGATTAAAGAAATCGTTGTAGGAGATTTATTCCAAAACTTCTTTTTTCTGTCGAAACAAAAAATCGAATGTTTTTCTTAGTTTCTGAAGCTAAAAAACACTCCGTAATTTCCTATATTTCCTTTTGGAAGGCAACATGCTTCATGGTCTTGTGCGCATGCTGAGTTGATGTACATGGGAAACTGATATCTGAAGTTTCTAGATTAATGAAAGATTAGAATTTTATTCCTAATCAAAAACTATTCAAATTAATTTTATTTTAAAATCAAAGCAATACTATTTATTTTACAATGGTGTTATTTTAAACAATTATAAAAACGGAAGGAAAGGCAGTTTTTATTTTACTTTTTTTTAACGAAATATCTAATTTGTTGTAATAAAATGTTGATCTCTTGAAGATAAAGAAAAAAAAACTTAAAAATTGTTAGAAAATATTTCTTTTTCTTTTGCATTTAACTTAAATAACAAGAAATTCCTGAAATTTTAATTTTGCTTTCATTTTTTTTTGTTAAATCGTGGATCCGGTAGCTTAAGTGGTAATGCACTTGTCTGTAGGCTTAAGGAGTTTGATCCCAGGGATGGTCGGAGATTTTTTGCTTGGTTCTTTGTGCTCCAGACAGGTCAAGAATTTTTAACTCAACCTTCGTGAAATGAGTATAAGGTTCCTTTGCGGGAATTAGACAAATGTCGCGTTAGCCACCCGATCTCACTTAGACCCGTTGGTCACCCTTACCTCCAAGGACTGTTTAGGGATTATTTAACTTATGTTTTTTTTTTGTTTTTCAATCATGAAAATAAGTCTTCTTTTATTTTAAAATTATAATTTGCTAAATACAACCGTATAAATCTTTCCTTATTATATAACTTAAATTGTTAAACAGGAGTAAGTTTAATTATATTCATGCAGATATAAGGCGACCAAAAGTAAAACTAATATCCATTGTTTAAGACATCCATAGAAATCCAATGTTTCAGTTCTAACGCTTTTTTAAACGAATTTTTTTCAGCTTCACATAGTTAATTCTCGACTAGGACCTACACAGGAAAAATGCAAAATACAGAAGTTACATAGATTCTTGCTTTTAACTTCGTATGTCAAGTTTCAAGAAGATTCAGCCAGCGGTTCAAAAGTTTTTCTTGTTTTTTATTTGTTTTTTTTTTTTTTGTGGGTCAATCTGTGGATAGATACAGACAGATTGACTGTTTGATGACTCTCATGTTGTTAGAAAAAATAAGCAAAAACACTAACTTCAAGCTGTATGTTAGCAGAAACACGGAGCTTTAGTTCTGTCTTCACTTTTTGTAATAGATGAGCTAAAGAGAAAAAAAGAATGACTCATCCTTTGCTATAGAGAAACCGAGAAAAACTTTTTAAATAAATTCTTTTCTTTCGTAACGTCTGCTTTTCATTTACAGAAAATATACAATGGCTATTCACAGACCCGTTTTGTTGTTTATTATCTGCCCATTTTCTTATCAGATGCCTAAGAAAGTAATTAACTGCTGAGAAGCGAAGGAATCTAATCGCGAAGGGAGGACCTTCACCTGAAGTATCGAATAAAGATACATTTTTCATTTATGTTGACGCGTTAATTAAAATCTCTTTTTTCGTAGTCAACGAGGGTAATCTCTGAAATTCTTCAAAGCAATGTTAAATGAATATAAAGA
>JAFIDM010012231.1:52564759-52588590 GCA_023159025.1 Thereuonema tuberculata | reverse complement strand
CATTCAGTATACAGGTGCGTAGGCTTCATTTCTTGAACACTAAATTATTTCAGCGCACGTAAAATGATCTTGAATTCGAAACAGTAATGTCTAACAATTAGTGTAAATCCGTTTAGCTAATCCACTAATTCCCCTCGCTTTAACATGATTGGAATTGATCAGAATAAAGCAACAAGTAAAATAATGCAGATTTGAATTTTTTTTAGAAAAAAAACAAGAATTTCTACTACGTACATTCATTATAAATTTTTATAATTAAAAGGAGATAAAAATGGACTTTCTTTTCTTTTCTGCAGTATTCGCTATTGTTAGAAGAAAATATTATATTATTAATCAAAGTTTTAGTGAATTTCTTATGAATACTAACTTTGTTCGTCTTTGTAGGCTTTACTCTTTGTCCGCGCAAGAACTCTTTTGAACTAATCTTACCTCCGAATGGAAATGTTTAGAGTTTTATTGAGGCAAGACCCGTTCTTTGTGTTTCAGAGCCAGACTCTATCCGGTTGGAAGTAAATGCACAACCTGTATTTTAAGCAGACATCGGATGTATTAGATCTGGTAGTTGGCGTTATCAACAATACAACTTAGTACAATCGTCGTAGAGCGTGCGTCATAACGTTCGCCTGGTTGAACGCGTCCGTGTGTTTTGGATGCGGAAGCGTCGGCGTTACTTATCCAGAAGGATCGTTCCGCTGTCGGTGAAGTAATTTTCCTGTCAGCTGTGAGAACTATAAATTGTGACCCCCGTTGGAAGCTGAGAGTTTCGCTTGAGTGAGCAATCGTTATAAACAGACCTTTAGCCAACCCTTCAAGTTAATAGGAACATAAATTAAGGAGGACACCGGACGAATAAAAAAAAAAGGGCCCCTTTTTTATTAGGGATAGTTTTTAAATAATAAAGATCCGGAAGAAACTTAGCAAAGCATTTGAAAGCTTAACTTGAAAATGATTTTTTGTTTTTTTTGTTTTAAGGTAAAATTTATATCATCTTTTCGGAGAGTCTATTTTTCTTAAATAAGGAATATTAATATTTCCTTTTTCTTTTTTTTTTTTTTAAACAGTGAAAATAACTTAAATTGTGTACAACAGAAATTATAATTTTAGCTAAAATTATAATTTTTTAGCATAAATCCATTATAATTTCTGTTGTACACAATTGTGGATTTAAGCTGAAAAATTTCTTTAGATATTAAGAAATGGTAGAAAACACTGTAAGATTTTTTTTCTGTTTGTTTTGGTTTAATTTTACTTAAATATTCATTTAAATCTTACGCGGTGGGGTCTGTGATGACTTCACGATGGCTTTCTTACTTGTTAGAGAAAAATTCGATGCTTAAGGCTAATTCAATGCTTTATAAATATTCAGCTTAGGTTAATTTAAACCGAATAAATCAATAATTAACTTGAAAATATAAACCAAGGGCTGCGCAATGAATAAATACAATGCCTTTCTGGTCTTATTATCAGAGGAAATCGGGAACGGCCGTTCGTCCTGCATGGGACTCATCAGCCCGATCCGCCCTCCACGATAACAAACTCAGAAAGGCAAGTGGAGGTCACCCTCGCACCCGACAGCGACCCCCGAAAACAAAACAGAAGAATAATAAATACAGTGAATAATAAATAAGTAACCCAAATAAAGAATTTAATGTGCAGCAAATTTATTGAAAATATAAACCAAGGGCTATATAATAATTAATTTTTTCATTATAAAAATCGATTAATCTGACAAAATCTTGAAAATTATGAAAGTAGAATGTAAATCAAGTAAATAAACATAAAGTTAATAGTAAAAAAAAATTAGATTTATCTTCTAAAAAAAAGTCTACAATTTTAACTATAAAAAACAATTTATTATTAGCGATCAATGATCATAAATTGTCATAGAGAAGAACGTATTAATAACTGGGAAGGAAAGGTGAAGTAGAGAGATACATAAGCGATTGAAGAAATGCGATGGGGAAGTAAAGTGAAAATACAATGAAGTTCAGCTTAGAAAGAATGAATCATGCGTAGCAAGCAAGATATGACTGGGCCCCACAGTTCAGAATAACAGCAAGTTTCGTCACTCTCTTCCCCCTAACTTAGTAGAGAAACGGAGGGAAAAAAAATAAGAAAAAAAAAAGATGAAATTATGACAAAGCAAACAAACGAATGCGTAAATATTTAATTGTCCTAACAACTCAAATAAAAAACAATCACAATAAAAAGAAAAAAATAATGATGACCTTCAAATACGAATGCTGCGCCTTAGGCTTTACTTAATCTCTAATCTCAAACCAAAGTTTTACCATTTTTCTCTTTTAAAAAAGCATTTCCTGGAAAGTCCTGATCAAACAAAAATACCAATGTTTTCACAGCTTTAAATTATCAAACCGATCTTCACTAGTTCTTAGGGAGGCAGAAAACCGAAACTGAAACTAAGGTGAGCAATATTTAAAGGTTAATGGTCTTCGGATTTTAAAGAACCAAGATATCGTATTCCTGAAATTATTAACCAATATTTAAGATTATGATGACACAAAATTTTAAATGATTCGATGCCTTTCGACCGAAATAAAATAAAACTAAAAAGGATTACGTGCACAGAAGATCGGGTTGGAAGCTGAGGGCGTCCCAACTCAAGGTGCGAAAAAGGTCTGCGATCTTCCAGGGACACTGGCTGTGGCCCATAAGATCTTTTTTCATAATAAATGCTCCATAAATCCTCTGTTCATAATTCATAAGCTAAGATTATTAATGTACATTTTTAAAATATTGTCTACATTTTTTTTAATGCTTTAGTGCCACAGATATTTTGCACACGGGCATCGATGCACTACGCGACTGCTCTGTGTAAAGTGACTAGCTTTTCTTTCGTTCTGAAGTTGCGTAAACTCTCCGAAGGAGCAACATTCTTTACTAATGGTGTATTTTTCCCATATCTATTGCCGATGCGGGTTACTTAAAACAAGACGAGCCAAGAGAATACACTACTTTTAGCTGTCGGGTGACGGAACCTTGGAGCTAAAGGGATTCACTGGTTGCCATACTGGGAGGACGTCTTAGCACTAATGGATCGTTAACTTAGAAAGTTCGTAAGTACCTCCAACAATGATGAAACTTTTTTCTCCACACAAACACACACTAGGATCGCCTTTACTATATCAACTTATACTTGAGACCCTACTTTTGTCAGGTTGTACCGGCTCGCAGACGTAACCCATTTTTGACACTCGGGTTGCATTAAATCCAAAGCAACCCAACAGTCCTCTTCTCCTTCTTTATTTCTATATATTTTTTGGCAGGAACATGCCTTTGAACACAAATGGCTTACGGGTAAATTTAAATAGAAAAAAAAAATATTGAAGTAAATGCAAATGTAATATCTAATGACAATGTGAAATGAAATGCAAGTAGATGAAGTAAATGTCAACCAACAGACTTATTATAAAACAATAAAAAGTTAATTAAAAAGGAATTGATAGAAAAGGTTGGAGAAGATAATGGATTGGAAAAATAACGATAGTCATCAACAGCATAAGTTACATTAAAATTGAGGATATAATAAAGACATAGCGATAAAAATAAACACAGCGGAAAATTGCACAATAATTATTATAAGATTTGTATTTTACGTGTAAGCGTAAAAGATACTTATATAATTCCTCAATGTTCTAAAATTCTAAATCCTACTTACAGTCCACTGAGTGAATGTGTTTGCCGATAGAACGATATAACCTGATAAAAGTCAAATATTGCTGGTGATGAAACCAAAACGTTCATCATTGAAGTCTAACCTTAAATGTCTAAGTTATTTCAAAATCTTTGGAGGAAAAAACTACAGCTCGGGGTCAGCTTTTGAAAAGACTCCATTCCTATTGTGCGTGAGCCTCTACACGATGGTGAAGTCCCGTTTGTCGATCCGACCTTCCGTTCAGGAGTTGTTAGGGAAGTCACACACGAACGGATGCACAGAACAAACGCAATCCCTACAGATTTTGGTCGCTATCACAATAGCTTCCAAATGGGTCGCTAAAAACTTCAGGGAAGGGAAAGTTATAAGATACAATATCATTGTAAGGGAAAGTTGATGAAGATGGGTAGATTATTTCTTAAGCTACCGATTATAAATAAGTTGTTGATAAATTACTTTAGTATATATAATTGAAGAAAAATGAGTTCCAGAAAAACTGCGACAATCGCTTCCTTTCCAATAGCCTAAATGCCATCACACCTCGTATTAAATGATATCTTCCGTAATTGAAATACATATTAAGGTGGAAAAATCTCTACAATCCTTTGTCGTACAATTCGCAGTGATGATGACAGCGTCAACACGAAGTTTGGATTTTCATGTGCAACAATTTCAAAATGTAACGCCACTGCCCAACAGGAGGGAAGATATCCAGCGTCCGACAGCGTCTATGATTAAGAGAGCTCGTGGAATCCATGTCCCATCGTGTTGCTGCCGCAGTCCGATCGAAAGAGGACCTACGCGTTACATGATAGGTGTCTCACAGGTTTTCAGGCAAGTTATACTTACTATATACTGTATACTTACTCTCATACCAAGCATCTCAAGAAAAAAAAAAATACTATTCTGCAGACCATAAATTGAAAATATATGGTCATGTTTGTAAATATTTGGTTCTTTTGTATGTTATGTTTTTGTTTTTTTTTGAAGTGAGTTAATGAAAAAAAAAGCACAGTTAATTAATACTAGTTCTCTTTATTTATAAATAATTAATTTACAAATGTCTGCTTGATAACTATAGGATATTATGTTCTCAATAAGAGAGAGGAAAAAAGCCCTTGATATATTTATGAATTATTTCAATTAGATAAATTAAAATTCGTGGAATTGACATTGGTCAAATCAACTACTGGTCTTTTCAGTTAGGATAGCAATATTTCTTTACTCTCACCTCGACCTCCGAACACTGGGTATCACTTGGAGAGAATTCCCTTACATTAAGAGTATTCCATCTTTTCAGCTGTGCAGGGTTCTATGGAGAGATCTCAGGAAATTCGTACTATATTTTTCCATTTTTTTATAACATATTTCAAGGTGTGGCAGTTGTGTTTTTAATGTTGTTTATTATTTGAATGATGAACAATTACAAAAACAACAAATAAATAAAGCAGAATTATATCTTAATGCAACAGCGAATCCAACTTCTGATTTACTGCCTAAACATTTTACTTAAGTATGTTGATATTTATTTTTAGTTTCAGGTTTTCTTAAGTTTTAATTTGTATTTATCAATACTATAAATGTGGGATTGATAGCCGAACGCCTAAGACCGCTTGGCTGCGGGTTGGAGGGAGCGGGTTCTATCGGCGGAGACGAGATTTTTCCCCCCTCCAAACGGATCCTAGGATTTACCCGGCCGTCTGGTGAATGGGTACTGGGTTTCTTTCCCGGGGGTTAAAGACAGGCGGTCGTCTGGTTGACCACCCGACCTCAACTTAGTCCCGTTGGTCACGGAACACCCGGAGACTTACCGCAACTCCAAGGGCATAGTAATGGGACACTTTAACTTTATCAATGTTCATAAATTTTATTAACGCTTCAGAAATATTTTATTTTTTAAGATTAAATGCAGCGACTATCTTATTTCTGTTAAAAGGAATCATAAAGTAAGGTAATAACCTTGATGATTATGATTTAAAAAAATTCCTTAATTTAATAAAGAAAAAAACAACAACATAAAATTGAGTTTGCATTACCACGAAATTTCTCATTTTAGTATTATTTCCATCTAGTCTTTGAAACCAGACAACGTAGTAAAGTTCTCAATATTAACACGAATCAATAATTTAATTACTACAATAATCAGGTATTTTTTTTAATAGCTTATCTAAATTTTCATTCTTTTAACATTGTTAAAACATTTACAACATTTTTTTTGTAAACCAAATTATCATAATTTTGAACCAAAAATCTGAGATTGTCCTTATAGATTTTCCATGAATTTCGTTTCGTATTTTTAAAGAGAAATAGAATTGTTTTCTTTGCTGTTCTGAATTACATCAAATACAAAAGCAATAATTGTTCCAAATCCATATTTTGGATTCGGAACTAAAGTAACGGACTGTTGAAAATTCAATATTTAGAATAAAACTCTTCCCTGTAAAATATGACATTTCTTTGACAGAATTGTGATAATAACTTCTGAATCTTCAGCAACTGCTATAATTAAGTAGATAAAATATTAAAAGACATGAAATATTAAAATTGGAAATAAAAATGAAAAGTTTCTGTGATACTTGGAAATGAAAGTTACAACGACTATTGTCTAAAATATTAATGATAATTTTACAGATATTTATGCTACAGCTTTTAGAATCACAGACTTTTAATACTCTATCCTTCCGTAAGTGATTAGGCAATTGCAAACCTTTTATTTCTTTTATATATTTCTTTTTCCAATCCACCTAAAATTTTGAAAATTCATATTTAACTTGTGAAGCATTTGGGATTTACATTTTCTTGTTTTTAATTTTCAAAATATTCTGTAATGAAATAAATTAAAATTTAAAAAAATAAGTTTTTTGGGTGTTTTCCAGATACTACGCGATATTTTCAAATTAAAAAACTTGACAAAAGCCTGAAATGATAAAAAATTTTGTAACATAATGATTTGGGTTTAAAATATTTATTATTAGTGCAACAGTTAATTTTTAAAAAATAAAAAATGTCTTTCTTAAAAATTGTGTGAGATTAAATTATCTTTTTTTTAAAATTAACTATTACACTAATAATAAATATTTTAAATACAAATCATTAATTTAAATTTTTTTATCATTTCAAGTATTCGTCAAGTTTTTTTGAGTTGAAAATATCGAGTACTATCTCGAAAAAAAAACCCAAAAAATTGACTGTTAGTGAATTTTAATTTAATTAATTGCGGAATATTTTGCGGAAAAATTAAAAAGAAGAAAATAGAAATCCCATATGTTTCACAAGTTCATTTTTAAATTTTCAGAATTTTAGGTGCATTGGAAAAAGAAATATAGGAAAGAAATAAAAGGTTTGCAGTCGCCTGCATTTGCTTGAGTCAGGACCTTATGATAGTGTGGTTGTACTGATTCTTAAATAAGATACTGTTGAAGTTGGCTTAAAACTAATTTTAAAATGAGGATTTTAAAAATATTCAATGGAATTTAAGCTATTTTTTTCTCTTTGTTTCGTGTTCAGATTTTCTAAAGTACTTCGCCCTCTGCAATTTCTAACGATTAATAGTTTGTCGTAGACTGACAGCATAATTTAATAGTTGGGAAAAAAGAAACTACTCGTAATAAAAGCAAAGTTTTGGTGTATCTTTATCATTCTTAGAATGAAGGAAAAAACTACATTTTCATATTAAATGCATCTTTACAGCTTACATCTAGCTAAAGCAAGCTGACATTATAATACTGAAACGTTGACGTTGAACTCTGTATTTTTTTAATAACTATTTATATTGGCCAAATTACAATTACACAGAACAATAATTATTACATATTAGCTATTTTCCTAGGAAAGTTAGGCTTATCAATTTTGCGTCGCTCCGCACGTCTACTTTTGAATCGCTGGATTTATCTTCTTGAAACTTGGATATGTTTAAAAATTTTCAAAAAATTCGTTATCTGTTGTCCTTAAACATATCCAAGTTTCAAGAAGATATATCCAGCGATTCAAAAGAAACAACCTGACTTTATATTTGTAAATTTTTCTGTGTGGGACATTGTTTAGTAAGCACAAGAGGTAAAGGCAACTGACTGCGAACTGGAGGAGCTGGGATCAATCTCTCAAGCTATTTTACAATTCTCTTAAGCTCTGCTAATTTTCCGATTTTCTCGACAAAACTTATGGAAATATTTATAGAAAATAAAACCTTCAAATTTGGAAAACAGATATTATAATTTATTATTGCTGAGTTAATGTTCACTAGTGGAAAATACAAAAAAAAAGTATCCATAAGTAATGGTTTGCAAAATTCAAGATAGTGAAAATAGAGGGCAGAGGATGTTGGGAACATGTCCCCAAGTCGTTATGTTGCGGTACAAACTGCAGGGAAGATAACAACAGTACAGTAATGATGGTGTTGCTGCAATATAATGCTATATTGTATTTAATGAGGTGTATACCATTTCTTTATATAATTAACGGACTTTGAACATTATATCTTATGGATCCTTCACAAACTAAGATGGTCCTTCTATCAAAATTGCAGAACAATTCGAATTGATGTATTTGCATTGGCATTGGTAACATTAGGAAGAGAACCAAACATGGTTCTGCACAGTAATTTTACATGAAAACAGGGCAACAGAAGGAACACTCTGATTAGATCGATCGGATCACTATCATTAAAGAAGAGTGAAGATGATCATTTCTTGAAGATGATTCGGCTACCCTGTAGCCATTAGCAGCAATAGATACATCTGCAAATATGCCTAGTAAGTGCAATGGAGACTCTCTGGTGAGCGGCAACTTCCAAAATATACACTCTAGCAACACATTGGACCCACTCTGGGCATTGCTTTGATGTGGAACTGCTTTGACTGAAATGCTTCATATCTGATGTTTGTGGAGAGGTTCACTGAGCAGTGCTACTTGAGGATTCTTGGTGATTCTGCTTCACTCCCTGTACGAAATCGAAGAAGTGCTTTTCCAGCAAGACCACTCCCTCCCTTTCATGTACTGCAACTCAGCGACCTCAATCGTGCAAGGTCTTCATTAACTGTCTTGACCAGCTTTTCTCAGATATAACACAAATGTCAGACTAGATTGTGTGATGAACGTCGAGGGTTTCTCTTCCCAAAGGCATAAATCACATTCCACAGGAGGACATCGTTATGATTATATAATCACAATGAAGGCCTGTATTGAACCATTGAAAGATTACAATTAATTTTTTTTTAGAATAGAACAAATGAAAGTGTACTACAGGTATACAAACTACTCAGCAATGTAATTTTTTAAAAATATTTTTTGTTATAATAACCTAAAATTAATAACAGTCATGAGAAAAAGAACAGAAATAATATTTTAAAAATATCTATCAATTACGTATGATAAAGCATAAATGAAAGTAAACTAAACCAAAGGTAAAATGGATTATTTAAATGGTTATAGAAAATACTGATTATATTAATAATCTTTACGTTATCATTTAGTTAAGTTTTTTAACTTTTATTTTACTTTCAAACACCTAAATAGATGTTTTATCATTCTAACTTTGTATTTCCATTTGATCTGTACTTGTTTTTTTTTTGTTCGTTATTTTATTACATTTAATGTATAGTTTAATAGATTAGTCGTTATTAAAAATTCCGTAAATAATTTTTCAGTACACGTTAATGGAGATTTTTGAATCTCTAACAACACTTTATATAAAGAAACACAACAACAGTAAATATAATAGTAATAGTGAGAAACCTTAAAAATATTAGTAACCGTCACTTCCTGGAATTTCGAGAAATTAAATTTTTACTGCCTTTGTGATTGTAAAGTACAAAACACTGGTAAGGCAATTCAGCTAAATTAAACAGTTTTTTTTCTCTATTAATCAATACATGATCAAACAGCATATTTACTTATAATAATATTTCAAATAAGGTATGGCCAAGTAAGTGTTGTAAGCTATTCTTCCTTTGAGATCACTGAACCTCATCATTTTCTTCGCTCCACAATTACCACGTTTTAGCTGATGGATTTTCTACACCGATATTTATCTACGCAGACGTCCATTCGTATGAGATTCTGTAATAATGAAAAAGAAAAAAAGAAAAGCCTGCGGAAAATTGGCGCGAGGCTGATGGGTCTTCCTTTGTAGAGAAAAGGATGATGCATTGTGTCCATTAGACGAATGTTGCAACGGGATCTCTAAGCCAAGGGATTACAGTCAATACCTTTCTTCAGGGAAATAAAGCACAATGAAAATCTCATCTTTCTTCTCGAATGAATGCTTCCTCGAGGACTTCAAAGGCCAGGAGGAGATGACCCTTCATCCGACCTTTCGAGAAGAGGACAGGTCCTTGACCTTTCTCCTCCTTTGAGAAAGGAATATTTTTCTAAAAGGTTGGTCAACCAATTTTTCTTCTTCGGATGTAATTGAAGCATATATTTTGTAAAATATGAAACTGACCCGAAGAGAAATTATATTGGTAATGGAAAGCTTATAAATCTGATACATTAAACTTAATCGAGATCGCTTGATATAATACAGCAACCTTAATTAAAAAATGGAAATAATAAAACAAAAAAGAATTTAAAATAAATCAGGTTTACCGCAAAATTTCAATTATAATGTAATTTTTGAAATAATAAATAAAATATCATTTAAATATGCCTAATTGAGAATTTGATTTCAAAAGAGCAGTTTGTTGGAAGAAAACTTGTCATTATCTTAATGTATCATCATTTCTGAAATTAGCCAAACCTTAGGTCCAATAGTGATCCTGATGTTAAATTAATTTTTGATAAAAGTAAAACTAGAATTATTTATGTATATAATCATCAATGGGTGACATCCTAGAACAGCTGTTTCATGCTAATATGGCAATCTTCAGTCACCAGTAAACGAGGAGGTCTCGATACACAAACAATAAACACGGTTTGTTTACTGTTAGAACTGCTGTCAGCATATTAGCACAGCCATTCTAGAATGCCACTTAGTAAACAACTTGGTCTCACCCATTGAAGTTAATTAATATGTGCATGCGCATTCCTATATTTTTATGCGCTAAAAAAATTCATAGCGGCCGTGAACATGCATTTTCTTATCAAACTCCCTTTTGGCGAGTTTTTGTTACTTAGTTAAGCTTTGCAGGCTCCACATTCATTCCGATGATATATATATATATATATATATATATATATATATATACAAGTGTCTCTCGCTTTACGCGCTTAATTGGTTCTACGAAATAATCGCGTAACACGAAATCGCGTGAGTTGAATGTAGCATGGGTGAGAGAGGGATAGGGGTTTCTTCAGAAGGATATAAAAATGAAAACTTTACACATGTGAGCAAGAGAAATTTTAATGAATGAATTAAACTTATAAACAAATCACACAAATTTTAATGAGTGAATGCTGAATGAATGAATTTAATTAATTCAATGTCTAAACAGCTAAACACTACTTAGAAGTATGATAGTCTTTAATAGGATGACGAATGGACTAGGTCTGATGAATCTGGATCATCAATCTCTTAAAGTCCCTGGGATGAAAGGTTGATGATCTTCAACTTTTTTAATGAAACAATCGAGATTCAGCTGAAGGCCAGTATTCTTCCCCTCTCCATAAAGTTCTTTGTAGCAAGCCAAAGAATTCTGAATTTCTCTCTAATTTTGGCGCTTCTAGTCTCATTAGTCAATTGAGACTAGTCAATTGAGATAGTCTCTAGTCTAGAAATAGTCTCTAGTCTCATTGACTACGAAATTGCTACTGGTTGTGACTTTTTAAATTAACTTTTTGAAATCGCGTTATAGCGAAAACGCTTAAAGAGAGATCGCATATTACGATGGTTACCTATGCATACCGTATACAGGGTGCTTCAAAATTGGCTGTACCAACTTTAAAGATAGGTCAGGAATACAAATCAAACCGTTATTAGTGGAACGTATGTCTGCAAACACTACCTGAATGTGCTAGAGGACGCAGCTTGGCATCACATTATTTGAGAAGTGTGAGCCATCGTTATTTGAGACGTTGACTTTCTACGAGTAGGATGTATCGTTTTACTAATGCTGAGAGAGAGAAGATGTACATCTAGCCTATGGGACAGCAAATGGTAACGGACGAGCCACTGTATGATTGTATGATGAACGATTCCCACTAGACGTGTGCCCAATCATTTGTGCGTTTGCCCCAGAGACTGTGTGAAACTGGATCACATTAGACGGAAACAGGCATGATTGTATACATCTTATTGTCATATTGTAGTATATTCGAATTGTAGTATATTTAACGAATTTTTAAGGAAGAGGGATAACATTTTCTTGTCCTCCATCACCTGAAGAAGTTTTCTTGCTTAAAGAAAACGAAATATAGTGATTAAATATAGATTGTAATAGAAGTATATCGATGTTTGTTATTGATTTGAAATGAAGAGATTTGAGTTTTCAGAAAATGTTCAGATTATTTATGACATATAAAAATAATTTAAAAATTAATTATGTAATTATGTAAGTTTTTAAAAGAGTTAATTACTAAAAGAGCTACATCAATCTGTTATATAATAGGTTACTCCACGATTGTCGACAGCTGTGCTCTGATAAGGATCATATTTCCAGCAAGACTGGCATCTTTCATTCAAGTCGAGTGATCTAGAACCATCTAGATCAGTGGTGCATAATCCGCGGCCCGCCGGTACATTTGCTGCGGCACGGTAGTGTTTAAAATTAAATTTGAGCCTTTACATTCTACCAACAGGTACATTAAAACATATAACTTGCGACAGCAACTGTCTCAGACATTACAGTTGGTAATTTGAGACCAAAGACTTGTGAGTGTATGTTATTGTATGTCTTTGATGAGACTTTACTCACCATATTTTCATATTTTTTTCTTCTTTTCTCCATAATTTTTTTTCCCACAGATGGAAGTCAGCATTCCACTCTGCGACAAGCTACTCATTGTGTTATAATAGAAAGCGTTGCATTGTTACAGCTGGCATGAGTTTATGAAATATTGGTTCAGTTTGTTGTATTGCAATAAGTAATAAGTGTTTGAAGTGAAAGTAACAGATTGGTGGCCTTGGCTTCAACCAAAAAGCGCAAGATTACTGACGAACACCGATGCTTACAGAAGAAGTGGACAGAACTACATTTTTGCTGTGAATTCGGAGGTAACATGTTTAATTTATAGCAAACCATTAATGTTTTAAAACAGTACAACATTAACAGACATTAATCAAATCATTAATTAGTAAGATACATATTAGGGGGGGGGGGGGTTGGAGGGGAGTGGAGGATGAAATGCCGCCGTCAGACTTTTATAAAAATATTGGCCGGTAGACTTCAAAAGGTTTGCGCACCCTTGATCTAGAGTAAGAAATCTAGAGTAACTAATTTCATCTAAAAGATGAATAATAATAATCCGATGGATTATTCAATACGGGATTCCTTGATAAAAAAGATTTTTGGCGTCCAAGAAGACAGATTCACCAAAAATGAATTTAAGGAGAAAATCCGTAGAGCTTGGAAGGATATTACAATAAATAAGGTTCGGAAGTGCATCTCCTTGTGGAATAATCGACTGAGGGCAACAGGGAGGCACATTTAACTATTTGTTTATGTAATGTATGTTAATGTATGTTAATGTATGTTAAGTTTAAATTCATTTGCCTCCGGTTGCTTTTTTTTTTAGTTTATTGGTTGTAGCAAAGTTAAACTTATTTGAAAATTGCAGCAATTAGAGATTATGTCCTTTTAACATGTAAGGACATAATCTATAATTGCTTCAATTTTCAAATAAGTTTAACTTTGCTACAGCCAATAACCTAAAAATATAATCTAAAAAAGCATAGGGTGGCAAATGAATCTCAACTGTATAAGATTTGAAATGTAACAAATCTCAATTGTATAAAATTTGAATTGTTAAAGTTATTAAACTTTGTATGAAGCAAAGTATTTCCTAGTCATCTGAAAACATCAAATTACTGAGTATTAGGCTAGATCAAAAAACAGTTTTCGAAATCGATGTAAGGATAGTGCCCATTTTGGTCAAATTGCTTCAATAGTAGATGTAAAAGAATTTCAGCACAATCTTTCCCATGCCGCCAGACTCTTGAAATTTGAAAGTTTTGGCCAAAAATGGTTATTTAACGATATATTTTTAAAAATATGCAACACGTGTTTTCGGCTTTCGTACGGCATTAAATCCGAAGTAATTAAGATAAGAAAGAACAAAAAAATAATTATAACATTTAGTCGTCTCCTTCTTATGTAGCAGAAGCCTAGAAAAATATGGAAAAAATAACGAAAAATATGCAAAAGTGCCACACCTGTCATTCAGTGATTTCAAGAACGTTTGAATGGTGAAATCCGTTGGAATTTACAAATTTACAATATTTGGTGATTACTTATGATAAAAAACAATGTATTAAGCATTTCTGCTGCTCTCCGCTTATTCCCAAAAACTAGAAACTTTTTGGAAATAACCCAGAACTCACCACGAGCAGAAATGCTTAATGAGCGATTTTTTTTTTTCATGAGGAATCACGAAATATAGTTTATTTATAGATATCAACATATTTCAGCAGACAAACATTCTTGCAGTCATTGAATTACACTGCTTCGCGTGGCGTAAAAAAAAAGAGTTTGATATGAAGGAGAAATAGTAATTGTGAGATCACTTCGAATCTTTATCAGTTGGTCAAAAAAAAAATCCCATACTCATTACAAATTAATGTTACATTCGTATTTTTTAACACGAAAACCCCGTAGACATCAAATTTCATCGCGATCGATAAAATTTGATACCTCCACCCCTTTCTGCTCTTCTCCACCTCTTTAATGAAAGAATTTGACAAACCAAACATTAGCCTAATTCTAGAAAGGAACTTTGATTTTATATTGCAAGCATTGTTTGATTTTTAGTATAGACACATTTCTGAATTTTGAAACGTTTCAACCTCTTCTTTCATTCCTTAGAACCTCTTCTTTCATTCCTTAGGGGTTGAATTTAAAAAATATTCCGTTCCGAGTGAGCACCTTCGCCAAATGGAGAAAATATCCCTAAAATTTCAAATTCCTAAGTTTAGCGGTTGAGACAGTGAGGACACGCAGCTTAGTTCAACTCGAAGAACCCACACCCTCTGCATTCATTCTTCGGGTATTTTGTTATCGAAAAACTGTTGAAATTTATTTTTTTCATTTTTAAAAAGAGTATTGTTCCGAAGTTTCACGTTTCTAGCTTAAATGATTTCATAAAAACGCTTTAAGAAAGTTTGCCCCTCCTGTTTTCTCCCCTTAGGACGCGAATATCGAAAATTCGTCGAATACGCATCTTTTTGATTTTGACAAAGAATAGTCATGTGAAAATAACTGCTTCCAACTGAAAAGGTTTCCCAGATGCTCAAATCCTTCAAGAAAGTTTTTCCTCCTATTCTCCTCCCTTAGGGGTTGAAAAAATCCATCCTTAGTGGGCGTTGAAAAAGCCGCGTTGCTACGTTCTTGTAGAACCGAGCGAAATTCCATGTATTTCTATAGAAAGATGCGGTCTATACGAGTGTTTTGAACGCCGAGAAGATCGACGTTGCCAACACTGGTCAGATCTACTCGGGCCGTTTAGTGAGCGTTAGCAATGCTCAGTCCTCGAAAGTGCACTTTCCTTTATCTTACCCCTATAAGAATGTCTGAATTTAATTAACGCGGAGTCAGCAACGATCGTGTGTAGTCCAAGCCTTAGTGGGCGGCTACATTATAAGGGGAACTCATCCCTAAAATTCAATTTTCTAGGTTCAGTGGTTTCGGCTGTACGGTGATGAGTCAGTCAGTGGGTTTTCCCTTTTATATATTAAGATATCTCCAGTAACTAAATGTAAATATCTACAGTAACTAAACTAACTGACAGGACATGAAAGTGTTTTGATGAATTAAGCTTCAATATAAGATGTAGGGTGCTTATAAATTTTGAAGAATTGATCGTATGACTTATGAATAAGACTTTTCTATATGACTTACGAATAATCAACGTAGAGTTTGGTTAGTGTTTTATTATTGTTTTTATAAGCGTTTAAGTTGGCTTAAGATATTCACGTAAGCGTAAATTGGAAGAAAAGAAGAAATGAAAATCTAAAATCGCAGCATTCAATGAATGTTTTGTTTATTACAAGATACGCAAATGAGAACATTTCGGATTCATTTGAAGTTGAGTTTTACCGGAAGCTACGGATGGGAAATTGGAAAAGTGAAACCAGAAATTGTAAAATAAATATTTTTCGCTCCTTAAAGATGTTATTAAGAAAATTCAACGCTTCTTTTTTTTAAAAAAAGTTTTTGAAGAACGTCTTTGTTTTTAATTTTGTGTTTTATTTTCTAAGTTAATATTCGAAATAAATGAATATGTGAAATGGAATTTTCATGCGATAAAAATTCCGAAAATCTATCTTTACCGACTATGTTTTGAGTAGATTTCATTCAATTATAATTGCACTCCTTCCCCTGTTGATAATTCCGTGTCTTCTTTTTAATGAGGATGCGTTATTGAAATCAATGTAAGAGGTTAATTGCCCTTACTAGTGCTTTCCATCCATCAAATTATTGATCAATTTCACGTATACTTTAATCGTAACAAGACGTAACGATTTAAAATCGTACGACTACTGAAGATAGATGAATTTAAGTGAGTATGGATGAATCCAGTGTTGAAGTATTCTCACAAAAAGCTCTTTGAGTCGTAGGAGGTAAGGCTTCCTGACCAATGGGATGTCTTGGGAACCCAGGACAGAAACCCGGTATCCAATGTTCTGGGTCTGGTGAAGAATTCAGCGTGGAAATCCCAGAACATTGGAGAATCTGGAGAAGAATTCTCGCCGGAATCGGGATTGAATCCAGCACTCCAGGCCTTACCACTTGGTTACCGGACCGTATCTAAGTTAATTCAGAAACGCAATTCTATGCTTCGATACTCTCTCTCTCTATATATATATATATATTTAATGATTTTTTTTCCCAATTTTACTGTTTTACGAAGCAATGTAATTTGTTTAATCATTACAAAAATAAAAATAATAAAGAAAGAAACAAAGAAAAAGAGGAAATTTAATTAGTAATTTCACACTCGGAACAGTAAAATACTACACAAATAAAACTGACGCAATATAATTATTACATAATCAAATATTTTTACAAAATGATTTTTTTTACGCAATATACTTTATTGGAATTCCAAAAGCTGTAACTTTTTTGAAAAAAATTAACAAACAAAATATCTGTGTTCTTAGTCTATACTAAAACTGGAGTTTCCAACCTTAAGGTCGCAACCCCAAAAGGGTCGCAAAATTTTCTAGGGGGGGGGGGGCGGGCACCACGGTAGTTGTTAATTGTTCTCTGAATTGCCTGTGATCCAATGGCTTGTTTGATGATGTTGGCCGATATTTGGTTGTTGCTTGCCAAGCAAAGAATCCGACTATTATCTTTATAACTAAGAGCTTTCGGTCTTCCTGCACTCTTCCTGATACTTTCCGGTTCATTTATATAAGACGCAACGACTTGTTTGGACTTCCAATCAAAGGAGATATTTCAGCCTTTGATTTGCCACCTTCCTTTTAAGCCATAGTTTGTCTCTTTTCAATGTCGGTACACTGTTTGCCACGTTCCATTTTGAGGTTAATCATTGAATAAACTTAATTTTATCTGAACTTTCTTATCTGACTTATTATTTCCTTGTATGTAAATAAGAACGGTATGACTCATTGTCCTCGGGCGGAATTAAGAATATTTTCAAGTATTTCCTACCATTTTTTTCACCCTATTTTTACATTTTTTCTTGTTGTTGTTGTTGTTGTTGTAGTACCTGGTGAACCTACGGAAATATTTGGACCAAATTATTACCAATGATATTATTTTTGCCGCCGCGGATTCATTTCCTAAAAATAAAATACACTAATGCAGTGTTATCATTAGAATAAAATTCTATATTACAAATGGTAAACTGAAAACTTTATTCACTACGACGCAAAATTCAGTTTCAAAATTCGTTTTTAATCGGTGTCTCGATGTTAATTAAATAAAAGATTATAATTATATTCTGAAATACATTTTTAATTTGCTTTCTTTAAAATGCCTTTTAATGCAAATATGGCCGGGGTCCCATGGTCTTGTAGATTAGAAAAAGGGGAGGGGGCACGACTCGAAAAAGGTTGAGAAACACTGTACTAAAAGATCTAAAAAAAAGGACAATGCCATTTTAATTCAACTATTAGAAGTTCCAGTTTTAAAAAACATATTACCTTTGCAAACTTTTCACAGTCGTAAAATAATGTATTGTACTATCTCTTCCATTCCAAAGTTAGAAGAAGAAAAAATCAAATAAAGAAGTTAATAAATAAATATGGAAATAAAGAAATAAAAGTGCAAGGAATTGACAAACTGTTTCTTTGTTCAAATTATCATTATTGTTATTATCATTACTTTCGGTAAATCTAAGTAAAAACAAACTAAATAAATACAAATAAATAAAAAAGTCAATATTCATCATAGAAGGTTTGCTATATAAGGAGATAGCTTTGACTTTTAATCATAAATGGAAGTCCACGTGATAAAAGTTAATGGAGGTTTCTGCTATTCTGAGACAGAAAGGATTAGCTAATGATTTCTCTTCATTATCTTTAATCTATTCCGAAGGAACTTACAAATATCTTCCCTCAGACTTAAAAATAATTAATTGTCAAAATATCCCACTGTTACTTATCTGAATAAATCACTAAATCAGAAATTCATTGTTTTAATATCCTTGATTTAATATTTCTTAAATTAGAAAATGAAAATATATATTGTAATGGAATAGTAAAACGTAATCTGCAATAGTAAGCTAAGACCACAACGACTAATCTTTTTTGAAGTTAACAGGGATCAAGAATCTGTGAAGCTACAGATTATCATTAAATTTTGTATTTCTCTGTTTAAGATAAGCATCGCAGCCAGAGGAAGGAAAGAAGTCAGAAAGAGCTCTTCATTAAAGAATCCACAACCCTCACTATCAATGATGGACTATCCTACTATGACGTCACCAAGTATCTAGGAAGACGGCGCAGCCGCAATAATTTGAACTGACGAAGGCTAACGAACCGCAACGTTTTCTGTAACTGTATTAATATTGCATTATTATTATTTTTTTTTAATTAATTTACTCATCTGTTTATATTTATTATCTCCGAATAACAGCTTTAACGTTTGAAGTATCTTGATTTCAATCTAACATAGGAATGTAGAGTGAAAACAACATGTTTATTAAGATCTCTGAGGTTCTGACTGTGGATGGGACCACTGCTCCCGTCACCATCCCTTCAGGTATAAGGCAAGGCTGCCCTTTGAGCGGTCTTCTCTTTGATTTAACTCTAATTCAGGGGAAGGACACCGATGTCCCTCAGATGTTCGCCTTCTCCTGATAACCTGACGTTCTTGGACGTCGCCGACAGGACTGCTTTAGAAGACTGACATCCCTATCGAAGTTGGCGTTACTGTCACCCTCATGTTGAAACCCCGTAAGTGCTGTGCAGTTCACATCTCGGGGCGACCCTAGTAGGTTGCCGGGACATCGCGTTCTCAGTTAACCGTTTTCCTATTCCGTTCCTGGGAGAGGGCGAACACTAGAAGTTCCTCGGAAAACTGGTAGGCTTCCAGATTCTCTCGGACGTCCTAGTTGTCTCTGCCATTCTCAACTCGAGACTTCGCTGTGCAGAGAATCGACGTCCTGAACGCATTCTTTCCCCGAGTTTTCAGTTTGCCCTTCGAACAGGATATCTTACTAAGGCAGACTGAGCAAGATTGGACGTTGCTCTTTGTCCCAAACTGAAGATGACTTGCCCTAGTAAGCGAGCAACGATTGCTTGTACGGAAGTCGTGCTGCTGGAACTTGCGGCATCCCAAATGCTGCCGACGACGCCCCTCCTGTTCTCGCCCGACTGTGCCGTTTGATACTTGCTGGCTCCGATATTGAGTTGACTGTGGAAGTTGCGACGCAACTGTCGAAACTCCCTATCGGCTAATTGTCTGATTCTTGGGACCCTGGCAACGATTCCTTTCTGCAGCTGCTTTGTTCTCCCTCGTAGAGTCGGTTATTCAGAAGGTTGTGTGTGTCGAATGTCATACGCTGGTCTCGTGACATCTACAGACAGCACAGAACTAGTCAAGAGACAGTACGAGTGATTCCCGCTTTTCTCATGTCTATATGCGTTGAAGGCTGCTTCCGTCGCTTAAGAAAACTCAGACTCCATATAGCTTATATTAAAATATAGTTACTGTTATACTATCAGAGGAAAATTTACTTAATAAAAAAAGCCTTTTCTCTTTTGCTTTAATAATAAATATTTGAAGACCGAGCTTTGCTCGGCAAAATAAAACGAAAATAAAGTAAGAATAATTTACGCAATCACCTCGTACCCAAGTCAATCATTTACCTCTAAATGAGTTTTCTCGAAGTCGAGACTTAGCTAAATTGCTTTCTCGCACCCGAAACGGTAGATTGACCCCATTTCATCAAAATCCTTACGACCTTTATCAAGATAAAATTTACAAGAATTGTTGACTTTATAGTATTTGATAATTAAATTTTCTACTTATAAGGAGAGAACTAGACCTGATTGCAGAAAAAATTGTTGGACCATCAAAATTTAAGGAAGAAAGGAAAAATCTTTATAGAAACGGGACAACTACTTCATATAGCAGGATTCATACTGTTTATGTAGGAGTTAAATGTGCATATAAAATAAGTACAATAGCTCGAACATTCATCATAAGATGTTTCTTATGAACACAAAGTCTGGAAACTCTATGAACATGAAGTCTGCAAAATCTTATGAACACGAAGTCTGCAAAATCTTTTATTAATAGGATACAAAGTGATTCTTTGAAAAATAGAGCGGCTGATTTTAAATATTTAAAATCAGTTCGTTGCATATTAAATGTGGGTGGAAATTCGTAAGAATGCTGTAGGGGAAGTTTTGCTTAAGTGGTTATTAAAAAAATAAAGACTTTTTTTTTTATTTCATTTCAAAAAAATTAAAGTAGATTAAAAAAAAAAGCTACATTCTAATGGCCTCAAGAAATAATCTCCTCTTTTATTGGATGAGAAAATATTCATGCAGAATTTACAAAGAAAGATTAAAGGTCTGATTTTTTTTTCTTTACCTTTTTTTTTTATTTGAAAGTGAGATTAATATGAAGAATTTTAATGAAAAGAAACGCAAAGTTCAAAAGAAATCAATAATCAGAAAATCTTGCAATGAGGAAAAAATTAAGACAAGCAGATTTTTTTTTCAATAAATTATGAGCTTGAGTTAAGTTTTTTAAAAGATAGTTTGAATCAACCTAGAGATTTTGAAAAGAACGAAGTTTTCTCCAAAAGATTAAACAAATTCTAAGCTATCGTCATTCAAAAAATTTCTAAAATAAGTAGCTAAAAATAACAATGATATTCATCTTTTATTTTCTGGTATATAAAAGAAGATTATCATCAACTTATATAATTGGCTATGTTCGTCCGTCTGTCTGTCTGTCTGTAACTCGCTATAATTAAGCTATTAAGATAGATCCAAGGGTTCTCAATGGTACCATTGAATCAAGGGTACTCAAATTGGATGAAAATATTAGTTCATTTTGTCATTTCATGTTTTCATGTTGTTTCGATGAAATTTTATCCTTGGAAACTGACCTAGACAACTGAAATTCTAACAAAACATACGTTCAAAACCAAATAATTTTTTTGCCACTGCACCGATTTTAATGAAATTTGGCATACTTACTCAGTTTTTTATGCTGATATTGAAACTCAAAACCATTTTTGCCGTAGAAGCTCCGTTCAGAAGTTAGCGCAGTGTTTAGATTACACAAAGGTGAGTTTTAAATGCCTTTCGGCGTTATGAGTCAAAAATAATAATTATTCCATTCTTACTTTTAGTAAAATTTATTTACAAGGATAAACTTTAGATAGGGTTGGTATTTCGTTTTTCTTTTTGGGTGGAAAATGATCCTTTAGATTAAACTCTCAGAACCTATATTACAGGTGTACAGGTAATAAGTACACCTACATAGATCTGATAAACATTTAAAAAAAAAAATTATTGCAAATCAAATCATCAATCGAATCAAATATCAACTTATATAATTGGCTAAGTTCGCCTGTCTGTCTGTCTGTAACTCGATATAATTAAGCTATTAAGATAGATCCCAGGTTCTCAATGGTACCATTGAATCAAGAGTACTCAAATTGGATGAAAATATTAGTTCATTTTGTCATTCCATGTTGTTTCCATGAAATTTTATTCTTGGGGACTGACCTCGACAACTGAAATTCTAACAAAACATAAGTTCAAAACCAAATAATTTTGTTACCACCGCACCCATTTTAATGAAATTTGGCATAGTTACTCAGTTGTTTACGCTGATTTCGAAACTCAAAACCATTTTTAGAAGCTTCGTTCACAAGTTAGCGCAGTATTTAGATTATACATAGGTGAGTTTTAAATGCCTTTCGGCGTTATGAGTCAAAAATAATAATTATTCCATTCTTACTTTTAGTAAAATTTATTTACAAGGACAAACTCTTGGTTGGTATTTATTTACCAGAGCCTGTTTTTAGTCATGGACAGTTATATGTTGTTATTTCTCGAGCACGTCGTGCTTGCGACGTTAAAATCAAAATTCTTGACCGAATAGATCAAGGACATCTGATAGAAGGATCTGATGCTGTTTTACAAAAAAATGTAGTTTATAAGGAGATATTTACTTTATAGTTGATAGTTGATAATAAAATGATTTTTAAGATTTTTTTATGCCTGTCGTCCGACAGGCTTTGCTGCTAGTAGTATATAAATTTAATATATTTGTAGCTAATTTAAATATTAATAGAACAGGGTGAAAACTGGTTTAACTACCCAAGTCAATAAATACACAGAATGTTCAGTATATACAGGGTTTATCAAAACTCTCTGTAAATTTTAATGAGAGATAGAAAGTGACAAGACAAATTTATGTTCGATGGCGGCACTCTTCATTGCTAGAGGGCGATATTTAGCGACGCGACGTTGTAATCGGTTAGAGAGGCAAAGTGGACTTGTGTTTGCCGCGGTATTGATAAATCGGACACATTACGTGTGTGATACGACTGACTGAGATGGCTGACTTGTATTTCTCGTATGGGCTGCCAATGAAATGGAAGAGCTGCTACGGGATTGTATCAACAGCACTTCCCAAACAGGCTTATCCCGAACTATCAAACATTTTGCACGTTTGCAGTGGCATCTGCCAGAAACTTTGAGCACGTTCTTTGAATAAAAATATTGTTCACATTGTGAATTGATTGTTTCCATACATTTAGGTTTGTCTTGATGTTTCATTTCTTATCTCTGGCTGATTTTCTCTTAAATAGTGCCCTCTAGCACCGAAGGCTGTCGTCAGAGGACATACATTCATTGACGAAAACGTTTTGTCTTGGTTCTCTCTGTTTCCTGTATAACATATATAACTTCTATATACACTACCCAAAAAAATGAGAGCCTCATTTATTGTAAATTGCAAAATATGTATTCACGGGGAACTGATTCTATGTCTAGCCTATTTAGGTCCAAAGAAAGCCATTCTTACAAATGCAAGAATCGTTTATGGGATCGTTTATGGCCAAACCACATATAGAACTTTGTTTATTGGTTTTACTACTACTACGACTATTTTACCATGTGATTTGCTTCCTTCTCTGTTTTTTGTGGAAGAATAGGAAATGGAAATACCACTATTTTTTTCTGTCTTTGGTTATTAACAGCAACCAATCACAGATCACGGAGTAGTAAAGCCATACCAAACCAACGATAATAATGAAATATGCGCCAGTTTAATTATAGTGGTTTAGAAAGAGTATAGAAACAGTAATGAAATGTTGAATCCAAATTCATATTTATTCTAAGAATTGAATATATATTGTGACAATAAATTTACAAGGAAATCAGCTTTAGAAGCAATCTATAAATTTCAGCATTCTCAGATCTCATACGGGATTCGGTTATTTTCAATGTAAAGATGTCAACCTTGCGGTCGCAACTCATTTCCGAAACAAAAAGAAACGATAAGTCACTTTTCTACGTCTATCGGACTTCACCGACAACGACTTATTTTTCTTCATCTTCATCAAATAA
>JAFIDM010012231.1:52488506-52502574 GCA_023159025.1 Thereuonema tuberculata | reverse complement strand
TATATATATATATATATATATATATATATATATTTTCGGTGTACTTGGATCTAAATTCGACCAATTATTTTGGAATTGGAACTGTCATTTACTGAAATAAAATTGATTTATTTATACTGTAATTATTGTCTATATTATTTATGACTTTTTTAAATGTAATTTATATTTATAATGTATGTATAACTTAGAGCTTGAGGACTTACAATAAGAATTTTGTTTAATTATAGATTGCATTCTAAAAAAAAGCAAGCTCGTAATAGTACAAAACCTTTTTTCTTAATTTTTAAAAATGATTAAGATATAAAAAAATAGTTATCACAGACTGTAAATATTAATAATCGTAATAGAAAGAACTTCTGCAGTAGACTTCGCGAGGGTTCATAAAATTAGACCAGATTTTTTTTCGTAATTTATTAAAGCAGCATTTTTTAATCTTTTTTTTTTCAGTAAGGAACAGTTTGGAAAGAGAAATGACACACCATATTTCTGTCACTTTTAAAGTTGAACTTCATTAAGCATAAATGAATCAGATTACTAGAGATCAAATATTAACAAGCAGATGTATTTTCTTTTAAAAATAACAAACAATGCTAATTTTTTATGTGAATTTTCTGAAGCACTATAGGGAATTTCAAGAGCGACAGTAGTTGAAAAACACTGCACTAGGGTAGAACAGTTCTTAATTCTATTAGTCTTTTACATAAGAACTACAAATAAACCACTTGTTCCATTAAAATTATGCATTTCACTCCCATAAAGCCGCACGCCAGCATCAAGTAAACTTTAATATTAATGTTACATTATACCATTTATCTTTTTAATTTTAGATGATGCACATTTTTTAGGGGGGGAGGGGGGAAAGCAAAATTTCTATTTATAAACATTTTCTATTTTTTCTTTTTTATTTCAGATTTATAATGGCTACCAAAAATATTATATCAAGAACATATTAATAGGGCAAAGAAAAAAAAAGGGTTTTCGAACAGCATTCTTTGCAATTTTCAACAGCCGCGCCGTTTGGAGAAAACAACGACTTCATTAATCCACTGTAGCCTACATGCCAACCTCTCACGAGTTGACTGATAAGACCAATAGCTTCAATACGGCCTTTGTATTCAATCACACCCACTAACTTCACTTCATAACCCTTCAACTTTACCTAGCTTACTGGAACAAAAAATATTTCGAAATGCTGATTTCTTTTTTATTAATCTATTACACGGAAGTATCATTTTCAAATTAAATTTACAGGGCAAAATAAAAAAACTTAATAAAACAATAAAATATTTTGTTAAATTTATAGCTTACATTTAACAAAATAGAAATTTATATTAAATTTATTTCGTTTCAATAAACTATTCTATGTCGGAACAGCATTTGGTTTACAAAAAAATAACAAAATATGAAATAACTAATTGCTTTAATACCCAATTAAAAATATAAATTACAATGTTAAAAAATATTACGTGGCGTACCAGCATGGAAAACAAAATGTCAAAAGAATATATCATATCAGAATTCTTAATCGTAAAAAAAAAAAAAAAAAAAAAAAAAAAAAAAAAAAAAAAAAAAAAAACTGCTCTTTAAAAGTAAGATCATTTATCTTAGTTTTCTTGCTTCGATCCTTTACGCTGTTGCCAGATCGCCATTGAAAACAAAACTTTGTTGTTTTTTTTAATTATTTACTTTTACTATAATCTGTTGTACTTTATTTTTAGAACCTACGTCTTTTTCCAAGAATTAACAGTAATCCTCAGACTATTAGCTAAGCTGACTTCAGCCAAACGAACCCAGATTTAAGGGGCTGTTCAAGTATTACGTAAGCATTCAAGGTTGAGGGGGGAGGTGTTCGCTCATTTTTGGTTACAAGAGGGAGGGGGACATCAGAGCTTACCTAAGGCAGACAAACATTTTCCCCCTCAGTATTTCACGTGTATTTCAGTATTTCATTGGTATTTAGTGTTAATGATTTTGAAAATCTTACATAAGCACAAGGGGGAATGGTCGGGCATCTGCTTAGTTTTGCTTACAAGGGTAGTGGGTGTCAAAAATGACTAAAACATGTGCTTACGTAATACATGAACGGCAAATGTGGTTTAGGTGATTAGATCAGTTGACCTTATTGGAAGCTGTTCTTTTAAAACAATGTTAAACAATCTTAATGTCATATTACCTTAATAACAGAAACCTGCGTAAGAAAAAAAATAGGGGAAAATTGAATTTATTTTAAATATAAAAGATGTACCAATAAAAGTGCATAATGATTCAGAATATTGCATAGATTAGCTAGACGATGTTTGTAGTTACTTTCTCTGAGGAATTAGCTTTATAGGCTTTGTTCAGGCGAACAAAATGCCTCAATATTATCAAGTTGATATTGAGAAGGAAGTAAATTTGTACAGAAATTTTGAAATCGCTTTATCAGAGATAAGGTAAGACTTAAGGTAATTCCCATTATTGCTTTGCATTTATTCTGATTACCTTTGACTGTAAGTTTGGCTCAAATTTCAGTGGATCCAATAATCAACTAATAAATAAATGATATATATTCTACCAAAGAAATGATGCATTCTTTCTTTTTCGTAACAATGAATTATAATTATCAATATTCATTTTTGTACAGATGTACGACAGAAAGAAAGTATACGTCAAATGCTATTATCCATCTGAGATGGATTTTAATCAAAAATGTATGATAATTTTCGCTAAGAATGACATTGTGTCTAAATTGGCTGAATTATACTGACAGTTTGTAAATAGATGTTTAGTAATAATTACTTATTATTGATATACATTTCTTTACTGAAACTTCTATTGCGTTTGCTGTTATTTTTTTTACTGTCAGGAATAATGCTAGTAATTAAAATGCTTTGAAAAAGCTTCTTCTTAAATGATAGTACTATTTGAATAATAATTTAGTTAAAAACATTGAAAATTTTATTTATGACTGACAATTTCAGGCCCCTTAATGCAATACATTATCATTTTATGTTTCAAATTAATCAATCAACTTTACAATAAAACATTAAACCAAATCATTAACACACTCAATGTGGTCAGTTTGTAGTTCCTTAGAATCTTTTCTGCAAATATTTATTTTAATGATGTGTAATACTTTTTTGGAATATAATTAGGTAATCGATCAGATTTAAATCTTTGAAAATTTAAATTTCCTGCCACCTTGAAAATTGTTCTTTAAAAAGTAAATTCATATTATATAGCATGAAGATGACGTACTAATTTAATGAGTTTTTCAAATTCATGACATAATACTATTAATATTTAATACTGAGTTAACGGAATTCACTAATAAGAAAATTAAAGTTATAATAAGTAATTTTTCAAGTTGGTACCTACAGTTACAGTTAAAACTATGATATTAGTAAACTAGTTGACCCGTGCGAATAATTCGCAACAAAAACTCATCTTTGAGAAATAATAAACAACTCCAAAGCTGTCGTGCTTTATCAATAGTTGCCGTCAATATTTTTTGTCATTAGCAGTGAATGGAATCTTCAAAATGATATCTCAATCATTGATTTTCATAAAGTTTTAAGGGAGATAAAAAAAAAAAAAAACCTTTGAGAAATAATATAAGAGAAGTTGACAAATTTTTATGTTTTTAATTGGAATAAATCGTTTATTTGTATTAAAATATTAATGTTTGTTTGATTTTTTATCTGTTCTTATTAAATAAACGATGAAATATCATTTTAAAGTGCATTTTTATTTAAAAAAGGATATATTTGAAGTTTACAGCGCTACAGAATTATTTGAAATGTTGTTTCGCTTTCGAAAGTTAAGTCGCTTCTGTTAAAGCGTGTCTACATTTTTATAAAAAAGTTTTTAAAATAAAGTTTTTTAACGAAAACATTAATTTTCAACAATTTGTTTATTTTTCGTCATTAGCGGTGAACGTAATCTTCAAAATGATGTCTCAATCATTGATTTTGATGAAGTATTAAGTGAGACAATTATTATGGCATACCTTTGAGAAATAATATATAAGGATTTGTTGTAGTGCAAATTAATTTTTTTTTCCTCATAAGTAAAATAAAATATCGCCATCTTGTTTGTCTTCGATTAGATTCAATCTGGATTAACATTCATGCATAATCAATCCTATTTTCTTCGGTTCGCTAAAAAATTTCTAAAGAATATTAATAATTTGAAAATAGGAAACGGCTTTGTAACTTTACAATTATCTTTTTAATAAGGTATTTATTAATATAATTTCTGAAATAAATTTAGTGAAGGAAAAGTGCTCAATAATTCATAGTGAAGGAATAAGTTACAGCCAACATACAAATTAAGTTAAAAAAATATAACGTATAATAATTAAAAATATATGCTCTGGAGCTTTCGAGCTGCTTTTGCGGAGCTCATTTTCAACAATTTAACAAAAGTATTCGGTCCTATATATATAAAATTATTGTCATATCTGTACACATTTATTAGCTTTCCTATATATGTATATAGGAACGAACACTTTTTAAAATTGTTGAAAATGAGCTCCGCAAAGGCAGCTCGACAGCTCCAGAGCATATATGTATGGCTTAATTTTTAATTACAATATGTTATATTTTTTTAAACTTAATTTGAGTGTTGGCTGTAACTTATTTCTTCACTATAAAATAAAATTAATTAGAAAATTTCGAAAAGGAGATTTAAAGAAAAACAGTGTCGGGTTATTTCATGATAGACTTCTTTGTTGATAACTATAAAACATTGAGTTTCATTGCCTTTTCAAATATGATAATGATTCCAATGGAATGTAACTTATCTGGAAATGATTTTCTCTGCCAACTCTTGTGATATGTAATGATATTTTGTTAAAGTAAGTGTCTTCCAGAAATTAAAGACTGCAAGGAAACTTTTTTATCCTCCATCTTAAAACAAAATGGCCGCATAATAACAGAATGTCTTTTTATTTTTGTCTTTCATTGCAGCTTTTTCTTTTTCTTCTAATTTTCCATGAAACTTAACAGATTAACAATGAAAAGCTTAGGTTTAAAATAAACGAGAAAGAAAAGTAGGATGGAGATTGGAATACAAATATTTTTAATGCAGTCTCTGAACATAAATAAAAGCTTCCGCTTCTTAAGACGTTTGAACCTGTGAATGGATTTTTAGGAAATCAGTATGCAAGTATACCTTGTAGAATCATTAAATTCTGATTTGACCATTTTCATTCTTCTTCTTCTTGTTTGGTCTTACATTTAGGCTTTAACCTCCTTCAGAGTTCTCTTCCATTCTTCTCTGTTTTCCGCCTTCATTAAAAATACATTTTAATAAAAAAATTTCCAGAAACTTTCAAAATTCAAAAGAATTAAGATTAAAAATATGTTTTATTTTTTTGTGGAATTAAATAATCTAATGAAATTGATAAGTGTCTAACAGAAAGTGCCATTGACTTCATGCTTAATAATATAAAAAAAAATAGCTCCAATAGTTGAATTTTTATATCTTCATCATTTATGTTCTCATGATGATACTTTGCCATAATCATAGATTGTTTAGTTGACAAATCTGAAATTTTACCAAGTATTATTAAAGAACAAATACAGTGAAAATGATAGTTATTCTTTTTTGCTGTGTATTTTCTTCAATTATAAATCTAAAATTAAACTGAATCAGCTTATCTTTAATTTCTATGCAATTATGAATTTAACATTTATAATCCTCAATTTAATATTTTATGCAAAATATTCTTATCTAAGAAAAGAATTTGAGTTATATTTATCTAAAACAAATATCACTCGCCCTCTATTATTAAAATTTATTTCACTGAGAATAGTAATTTCATTTTCATTTGCCATGTTTTTGGTGCTGGAATAATAATTCTCCGACTTTTAAAAAGACCAATTTAAAAAGATTTCATTTGGAGGTACTAAGGCTTTTTTCCTTGAAACTTTGATTATTTTTATTTCAATGATATACAATTGCGTTTGAATCTTTTTATTTGGTATTGTTAATTGTTTTATGTTGTAAGCAAAGTACTGAAAAGTCCTAAATAAAAACATTATTCTAATTAGAAAAAGCACAGAGTATATTTTGAATAAAGCATATAATATAAATATCTATCTCCGTCAGCTTGTTTTTCTTCTTTGACATCGGCCATTTTGTGTGGTGTAGTTAATACTTAAATCGCCAAAAACTGACATTGTTCCTTTTTAGAACCAAAAAAATAAATAAAATCTATTTCTCATTTTCCTTTTTCAAGAAATTATATTTCAAATACTTTTTTGTATTGCTAAAAAGATCGTTAAAAAGCTTCTTGCGTTTATTGTTAGAATTTAAGTTTTCAAAATTGGAAAAGAAAATTACAGTAGAAAACTAAAACTCTGTAGAACTACATAACTTTTTAGTCCTCTATCTTTGTTGCATAATTTCAAAAGAAAACATGCCTGCCTTTAAATTTTTTTATTGTCTTTCTTAAAAGTTCTTTAAATGAAGCCACCTACCTAGATTTCCAGCAGTGTAGGTAAATGGCTTGCTTATCTTTTGTATTCCAGCGATTCCTGGGTCCCGCTGCGCTTATTTTGTACTTGTTTGCGCCGCACGGATTATGTCTCTGGTAAATTCTGACATTTAGTGGTCATTCGACCGAGTTTTACATCGGTGCTACGTAGGCAGGCGACGTTCAAGAAATACAGGATAAGGTTGGAAACGAATTAAGTGCTTGGACTCGAATCGGATTGTGAAAGAAAAAAAAGCGCCCTAGGAATGGGTCATTTGAGATGATGGAGTGGCGAGGGGAAATCACAGTTTTACATGGGAAATGCTGCCAATTTAGTACTTTTTATTATCCTTAAATAAAGAAACAGGTTGTAAATAATCTCTCCAGTGATTGTTTTTAGTTAATAACCATCATTAAAATTTGTTTAAAATTCTCCTATATCAGAGTTTCTCAGTTTGATAGTATCAATGTATATTTCTAAAAATAATCATTTCGTTATTTTAACTGTAGGCTATTAAAAAAATTAAAAAAAGCAAAAAACAAACCAACCAAGATTGTCATTTTAATAAGAACAAAATAAGAACAGAACTTTTATAAGTTTTGTTAAAAAAGATGTCAATTGACTACATAATTTTTTTTAATTGAATTCCACTTTAATTTTCGTTATCTGAAGTTACATTAAGTTATACAATATTCTTGTAATTCTAATTTCTTTGTGCTACTTTATTTTTTATCTATCTGCCTATAGTAAAAATATTATTATTAATAGTAGTAGTAGTTGTTGCAGTAATAATAATGATAAGTAACAACGACAACAACAATAATATTTTTACTAAAGGCAGACAGATAGATAGATAAATAAATTATTATTATTACTAATTTGTCCGTGCCGTCACGGCCGAGTGGTCTAAGACGGCGGTGTTCCCGTCTGGCCGATATGGCGGGACCTGGATTCGAATCCCAGCCGAGGACATGGATGTTTGCTTTCTTTCCTTCTTCGTCTTTCGCTTCTTTCGCCGTCTATGGCATCTTTGGGCTACTTTGCTCTGGGTTGGTGTCAGGAAGGGCATCCGACTATAAAACTTGCACCTTGCTCATCAGCGACCCCACGCGGTAAAGTGGGAAAAGCTGTAAGAGAAGAAGATTATTATTAGTAACTTGATAATTTTTAATATAAATAGTTAAAAACCGCATAAAAAATATGGAGAAGTTGGAATTTATTTCGTATTTTTTTTATTATTATCGCATATTTCTGTTGGATTATTATTATTTTATTTTTGATCTCAAGAAATTAAGTTTGGCCATATTTTTGGAAATATTAATCATGTATACTTTTTTTTCTATATTGAAAATTTCTTTCCTCATCTAACGTTTGCAATTCTAAATATTAAACCCAAAAAAACATTTAAATTACAGTTTGCTTCCTTTGTGTTTCAATTGCGAACAAGGATTTTCATTGATTACTGCTATTATATAATATTATATTATATTATATAATACTGCTATTATATAAACATCCGTTTTTTATATTTTTGAAAACAAATAAAGACTCACTGACAAACGTTAAGAAACGTAATTTTACAGACATTTCAGTGAAACATTTTTAGTAAAAAGCTTTTATCCAAATTATTAATTTCTTGTTATTAAATTGATATATTTGAATCGAATTGCAAACTACCATCTAAAATGGTTTCTTGTTATATGTCAGAAATTCAACATCAAGAAGATTGATAGAGCGGGGCTAAAGAAAGGGTGGTTTTTTTTGTTGGTTAATTTTCTACTTTCTATTTAGATAAAACAAGCAACATCCATTTCTGATTATTATTAAAATGACAAAATGAAAACGCAATAGCTTTGCTTACGGAAAGAATTACTTTGGAAAAAAAGGAATTTTTTTTTAAAGATTTTCAAAATAATTGAAATAAAGTCTATCCTTCGCATTTGTTTATTCTTCTTGCGAACGGATTTCAGTAATTTTTTGATCTTATTATTTATTGTGACTTTCATGAAAATTAATCCAGTGACTGCCAGTGATTACATAAGACCTGTAAGACAGATAAAACCATTTCAAATCGCTAGACTTAGTTCTTCCAAAGTATTCGAGATTTGAAAATGATGAAAGAGTGAATAAGATGTATTAGCCAATTTAAAAATTTTCCAAGTTAGTTTCTCCTGTTGTTTTAGATCGCTGTGGAAAATTCCATATATCATTCGCACTTCGTTAGGAAATAAATACAAAAAAGTAATTAGAAATATTAACTTTTTTCTGTAAGGTTCTTCAAAACAGATATATCTTTCGCATTTCTTTAATATTTCTTGTAAAAGGTTGTTTCAAACAACAGAAAATATAAAGATGATACTGTTTTGGTAATGGTTAATGTAGAAGTTGAGGTATTTTGAACAATAATCTTAGTGCTAAGTGATCGAGGCTAACAATGTTAAATTACTGACCTGATAAAATTTATCAAAGCAACTTATTACAAGTAGGCCTATCAATATCATTTTCTTATTATAATTATAATTACTAGAAAGTATAAAGTAATTTACCATCTTACTTTCTGTTTGCTATTCTCTATTTAACTTTAACAAATAAATATCCAAAAAACGCGTAAAATTATTTTGAACACCACTAGAGAAAAGGTATTTCCTTAAGATACTTTCTTAAAGAAATAACAAAATCCGTTAAAGGAAAATAAGAAAAATCCGTTAACAAAAGTTAAAATTAAGCAGAAGTAAAATGATTTAAGCAAGTTTAAATTTTTTTTAAGAAACAACCAAATAGTCTACAAACAGTAAAAACTATCTAAAGAAGAGGTGTAAGTAACTTAGATTCTTGTCGTTTATCTCTAAACCTTTTTTTTCTTGTAGTAAGTTGTGAGTGTATAAAATCAGGCCTTAAACGAATACGCTTTGGTATAAAATGTAGTGTTAAGTAAGAAAGAAATTAAGAAGCTTCTATTTTAAATAAATATTTAAATGTATCACCAGCCATTGGTATTTAAAGCAGATAACAGAAAGTCTTGAAAGAACTTAAAGCCTACTTTCCTTAAAATGTCTTACTTTTTTTTTTTTTTGAACGTTTTGAAAAATCACAAATAAAAGGTTCTACGTTTATTTTTAAACTATTATATCTGCTGAACGAAGTACAAGTTTTTCACTTTTTTCATACATAACAAAAAAAATAATCAATCTGTATTATTTGAATAAGGATTTTAATTTTGATCCTAGCAATGCACTCGATAATGAATTAATACCCATTTTTAGAAATCTTTGTTTCGGCTCCAATGTTTCTGAGGATTTTTTGTCACTTTCCTGCGCTGGCTTTTCCATAAGGACCTGTCACAGAAAAAGCTTTCAACGAAGAAAAGATAGATCGTCTTTGTCATTTAATACGCATCCCAAGTTTCAAGAAGATCCATCCAGTGGCTCAAAAGTTATTAAGGGAAGACGATACTTTATTTTATTTTTAATGTGTATTTGTTGTTTTTAGTTTAAATTTGTGAAGGTGAACATTTGTTCTTAATGATATTTCCATTCACCTCCGTATTGAGACCGAGTTGTTTACAGGTGACTACTCTCAACTGATGATCGCCAATTACGCGTGGAACAACTGTCTTTAGATGTCACCTAGGAAACGCCTGGTCTCAACATTTATTTATTTATTAGACTTAAGGATTTAAAATCAACTTACGTCTTCAAACTTGGTTTTTCTCTAAGAAAGTGAGATCCTTCTAAGTAGTAGAAACACTTTATTTTCTAGCAAGTAGAGGCGCAGTAAATAGTGAAACGCATTTTCCTAGATTCCTTCCGTTGCGAAGTCAGTGGGTAATTGATTTTCTAAAGGATTTCCGCGAATGAATTCTGGAGAATAAAAAAAAGAAAAGACGAGGTTAACATAAATCTTGATTTCAAAAGTGATTTCTGGATGGTTTGCTGGCGCTCTTCTCCAGGAAGCGAGTAGCAGAGATAATTTGTGGCTCGCTTTGACATTCCTTTCAGCCCGGAGTAACCGTCCGTGTGGGAAGGGAACTCGACCACACCGGCAATAAATTTCCCTTCGGACTGACCGAATGTCGTAGGCTTTTATGAAAGACCACTGAGCTGAAGCGCCGCCACCGGCCTTTTCTTGTTTTTTTTATTGGCGACTGGCCTAAGTACCTAACACCTTGAGTTGTGAATTCACAGCCCGAAGAGCACTCTTCTAGTGAAAGAAATTCCCGCCGTAAACAAAATTAATTAAATCAACTGGGTTTTTTTAGTGCCCAGAGGGGGAAAGAACTTTCTCGGAACAGACGTTGGGGCGGAGCCGAGAATCTCTTGAGAAAATTAGAGTAAGATTTTAGTAAATAATAAAAATCAGAAAGAAATGAGGAATAATTCAGTGAGTGCAATGAATAAAACTGATTAAAATCTGATTCAGTAGATTTTACATTACCTGAAATAAAGTAGTTATCGAAGATACTATAGATTCAATGCTTATTCAATAAATAAATATCGATGCTATTCAATAAATAAATAAGTAGGCTGATGAAAGAAAGTTGCATCTCTTTATTTGAAGTAACCCTGTTCATCCGAATATGTATCTCCTGTAAAGTTGATTCTTTAGAATACATATACATATGTGACTTCTTAGTTCTTTGAAAACATCTCCTTTAATTTACCAGCGATATTTCGTTTCTTTCCACAAGAAACTTCATCAGGTTTTACAAACGAGGATAAGAAAAACTTTCTTCTTACTCTAAACTACTAAATTCGTTATGAATACAAAAATTTAAAATCTTACAATAACTGAAAAATAGATTCTTTTATAATAACTCAACTCTAACCAACGACATCGTGCTATTGCTTAAATCAATACAAAGTTTTGTTCGAATAATTAAACAATTATATTTAATTATTACAAATATATCATATCTTCGTATCCCATAATTACAAACATTTTTCTTTATTTTTCATATACTTCTTTGTATAAGCAAATGCTACATTACTAACCTTCAAAATTTATCTTAATAATACATGGATGCCAATTTATTATAAATAGCTGAACCATCAATCTTTCTTTTTGTTCCAATAAGCTCTTAAATGCTCAGCGATGCTCTCTCTCAATGTCCTACCTGTGCTTCTGTAATATATCTTTCCACAGTCTCTGCATTTAAGTTTATACATGGCTCCCATGGTGTTCGTCGTGTTTCCCATGGTGTTCATCATGGTCTCTTTATCTTAGACCTTGCATTTTTTAATTAACTTATTTGCTTTATCTAACATTATTTTCATTACATATATCTCTCACTGATTTGTTCACTTTAATTCCCAAAGGTAATTTGCTAATTTTGTGGTAGTTATTCTTAACCTCAATCTCTTCACTATTTTTAGTATTCACCTTTTTTCCTTTCTCTTTCTCTAAAAAAATTCATTAATTATTTTATTTAAAAAATTAGTTGGATATTCATTTCCTTCAAATATTACTTTCTTTGATATAAGGGCTTATCAACAAAAAGAACATCATCTCAGATTGGGCAGACCATTGTTCAGAAATGAAGCATAATCCGGATCGAATTGTAGAAATAATTTGTCATATACCAGAAGAAAAAGAAAGATTGATGGTTTAGTCAAGCATAATAAACTGGCATTCATATATTAATAAAGATAAATTTTTGAAGTTTAGTAAGACAGCATTTGTTATATAAAAAAAAGTATATGCAAAATAAAGAAAAATTGTTTGTAATTATGGGATACGAAGATGTGATAATGATTAAACACTAAGATATGTTTGTAATAATTAAATATAATTGTCTAATTATTGGAACGAAGGTTTGTATTGATTTAAGCATTATCACGATGTCATTAGTTATAGTTGAGTTATTGTAGAGGAATCAATTATTATTGAGTTATTGTAGGATTTTAAATTTTTGTATTCTTAACGAATTTAGTAGTTTAGAGTAAGAAGAAAGTTTTTCTTATCCTCGTTTGTAAAACCTGAAGAAGTTTCTTGTTGAAAGGAACGAAATATCGTTGGTAAATTAAAGTTTTCAAGGAAATAAGAACTTAAGTATTATTATGTATTCTAAAGAGTGTATAAAAATGGATTTAGGAAAGCGGATCCTTTGTTTAAATATCTTTTGCTTATATAAAAGAAGATCCTAATTAACTTTTATATATGAGATCTATTAAATTTCAGTAACATTAGAATATCTTGCTAATACAGTGTAATAATTATCTGTTCAGGCAATTCTGAATCTGGGTTCGAATACCGAAGCGAGCATGGACGCTTCCTTTCTTTCCTGTATTTGTCTCGTCTTCTTCTCTTTCTCTCCTTGAACCGTTCATGGCATATTATGAAATTCGAGGATTTATGAGACCTTCGTAACCATGGAATTTAATCAGGCTCTATTTCCAAAAAAAGCAAAAAAAAAAAACCAAAAACAAAACAAACTTCCATAATCACAATTACAGAAATCTGTTATTGTTGTTGAATATGGGTTTCTACTAATTTATTAGAAATTAGCATAGTAATTAGTATTACAGTTGAGAATCTAAAGCCAATACTTACCAATATTTTCATCCTCTTCAATCAATGTTAACACAATAAAGAAATGCTAAATTTCTAGAAGCGCTGTCTCTGAAAATCTGTTTACTATTTTTATACCTTAACAGTAAGCGGTAGCTATCGAAGAATATTACAAAAAAAGGAATTATCATGAAATGAATTGTTAGAATACAAGTCCAAACTGAAAATCTCTATTCCTCTATCAGGTGATAAATTAAAAAAAGATACATCCCAAATATCTCAAAGTTTAAAGGTACGGTTTACTGAATGAAGATCCCTGTTGATTTTGATAGGTACAAAATAATAAAAGTTATTGCCTGCGATAATAAAACGTGACTGTAGCAATGACGATACCATTAAATTTAAGAAAAAATTAATAAATGAATAATAATTCATTAAAAATTCTCACCTTTTCTTTTATAATCGATATTGTTTCGAATTTTTTCTTTCACTTTTATTTTTTTCACATTTTTGATGTTTTTTTAATTACTGTAATCGTAAGTAGAGAATTCTAGAACAGATCTTTTGCTTCAAAATATGTGCTACTGGCATACCGAGTGATGGATCTGATAGGATTGTAATCTATCCCCAATTGCATTGAAAAATGCAAGAAATATTAGCATTTTTTTAAAACTTTTTTGTTTTGGTTAGAAAGCCATCATTTTATTTACAAATCCCTTCCCTATTCATAAAGCGGACATAACTATTTTTTTTTTTGAATGAACTGCTAGGAACAATATAATTTCCGAATTACAAATCCTCCTGTGCTTACCTCTGATATGTACAACTTTTTCAATTTTAGTTCTTATTCTTTTTTTGCAACTTTCGATTGCGGTTATTCACGATCGAAAAAGGCAAATAGTTTTTGGTCGTGGTTGAATTATTGTAAGTGACTTTGGGTGAGTGGAATGTCAAAAGCCAGCATAAAACTTGGCATTGAAATGGAAGAAATGTCAAACACAACTTCCTTCTTTGAATTTTGTTGCTTCTTTTAGTTGTTAGATCGATAACTATTGTACAAAAGCAAAGTTTAAATGAAATTTCTTCCATATTCTCATCCA
>JAFIDM010012231.1:52435060-52488106 GCA_023159025.1 Thereuonema tuberculata | reverse complement strand
TTTTTTTTCTTTAATTTCTTCCTTAGCAATTCGTCAATATTGCTGAAAGCTTTACATTGCTGTATTTCAGATTCGTTACATTTTTGAAAGTCTCAATAAATTTGGCGTTGTTACAATCAAACTTAGCTTCTTAATACTACTTTACAAGCAGATAAATTTGGATTTGCAAAAAAATTGTGTACTATTTTTTTTCATTTTTTCATCGTATTAAAAAAAGGTATTAAATCTGTATTTTCAGAATTCTTTATATAAAAATATAATAAATATATTTAAAACGTTTAACTGTTGTCTTTCCCAGTTCTTAAAATTGTGAAAGCTAGACCATGAAATGAAAACCTTTAGTTTTAAAAGTTAAAAGTACCTACACAAAGCAATTGGGGTCATGGAAGCTTAGGCTCCCAGGTGTTTCATAATCATCTGGACTAAGATAGGTCGACTGTCAGTCCACACCCGCCAAACCTTTAACCCACGAGAAAGAGAACTCACTCTACAAGAGGACTTGGTGCCAACGATCTGGAGGAGAAATTTTAACATGGAAAAAAATTCCCGACCTCCGCCGGGGTCAGGGTTTGAACCTGATTCAGCCAAACGGCAGTCTTACCACTTGGTTGCTGGTCCCGCAATTTTAATAATGTCCTTGTTATTAAATGCTTGATAATAAGATATGTTCGGGATCCAATCATTAATGGAAACCTTTTCGAAAAAAATGTAAAAAGTTGCTCTGTTTTCTGTAAAGCAATGTCATGAACTTTCTGGAAACCTTTACTTTGTTATTTCAGCATAAAGGTCTGGTAATACAGTAAAGAAACAGAGTGAAATTATTTGCAATAATTCCAATTAGAAACATTTACTAAAACATTTATTTCCTTATTTATTTCTTTTTAAGAATTTTATTTTCTAATTCGTCATTAATATAAAAAATAATTAAATATTATGAAGAATCAATTTGATGAATCAATTTGATCAATTTTGCTTTGATATGATTAAAATTAATCGGATTTATATAACTTAAATTAAATAAGGACTTAATCACTTTTTCAGGAAATGCAGAATTTCTTCCATTTGCATTACGTAAGATTCCATAATTTTAACACAAAGTAGATATTCATGTTAACATATTCACATTAAAACTTTGAGAACCTCTTGTTTATATTTGGTAGTCAAGCGATATAAGTAACTGTTCCTATAATATTCCAGTGCTTTCATTTCAGCTGAACTTTTCAACGTGAAATGACTGGAATCCACGAACGCAATAGGGCCTAGTGAGTGGGTGGTTCTTTAATTATGTGCTCCACTTTAATTCTTCCCTCACGCGTTGCTTTCGTGTAAACACGATTTGTTGTTTTCGTTCCGAAAAGATTAACGCGGACCAGGTCACAACGTCGATCGTTAAAGACGAACAAGATCGTTCGGGGAGAGAGTCCTCTTCGTTTCTGATTGATTTTCCCATTAAAGCCGAAGACAGCTCAATCCCCATCGGGGACTGACAATGGTGTGCATCCTCTCCATTAACAGATGTCGCCGTAATGCATTATACAACGGTCCATCGCAACCGACCTTACTCTCCCTTGAATGCAACACGTGTCACATTGAAAATAGGTAACCTTTGTTCCAGTTGAGCGAAAACAAACAGGTCCCTTTAAATCGAAACATCCGTCCTCGTGCATGGATTTAGATGAAATAAGCGTGCGTTGATTTGAGGAAATTTGATTGGGTCACTTTTGCTCTCCACTCCTTGTTACCATAAATAAAACACAAAATTTAACCATGGAAGTCCTTGAAAGAACGTAGAGCGTACTTTTTTTTTATCTTGTTCTTTAGTTTTTTTTACTTTATTTTTCTTTAAATAGTTCTTGTTTTTTTTTTAAACTCATGAAAACCACATAAACTCAAAGCCTACGATTATTTTTCAATTACAATATCTGTCTAATACAAATATTGCAAACAAATATTAAAGTTGTTTCAATCCACTTAATTTTAATCATATTAAAGCGCGTGTAAATTAATAGGTTACTAAACGGTTTAATATCCATTATTAGATGTTCTGATTTATTGGCTGATTTAGGCAGGAAACTGTAAATTTCACGCGATGGTTTCTCGACAGGTATCCACAAAAAGAAATAGAAAATTAAAAATATAAAAACTTTGATCATTTCTTATCCTTAAACAAGCAGACAACATTTCAAGAAGATCCATCCAGGTGTTCAAACGTTATTTTGGGGAACCCACACTCGAACACACACATAGTCTAACTGATTTGATTAGCCTTACATTCTTTATTTTAATTCTTTGACTTAAGCTGTTGGGAAAAATCCTAAGAAAAGAATCCAAAAAATTCTATTCGAGTAGTATATTCGCAATACTTCTTTTACTGAGATCTAACAGAAAGAAAGAATGCATCAATAGCATTCATAGCCATTTCACAACGATTTATAAACATCTGAGACGAACCATAAATGAGTGTTAGAATACGCGGGAGGGGATTAGAATTAGGCACTGTCTAAGTGCACGGATTCGTGGAGATCATTGTGGCGTTTTATCTCTTTACGTTCCTAAGACTTCTGCAGTAAACAGAAGATTTAGGAAATAAATAGTTTCTTTTACTTAATTTACGAAATGTAGTTGTCAGTTATTATAATTAATTTGATCGTAATATTTGACGTATTTTACGGAAACAAAACTTTAACGGAATGAAAGACACTCAAATAATTTTATACAAATGAAAAGTTAGGAAATTTAAATATTAAGTTACTTAACACTAATTATTGGAAATTAGAATGAATTTTGCGAGGAAAGTAAATAGATAAGAATAGACAATTGTATACCCATAAAACTTATTGAGTAATTGCCATTCCATTTGCAAGATTTCCTTATTGAGGAAGTTAATAAAGAATTAAGGCCTTCCATCATTAACTTTTTACGATATGTTTTTGAATTCCTATTCATTTCACATATTTTCAGATTATCTATTTTAGGATGCTAAACATCCATCCTAAAATCCGTTTGATGCATTAATGCAATTGATTCTGGCCAATAACAAAATAATTCCTACATTGAAATATCACTGCTATGAAACTTATGGATCATACGTTTCAGGGCAAAACGCCGAACGGCGGTCCCAAATTATGAAAACCTTTTTAATGACAGATAACAGTATGACTGTGAAGGATAACACATAGCCAGAGTTATTACACATCAAATCATCCAGTTTTCGCTCAATATATTTAAGTATTGTCCGAATAGGTGCGACTTATGACTAAAGCGTTATTACTCTTGGTGCTTGCGGTCTACCAGCCATGGCACCAGGCCCCCCACATTAAATTCCGGGCCCAGGTCCCAAATGCAATACCGGGCCTTTCCCCCTCATGTTATGAACAAAATCATAAATTCTTAGCCAAAAATATCGCGAAAATACCATACGGTTTCATACTTCTACAGCAGGGATGGACAGACTTTTGTAAGGTAAGAGCTACCGCAAGTATTAAGTGCCGCGGTCACCTTAAGACTAAAAAAAAAAAAAACAGAATCTGCAAATCGACAACCAAAAAAAATAAAAAAATAAAAAAAAATGACATCTTCAGAAATTTCACATGCGGTCACCCACAGTAAACATACTGTAGATCTCAGCCCGGGCCCCGGTACTGTGGGACTAACTGCCTTCCCCCCCCCTCCCTTTGTGAGGGCCCTGCATGGCACGTTAAAGTGATTTTTAAGCAACAATACACAATGTTTCATTAATAACAATGTTGGGACCGCGTTCGGAGGTTTTCAAATTTGGGACCGCCGTCATAATTTGGGACCGCCATTCGGAGTTTTGCCGGTTTCAGTATCAAATCCAATAGATATATTTCAATATTTTAGAAAGGACAGAAATGCCCTTAATCTTCCTCGTCAATACTACTTAATATTGCAGTGTCATTATTGAAAATCAGTCTAGTTGTAGACGCTGTTGAAATGCCGTATAAAAAAAAAAAAAAAACAAAAAAAAAAACGTAAAAGTGAAAAGTTCAAAATGTCTTATTACATTTAATATAATAAATTTTATTTTTAAAGATATCTATACTATGCGATCGTTACAAATGCGAAGCGAAAAGGTAGCTTAACTTCATAGTACATTATTCAGAACCTTCTAAGAAATATAAAAAGATTAAAATATCTTTTACATTATTTTATTTGCTTTACTAGTGCAGGCTTCATATTTTTAATTATCAGCAGTACCACCTTCCAATAATAAAGATGTCAGCATCGTTGCTATGGAGACGGAACTTCTTCAAAGTCTATTAAGGCAATTATCTAAAGGTGACTTCATTTCCCAGATTTAATTTCCTTTTTTATTTCGAAATCAGATGGAAATCCAAGAATCAATATCTTTGAAAAGTTCTGCAGTTGTTTGGCTAGCCATTGAATTTTCCCTTTTGTCTGTCGAAATAAGAAAAGAGCAACTTGCTCGAACTGTTGGCTAGCAAACGCGCTGTCTGTATTCTTAGCTATTGATACAGGCCTTGGTGGATTCTTTGCTAATCTCAATGAAGAGCATTTCACTTGTCAAGCTCAATGTAAGTTCGTTTCGCCAGACAAAAGCCACTAATCCAGTTGAGTGAGTGACCTTCTTGCCCACAAGTCTGCCTTTCATCACTATTGTAGGAGTTTAAACAAAAGCTCTGTAGCAGCCAACGGCACAATCTTATTACTTTGCTGTCAACGGGAACTATTGTATTCGGCTTCGAGTGATCTGTTGCATTCGGCTAGAAATGAGGGACTTTCCTTTTGAGCCTTGCACTGTCACTCAATCTATTTGTTTTCCGAAACCAGCAATATTATTAATCTTATTAATACTGTAGAATCACGAAGACATAGAAGTTCAAACGTTTGAGTGCTCCTTGTGTATTTAAAGATATATGATCTGTGTTATCGAACTACGTAACTCGTATCTATTGTACAATAACAAGCAAAATAACATAAGACAGATTATTAGATGTTATTAACGCATATACCAGCATTTCTTGTAAACAGCAAGCACTGCGGCTGGACATTCATTATACTATTTAGATACGTAGTTAATTAGAAATACTGGTGGCTAGTGCAGTTAAAGCCGCACAAAAAAGAGTATAAGATAAATTATTCCCGAGCTCTGCAAGCATTAATATTAAAATGATATTCAATTTCTTCATAATTATTGTGAAAAACATACAACAACTGCGAACGTTCCTCAGAGTAGAAGAGTTAGCTTTTGCTAACTTAAGAGTTCAATTATGAGAACTTCTATTATTTTTTTTCCTGACATACTTCAGGCAAACATCTCAGTAAAATCAGTAAGAAAGAAGATGAAAGAAGATTTTAATAATTGTGAAATTTAGTTATTTCAGAGATTTTTTTGTCCAGTTTTTCTGTATAGATAGATATATGTGAAGAGGCTCATTCTGCCTCATAGGGCGCTGGAAATAAGGTTCTCAAAAGTTTGATGATCCGACGACACTAAGATGATTATTGGATGGTCAACCAAACACTGCATCCTCGGGTGTCTGTGTGATCCGTTACTCGTTCTAAGAGGGCTGGGTGGGCCCTAGAACTCGACTACCAGGGATCAAATCTGGCTTTTCCATGCCGCATTCATTCTTTGATCGTATGTAAATTGGTTCATGAAAAGAAGTTATCTTCCTAACTTTTTACTTTAATTTTAATTGAAATTCATTGTAAAATGTCATTGCGAAGAATCCTTTTTTTTTTTTTATGAAATAACTTTCCATCCAGTGAAATCGATTTGTGCTTCAATTTAAGTTGTCAGTGACAATAAGAAGTTTACATAATTATTTTAGGAATTCTTGATTTTAGATAATTTACTACTTTTTACAAGACTAATTGATGTAATTTAAATGGAAAAGCAACTTTTGCATTTTAGAAGCTGTAGCATCACAAGAACCACTTAGTCCAATATTGAAAAAAAATCAATGTTTTGAAAGAAACCAAGTTTGATTCCTTGCGTCGATACCAGCAAGCGGAAGTAGGAGGCATTGATAAAAATGGCATTAGGACACTCCATTTAAGCTAAACCACTTCTATATTTTCTTTTCCGTTATACAGACATTTCAGATAATGCATCCTACATTGCTTCAAAACTTTTATTTTCATTACTTCATATCTTCTACTCGAAGTACATGAATACAGAAAAATCGACATTTTAATTTTGGATCTACCACGTTCAATATTTAGATTTTTATGAGATTTATTTTTTAAAGTTTAAAGTATTACTCTTCTCCAATTTTATTAAGCTTTATCAGCAACATATAGAAAAAAAAACACGCTTTCAAATTCTGGCATTTTTATATATAAAAGATATTATGGTTTACATCTTGAATTTCAATCGAAAATCACAGTAGTGTATATGTATGGCATATCATAGTAATACTGTATTCCGTTGTCGCTTTCCTAACAATTAGCGCAGTGTAAGTATTCAAATGTTTATTAGAGATAGATAGATTATATTATTCTGTTACAGTTAAAATTCAAAACCTAAAACAAAATCTTTTAGAAACAAAGAAGCCTGAAGAAAACATTTTGCTGCTTTATTTTGCTGTTACAAAGCAGTAAAAAACTTCATAGCTTGAAGAAGAGTATTTGTATATTATTTCATTAACTAACGCATAAATGCTTTTCTCTTTTTTTTTTAATCAGTAACATCACATTAATTCCTAATGTTAAAATCACATAGTTTTTATTATAGAATATTGACACATTCATCATTGAAGCTCTTTGATTGTGTGATTTGCCATCACTTTAATCATTGAAAAGAATTTAGAGCACATTATAGAGCTTTTCCATGATGATCGAAATAATGGCGAAAGCAGAGATCAAAACAAACTATGGATGTAACAATTAATATTAACATATTATTTCTTCAATAAAATTATCGATACATTCGTAAAAGAATTGCCAAATAGACTTGTTCATCCTTATCAGCTTAAATTTGTTTAGGAATGTTACTGTTAAAGTGTATATTTGAAGGAACACATCCGCGATGATTGATTTAGATTCGATTTTATTGAAAGCTAACGGAACCAACAGATTCTGCAGCAGAGACATTATTTTACTGCCATAAATATTGTATTAATATCAAATTTTCAGTATTTTCAAGCTTTTCTAATCTCTAATTTTTCCTAAAAACTGATCCACTTTCAGATTATTTAGTTTCTAAAGCTGAAAACTTATGGATACTAAAAATAATTTACAAAAAAAAATTGTAAATAAATTTATTCACAAAATGTACTTCCATCGTATGTTAATAAAATGTAACGAAACACTAACTAATGATTATTATTGTTTCAATTTCTTAGGTTGAAAAAAAAACTACAATAACAAAAAGTTATTAAGATTGATAAAATAAAATCAAACATAATTTCGATTTATAAAACTCATTTCGTATCAATTTAAAATGTTCAGTTCAGTTTATTATCATTTTGCAACTATAATGAAATAGCTACACTTTGTATTGTGTTTTTAAGATAAGTTTATTTCACTCCTACGTGTATATGCATGTCGAATACGCCACAGACAGCTAAATATGAAATATATTTATTATTCACAGTTTTGATGAAATTTGTTTGAAAATATTTAAATAAGACGAAATATAACAGTCCAGCTTTCTTTTTGCAGCAGAGCGGCCATTTTGTATCAGCGCACCCTTGAAGAAAGACTTCCCATTACCTTTAAGTATTCTCAGGCTTGTGTTCTTATTAACTATTCATAAAAACACGAGGTAATTTTTAGCCTTTTTCTTATGGCTGGAACCACATCGCAGCTTCTGAATTCAGCAAAGCCAAACCAATATCGCGAGAGGTGGCTGCCTGGAAATCTGGCTTCCTAATTTTTTCCAGACGCTTACATGTTTAATTAAAGTAATAGACACGGCTCTCGTCACTTCATTAGGTCTTTGGGAAGACGGTGAAATGACAGACATCAATTCGACACTGTAGATTGGCTGCTCCGTTACAGCTTGCGATGAGTCACAACTTACGGTTTTCAATTAGTTTGAACATGATTAAATCTGGGCTCCATTTGTGAGAGGGAAGGAGCGTAGAGATTAAATTTTTGAAAATGTTCCTCATCACCAACTTCTGCTTTGAAGAAGAGCCACACTTTTCTTTTACTATGATGAGATGGAGGCATCTTATCTGCTAACCTGTGACTCTGTCTGATACTCTTGCTTCAATATGTTCACGCTCTTGCTATCAGCATTAAAATTTTAAATAGTTGAATTTACATAATAATAAAGTTACAATAATCGCAAAAAAACCAACAAAAAACTTGTGTAAACATATAGTAAATTTGTTTTTTTTTTGAAAACGCAAAGTAAAGTTGCATAATAACAATATTCTTTATAATAATTTCGTAAGTTTATAATGTCTTTTTAAGCAAATATAAACTGTCCTCAAACATTATCTAGCTTAACAAGTTCATGAAGGTTGATATTTTTCTTGTTCATCTCGCAAGTAACTGGATCGATGTTAGATTCTTAGAGTGATATCGATGCATACTTTTTTTTCTGTTAAATCAACAGAATTTTAAATGTTACTATTTACAGTTTGTCAAGACGTAATATAAAGAAAGCATTAGTATTTACATAACAACGTGTCGCAACCATTCTAATAATAAAGACATATTTTTAAATTTTCATTTTTTTTAAATATAACTGTTTTGTTTGTAATAACAGCTTCACAACTGAATATAGATTTTGTTACTAGTTCAGTCGTTTTCTCTATCTGCAGTAAAATCTTTGCTGGTTTTTTTTTTTTTTCTGTCTTTTTATCTTACGCTTCTAGTTACGTAGACAGAACTTTTAATAAATTCCGATATGAAAGCAATTTAGAATATTCAATTTTAGTTAAAAAAATAGGAAGTTGACGTGACTCCAAACAAAAGAGAATGGGCAAACTCTATGGCAATTTACCCCACCTGTGTAGTGATAAGATATATACCTATAGAAAGATCTCCTCACATAGAACATATGTTATTATTACGACTCGTCTCAATTATTAGTCCGTTCGGAGTTATATACGTCTAGATATGACTTATCTCGTTGACATCTTACTTCCCGGATGTATTAATTAATTATCATTTAATAATTATTTTCAGTAACAGTAAATATTATTTTCATTAATTACATGTAAATAATTATTATTTACTTGAAATAAATGATATTAATTATTAATTACGTACAATACTTATTAACAGTGGGTTGATTGTGGTGGATGTGGGTAGCAGGGAAGCCAACCACCTACAGCCAAGCACCCTCCGCCTGTAGGTGGCTGGCTTCCCTGCCACCCACATCCACCACAATCAATCACTCAAACGTCATAGTTAAACTCCGAACGGACTAGTAATTGAGACAAGTCGTAATGATAAAAAATGTTCTATTGATGGAGATCTTTCCTTATGTACATATCTTATCGCTATACAGGGATAGGGCAGATCTGCCCATTCTCCTTTGTAGAGTATAGGTATTTTTATAAAACATCTATAAATATTAAAAAAAAATCCTTTTTTTTTTCCTTTTTTCCCCCCATTTATCTTTATCAAACAAAACAAGAATTTAATACCAGATATCTTCTAGAATTTGCTTTAGAGTCGTAATTCTACGGTGTTACTTTGTTTAACTATGGAATTATAAGGTAACAATATAACAGTGGGAAATCTGTTTAATATTACTTAGCGATAACAGGTTCAAGATTCTTTATCGCAATTCAAAATAAAGGTATAACAAACAACCAATATTTCTGCAATACAACATAATGCTTCGATTTTAATATAATCTAGTTTTGTCACCTACGGCATTTTCAAGCTCATTATATTTGTTTCAATAAAATAACTCACTTTACTGTATGTGTTGACACATGAAGGAGCGATTGTTATTTGTCATCTTTTATATAACATTTGCTACTGGATTTATTCCATTCAACGAGGGAAGAATTTCAGATCTTTAAATAAATAAAGAAACTTTTTATTGAGTTATTGACAGAACTCTTTTCGAATAAATCAAAATCCATTTCGTTTTGTTTTCATTGCCTACAAAATTTTTATAATCCAAAGATGAATGAACCTTATTTCAGTATTGTATGAAATTTAAAACTGAAATGTCTTATTATTTTTTGCATGTTTTATTAAAATATGTTACTTGCGTTCTTTAATTTTTTCATCTAGTCTTTAAATAAATAAACTATAAATAGAAATAAACTAAAAGTTTGTAAAGATACGAAACAAGTTTGTAAAGCTCGGTGATAACTTAAATAATTGACATACATTAAGTTTTACGTTTAATAATGACCACTTATCCGAAAAATCTCGAGATTCCGATCACTGTCGCTGTTTTTTTGGACTTGCTTAATATTTAATGGACTGAGGTGTCTCGATTCGTGTTTCTGTTATTTCGGAGTGTGTCTAATTTGTTTTAATAACTTTATTTTTAATCTGGAAGTCGGTGACTATAGTGTCGACACCCAATTCAGTGTTACTTTAATGTATTCTTCCATGTATCTTATTTGTTTTAATAACTTTCTTATTAGACTCAGACTGTATTTCAGATTACAATAATTCAAGTTCTGTAGTGATAGTTATTTATTATTGCTTTTTTTTAAAAAAAAAAAAAAAAACCTCTTTCCACCTCTGAGAGAGATACTGGATCTTCTCGCTTCTTTAGTGATTTACAGACACAATAAACCTTATACATTGAGATAACGCTTTTGGCCTTAAATAGTGATTCTTTTCATAATTAGACCTTAAGTTAGACACGAGCATTGCTAACGTACATGTAGAACATAGCGAAATCCCAAGTATTTCAATGGAAAGTGAAAGCAGTGTTTTCAACACCTAGTACGCTTGCCCAAGCGATAAAGACTGGGTTTGGCACACTGCAAAACAATGGAACAACCCCAAGGGAGAAAGGAAGCTCTGTAGGGACGGAATTTACGCTTGAATATGCTTCTCCCTTTTGCACTTGTTTAAATTAGTTCTTTCTATCGTGCGATCGCCTTATCAGTCACGTTTAATTATTTTCTAGTATTTTTGTAGTCGTTTGAGTACATGGTTATAATGAGTCCTCCCCTATTTTCACGCCGAGAAAGAGATAGGCGCGACCACTAAATCACCGGACCAGTCTCTTTCGTCTGGCTAAGCAGTAGCAACGAATATCGCGGCGGTGATGAGCTTTTGCAATGATCAGTTCTCGAGGGTGCACTTTTCTTAACTATACCTCTGTAAGAATGTCTGGGGACTGAACTAACGCGGTGTTGATAACCCTACCGTAGACCGCATCAAGCGTTGCCAACGTTATGTTTTCAACATTCTCGTGTAGACCTAGAAATTTTTGGAGTATTAGTTAACAAGCCTCGTGTGGACCGGGCCTAAGAAATCATAATCAATGATCAGATTTTTGATGATATTGAAATTAGTAGTGTTTTGTGAGATCGAGTGTTCTGGAGATCGAGTATCTTAGCAGTAAACTCCCCAAACAGATTGGTTTTAAAAAACAAAATAAGAATAAGAAAATAGATAGAAGTGATTTTATAAAAAGAGGAACTTGTGCAAGTCTAGAAAAGGCGTCATAAAGCTCGAGTCTCCGAGATTTCCCTACGAAATCATACTGTACAATGGTAGAGACCCTAAGAATTCGTATGATTTCGAGGACCGAAACAGTATAAAGTCTTGAAAGACCGCATCATGGACTGTTTACTGACAAACTACTATTGAACAACACTGAAATAATTTCCTGTTCCGAATGCACTATTTGTTATAAATTCAACTCATTGATGACAGTATTTCATGTGAATAACTAAATTCGAGTAAACCCAAAGAACAGGTTAAATTTGAACATAGTGATATTTCTTAAATGTCTACAATTGTCATATTTATTCGTGGTTCTATTTCATTACACATTCTAATTAAATATATAATTTGAAAGTCGATTATTTATATCTAATAAACTAATATTTTTCTCAATTGCACTATCTTTAAATATTTAATTTTCGTAGAGAAAGTTAGTTAGAAGTAAAGAATTGTAATAAATTTATGTCAACGAAGACAATGCATATTAATGTTAGGAGAGCTTATGGTTTAACAAAGTGAGTTAGTCACAGGATCTGCGCTATCATATCTGGGCATAACTTCAAAATATCACATCCATCCTCTCCACTTTGGTGCTTTTTTTTTTTAATAAGTGTACTGTAATTTATAGTTGAAGACAAATACATTTTAGAGCTTGATGACTCTCTAACAACACAATTGTGATGAACACTGCATCATTTTTTGATACAATAAATACAAAGCTAAGAAAATGTCTGAAAGAAGATAAAAACTGATATCTAATTTATATTTATTAGTTTTTGTTTTTTTTTTACTCAAAGTTATTTTCCATTTTCGAGATATTGGCCAGAAGACGATAAAAATTCCAATCGAAAAACAGTAAAACCTAAACAATGAATTTCTATCAAAATCTAAATAAACCCACAAAAAAAAAAAATAAGAATTAATCCTTTTAGCTAATCCACTAATTCGCATGTTGTTGGATAAAATTAAACCGATTTAGACACCTTTAAGTAAATAAGTAAGTAATTTTAAAAGAAAATGGAAAATCTGTATGGTTTGTATTCAGCAGACATAACATAAAAATGAAGGTAGCCTTTTCGTTAAAGTTGTTTTCAAGCCTCATAAAAAATATTATATATGAAAAGAAAACTAATACTAAAAAAATAAGGGTAACATTTTAAAGAAAGTAGACTTTAACTTTGTAATAATTTTTAAGAAAGAAGGAAAATGGCGAATTACTCGATATGAAAAGCCTTCCTATTAGTCATTCCTGTACTCCAAGGTTAATCAAAATTAACAGAATTAAAGAAATTTCACTTTAAAATTAAAGTTCAGAAATTAAATCTCGGTATTCTGATTTGAAAGTTTAGTATGATAAATTACAAGTGAAATGTGAATTTTGTTGTTTTGATGAAGAGGTTTACATCAAAGAAATAAATTAACGTATATATGTAGATTTGTGTAAATAAATTAAAAATGCATATAAAAAATGCTGAAGTGGTAACCTCAACTTTGTCACGCACTCTGAGCTATCGTCAAGGGTAAACTGGTTGATGAAGCCTAAGAGTGGGCCCGGTAGTCCAGTGGTCAGGGCGCTGGGTTGGAGGTGGCGGGATCGATTCCCGGCCTCGGCGGAGGGCGGAATTTTTCCACGCTCCATTCATCTCCAAACGGGTCCTAGGGTCTACCCAACCCTCTCTCAAATGGGTACCGGGTTTCTTTCCCGGGAGTTAAAGGCGGGCGGGCGTCGGGCTGACCACCCGGCCCCAACTTCGTCCCGTGGTTTGCATCGCCGGAGCCTGACCTCCTGCGCCCAATAGGCCTGTATAGGCCTGCAGTGAGGGGTACTTTAACTTTAACTTTTAAGCCTAAGAGGTTGAAACAGCTGTCGCAGATTCCTGAGATTATAGCTTAGGATATGCCTTTGCTTATGTGCATTTTAAGTTTTTTCACTAATATTTACATCGCTTTTAGGATTACATCTAAAAGTCGGGATTTTTCATGTTTACCGCCAATATTGAATGTCCCGATTCAAAAGTCGATTGTCCAGTATGATTGTAAAATTTAAGAAAGAAGAAAAAAAAATATCAAATAATAAAAAAAATATGAAATGCCTAATTTTTAATAATGTAAATTTAATAAAATTAAATTTATTTTTCATTCTCAAATCATTGTAACATTTTAAAAACAAGTTGTCGGTAACGCAAATCACATTACTAAAAAACTTAAAAAACAATTCTTAAACAGTGGATTTTTTGTAGATTGGATTTAGGCCAACCCAACAACAATTTTATCATCAACCTTTTTCATCAATAATTTTATTGAAGAACGTCTTCAACGGTTTGTTTCACTATCTTCTACCATCTTTCAGGCAACTCCATAATTCCATCTTCTCAAAACATCTTATCTTTTTAAAGCAAAATAATGTTCCAGGTGCCTTTGGTATCTTCCAGGGAATTGATTTTTTTTCCATGAAGAGAATTTTGTAAAGACCGGAATAAGTGAAATATGTGGAAATCCGAAGGTGCGATGTCTGGTGAATATGGCGGATGAATCTGAACTTCCCAGCCAAGCTGTAACAGTTTTTGCCTGGTCATCAATGAAATATGCGGTCTTGAGGGCTTAGTTTTTTTCCATCTTAAATTGACGACACAAAATTCACCAATCTTGATCAGTTTTTGTTTTAAATCCTCATAGTATTGCGACAGCTGTCATATATCAATCTAACAATGGTGTCGAATGACGTTAAAGACGTTTAAACGCTACTAGAGCCAACTTACGTAAAAAAAAACGAACGAACTTTTTGGCCAACCCAATACAATTTGCAGCAACTCGAAATCTAAAAAAATTAAAAAAAAAAAAAAAAATCAAACCTAAGATCTATATTTTATTGATGGTTGGTTGGTTGGTGTTTAATGGCGCAAAAGCAGCTGCGGCTAAGCTGCGCCAAGAAAGGTAAAAAGGAAAAGAAAAGAAACTATATTTATATATATTTTATTGATAGCGCTAAAATAGCTCTTATTTGCTCTGAGTGGTAATTTATGAGGTTCCAACACCGAAACGTGTTGGTTCTCTTCGATAGTAATTGTGCTGAGTGATGCTTTCGCAGTTCGTAATAGAACCAGTGTCTTCAAATTTCTTTTTGATTTCAGTCATTGTTTCAAGATTCTGAGAAATACACATTAGTCATCAAAAATAGGCCTTCATCTCTGCAGCAAAACTAAGACTCAAATAAACCTAATTTTAGACACATGTTGCTTTAAAGTCAACCGGAACGCACCATTTTCCCTGCCTGATATTATGAATTATTGCACGATCACTAATAGGCGTTCAATGGCACGAGTGCTCGTACTGACATCAGATGCATACCCACTGTTATGTACAGGTGAAGCATTCCGGTTCCCGCCTTGTGTTATTTTTGCTCTCGAAAAAGGCTCTCACGATCGGGTTACGGGTTGATCGGGTCCAACTCTATAAATCGTGTATATTTGTTTTTTGCTCTTTCCACTTAAATTAACTTCCGTGAAACATGAGTTTGCTTTGAAAAACCACGATTTCTCTTCTTTAATTCCAGCTGATTTCTTACATTTATAATTGCTTGGACTTGAATCTAAAATACTGTAAGTTATTCTCACATTTGCAGAGTTCAATCCATTGGTCCAACCAGTTCTCACAATGCTTTGTAATGGCGCTGCTGTAACCATCGACTTATTTTTCTATTTACTGTGATTACAGTTCAGGAACTTAGTTGCTACAAATTATGTTGGTTCGTTTCACGGCTAATTCACGTGGGCAATTAATTTCTCTTTTTCTCTCTCCTTTTTTTTGGGCTGCAAGTGATAAAGAAACAAGTCGATGCCTGGTCGCAGCTGTTTTTCTTCATAAAAGAGGGCGCTTCTGCCTCACTGCACGTGTTTTTCTTTGACGAATCTGGTGATGATGGATGATCTCGAAATAAGAGAGGCTTCCAGCGGAGAATTGTCATTAAAACTTTTTCTTATCTTAATTTTTTTCTAAGCTTTAGAATTAACGGATTCTTAATAATTACTAAAATAGAAAAAAAAATGTAGTTGGCTTAACATCGTATGGTGTTGTGGTTAACGTAATTTTAATATCTTTCTTCCCACGCCACGAAAGCAAAGATATCCAATTCAAAATGAAGTTTACTTATTAGAAAAACGATTAAAATTGGAGTTTCCTGTGATAAATAGTTTTAGTCATAACGATTTATGCTTAAAGAGTGAGATAGAATAGATTTTGATTATGATTACTTACAAATCTAGTAAAAAAATTGTAATAAATATTCCACTAATTTTTTTCCCTTAAATAAACTATATCTCTACATAGTTTCATTCGACAATAGTAACTTTATTTATTTTTTGGTAATTCAGTACTATTTTTCTTTTCGTTTCTTTTCTTTCTTTTTTTCTTTTCTTAAGTAGTGATAGTTAGTTTAATTAAAATAGTAATATTTAATTTTTATGTTACTTTTGATCACTTCCAGATAAAAAAAAACATAATCCTGATTTCTACAAGTATGTTAGACAAAAAGATTTCGATGGCCATCAAAAATTATCTCCAGAAAAATTTTTGTGTTTTTTTTTTTGTTTGACAACATTGGAATTTTCAATGAAAACATTTCTCATCAAAGTCCATATATAGTCTATGTAATTTGTAGCAGCTAAGTAATAATCAGTGAGTCATATGTGCTACCAACATTCCAAATTGCTAGTAGTTTTTAAGAATATTCCCAAAAAACGTAGGTCTAGTATGTGCATTCTACGAGATTTTATTAGAAGTTGGTCTGTTTTTATTCAAGTCAATTAAAGCTTTGATTTGTAGCGATAGCTTGGCGTTTATATGTTTTTTTTCTTTTTTTCATAATATAACCTTTAAGATTAAAAAGTCTTAAGCATATAATGTAAGTCATTGTACTTCGTTCAAGTTGCCAAGATCTAGATGACATACTAACCATGGAGAGTTGCTTCATGTAACACTGACAACTTTTATCCATCTATATCTCTACGAAAACCATTCTAGCACCAACAATCATGTTTTATTCATTGCCTTTGCCTTCTGGCAATGTCATCATTATCAAAGTTTTCATGCAACAAACTCCTTTATAGAATAGCTAGGAAGATTATGTTCCATGCCTTCTGGCATGTTTACGAAAGATCGTTTATAATATGTGGTCATTCGTTACCAAGTTCTGTTTTTAATAAACTAAATCATAGAAGTTCAGAAGCGAGATGCTAGGAAATGACCGAATATGGGATTGTATGTTCTTGTCTCGCTTCCACGTGTTCGAAAGGTAGCTGTGTAACTGAATGACTTTATTTATCTGATTCCTTAACGTAGAATGATAGAAATTATTTCTGATAGATAGGCTGATTTTATGGATATTAATACGACCTTTAGAACAGTATCCAGTCATCGATATGAAGTCTTCTGGAAAGTTTTCTCTGCAGCATTTAATCCACTTCTCTCGCCCGTTTTCTTTGCTTGATCTGTAGAAAATTGTACGAGGTTTACCAAAGTCGTTAAGTAAATCCTGGACTCGTCCAAAATGGATTACTTATCTGCACTTCAAATGATAAATATAAAGTTTCCGCCCATGCGTATCGCGTTCTGCAATGGTCAAGATATACGTGAATTTTTAGTCGTTTTCTCTTAAGATTGTCAACAGATATAAAATACGATTGATGTGAATGTTACCAATCTTACAGGCAATAGTTGTTGACTCAATGGCAATCTTTTGCGAACAGATGGTATTCTGTTTCTGAAAGACAAAAAGAACTTATTTAACAAAAATCAACAAAAACAAGGTAATTTTCAGACTTAGGCACAAAACATTCTGAAGCCCAATGTCGAAACTATCATATTTTTTTTCCAATCCCTAACGGTCTGAGTTAAGAAATTTAAAGACGTACTGAATATATTTTTATCCAGCATCTGCAAAATCCAGAAATATTCAATAGCAGCATCTGTTGTTAAACTGTATTCGAGTCAACGTCTCTTGGCGTATTCATCTGCTACAGCTACAGTGATAACTAAACTATTCATAAAGATGTTTGGGAAGCAATTCAGTCTTTAAAGATCTAATTTCTAACAAAATCCAACAGCTCAAATAAATTATTTTCTCATTACTTGAAGTCATACGCAAGGATAAGAGGTTAAGCTTTTTACAGAAGGATTTTTTAAGAGCAATTACTGAAGGCATATTTTCAGGGAAATGTTCTAGAATTCCAAGGAAAGAAAGCTCACTTAAACAGGTACTTTAAAGAATCTGAAGAATGAAAATTAGCTCTCTAATTGTGTCGTTAGGGTCACGTAATGAAGCCTGAAATTTAATTCCCTTAAGTACATTAATTTACAGAGTCTTAATTAAAAAAAAAAAGAAGCAAGAATTGCTTCCTTGATTTCTCGCAGTTTAAGTTTGCTAATTAAAAATAAAGTATTCTCATGTATCTCTGGAAAAAGTATTCTCTATATCTAAAGTCTAAATTTAAATTTAATTTAATTTTAGAAAATCAATCTGAACGTCGAATTTCAGTAATCCTACATGACTAATAACTTTAGGTTCTTGTAATAATAAGACAATGACTCCCTAATATTCAAAACTTCTTAAATGTCCATTTTTTTTGGAAGCAGTTTCATCACTTTTTGAATCTAATTTGTCCTAAATATCAACAGGTAAATTTTAATTCTGTTGTAATAAATGCTTTATATCTAAATACAGCCTATACTTAATATCAAAGTAAGTGTATCTTTAATATATCGGAAGCGATGCTAATGGTTTTTTCATGTATCCAGGTGTACTACGGATATACAGCGAATTTTAAAGTTCTTGGAATGACAGGCGTAAAACAACAGAAAAACCAACAAATAAAAAGAAAACTGCTCGGAAACTTAAAAATTGATTGAATCGGCTGTTTGGATCTGCTTCTTCATTGGCTGCAGAATAAAGAGTCCCGTAAATGCAGGGAATCCAATAGGCTCCATACTGGATAAACATTGATTAATTGAATGAGCCTTTTAATAGATTTTAAAAAACAAGAGAAATAAAAAATACCATCAAATACAGCGAGTAGTTTCGCGTCCGCTAGCGAAATTAATCGCTGTAATAATGATATTTTTCTTTAAATGTGTGAAAAGGCTCATTCAGTTAAGAGAGATCTAGTTTGCTCATTAAGAGATATTATATTACCTCAAATACAAATTTTCAACAACATCACAGCTTCTATGGAATTGAGTAAGCAAACAAAGGCACAACGTTACAAGAAAGGATTCTTTGAATCATCGGGCACATTAAATTTACTTTCATTTTTAACAGCATATATGCTTTACATTGATGATATTTTAGTCCTTGGAAGAAGCAAAGCTGAGAATCACAAAACCTTTAATAAACTAGAAACAATATATAAAATCAAGAAAATGGGGAATATACACAAATTCCTGGGAATGAACATTGACTACAACCAACAAGAGGGAAAATTAGAAATAAGTCAATGCAAGTTTGTGACTGATTTGCTACATTCCAATAACATGCAGGACTGCAAAGGTATATCAACTCCGATGGAAAAAAAAAAAAGAGGAATAACATCTTCCAGAAAAAGGATTTTGAATTTGCAAGAACAAACAAATTTCAGTAGTGTAATCAGAAGTTTAAATAATTTATGCAGCACTAGCAGGCCCGATATCAATTACACAGTTAACCAACTTTCTAGAAATACAGCCAACCCCACAGAAGAAGATAAACAACAGATGAAACGTGTCTTACGATATTTACAACACACAAAACATTTAAATTGGCTTATTCATCATCAGAAGATCAATTGAAAACTTATTGTGATGCTTCTTGGGGTGATGACATCACCGATAGAAAATCCATATCCGGATCTGTCATGATATTAAGTAACGGGGCCGTACATTGGATTACCTGCAAACAACAAAGCAAGAAGCGGAATATAGCGTTTTGGCCTTGAGTGTAAACGAATATACATCAATCCGAAATGTACTTCATGAAATTCAAGAAAGGAAATCTGTCATTGATCCCAGTTTAGTTTATTGTGACAATCAAAATTGGCGTCTAATAATATGAATAAAAATAGAAGCAGGCATATTGATATAAAATATCACATAATTAAAGAAGCAGTAGAAAATGGAGAATTGTCACTACAGTATATTGAATCAAAAAGAAATGTTTCTGATGGATTGATCAAACCTTTAGTAGCACCAAAATTAAAAAATTTTGTCAAGCAGTTGGGAATGAAATTGTAAGTTATTAACAACATTTGAAGCAGAGGGAGTTTTGTGGATATTTTATTAATAAATAAATTAATATTAAAAGTTTATTTTTGTATGCTTCAAACGTTTTAAATTATTAAAAAAAAAATTCCATATAAAGATGCAATACAACGTCAGAAGAATAACGCTTATAATGAGAGAGCGAACCTCGGTTTGAGGACTAGTTAATTGGAGCCATTTGAGTGAAGGTTACTACGTATGAGCTGCACGAATAGGAAGAGTGGTACAGACAAGTACTAGCGGGGTAGCGATAATTAACGCAAGGAGGTTGCCGTCAACTACCTGGAACTGCGCCTTCATTGATGGATTAAATGCGAATTAATCTGCGGATTCTTATTGAACTAGGACAGTAGCTTTCATCGTGTGAGTAATTTTATAATTGTAGTAATTTATATTGAAGAATACCGGACAAGTTCACATTATGTTGCAAGAAGGATTTCGTTTGAAATTACGAAGTCTTATGTATTCAACAGCATTAGAAGTCGTCACATGCTTAAGTGAGTTTAAGTTTCTCAAGAGAAGAAATTCTAACTACAACATTGTGACGAAATGAATAGAACATAATTAGCCAAGTTTAAATTTCTCAAGTGAAGAAATTTAAATAAAGAGTGCAACGAGAAGTAAGTGAACTTCTGCTCTGTAGGTAGTGGTCCCCATTTGTCTTCTATATATTACAGGCTATAGCATATATGCTTTATGATAATTACTCATCATTATTTAATTTAGATAATTTTTAGGTATTGCCCTTAAAACCTTCCGTTGGGGGCTGATTTTTTATTGATTTATTTTATATTAAGTAGAAATTGTAATTATGAAGTTTAAATATTATAAGCTGTGATATTTAAATGGTCATCGAGACTATTTACGATTGAGTGGTCAGCCCAATTCTGGCCCTCGCGAAAGAAACTCAGTTCCCATTCTACAGACGGCTGGATGAATTCTGGGGCCCTTCAGGAAGAGCAATACTTAGAACAAATACATTCCACAGCATTGGACTGCCGTTGGTTAATTTAATGATCATAAATTACGTAATCATATCTACATAAAATCTGCAAATCACCTAGTTTATCCACAAATTATCCTATACTTGATATCAGTGGTATCTTTAATATATCGGAAGCGATACTAATGGTTTTTTCATGTATGTACTATGAAAATATACATATATACGATGTACTATGGATATACAGCGAATATTAAAGTTCTTGGAATGATAAGCGTAAAACAACAGAAAAACCAACAAATAAACAGAAATAGGTTAAATATCTCAAAAAGATGATTTTTGAGATAGTTAAAACTGAATATGTTTTAAATTGAAGAATTAAAATTTTATGGATGAGAACTCAAGGATTATGAAAATAAAGTAATTTCATGTAAAACATATTTTTTTAATCTGTTAATAACTATGGGAAACTTCGAAGTAAAGAAAGTATTCAACTTCTCTGAGGTTTTCATATAGAATATTAAAATATTAAAAAAATAATGAAATCTTTAAAGTTAAATAGACATGTCTACAAAAAAAAAAGATAACTTCTGTATTTTATTCTGTATTGTGGAGGGTCATTCGCTTTATACGATAACAAACCCTAAGCACGTGACCTCGAACCTTAAGTGCGCACCCGAAGAACGAAGGAGAGATAAATCCTTCTGATATGAATTAAAATATTTATTCGTTCAGTATGGCTCCAAAAAATATCCAACATGTAGGCTATACAATAGCACTTTTGTATGCACAGTTCAGCTATTTTATGATCCTAAAACGGTGCACGACATTCGCCAATAAAACTCCCAAGAAAATGTCCAGCCTGAAAAATAACCAAATTGTGCTGCATTCGGAAAACGTCAGTGTAAGACCATTGTAGTCCTTTGGAATTACACAAGAGGAGTGGAATAGAATTTCACTCGTTTCTCTGCTGAAAGCTCTATTACAATGGAAACTTCGATGTAGAGCGATTATTAGGAAAAAGGGGGTCAGATAGAATATAATAGATTTTGGCGCTGTGGCTTTTCATTGCTGTAATCTTTAAATAAAAATGTTATCATATAAAGCGAAACCTTCCTTAAATGATTCTATGAGAAATAATTGTACATTTAAACTCGTGATTGTTAAATGCTGTGCGTATATCGGATTTTATTTGCATGGGAAGAGGACGCGGCGAAGTCATTCATGTACATTTTTTCATGTAGAGACATTTGTTAATATACTTATGGATAGTTGATGGGAACCGAATTTGTTCTATCAGCCTTTAGTTCTTGTATTGGTGGGCTTTCCATAGATGTCACGATTCGATGCAGCACCATGTCGTTCAATCAGCCAACTAAACAAAACAAAAATAACTAGATAAGCTATTTGTTCTAGTTGTGTCGAAATTACAAGGTGGATAACCGTGGAGCACGGTCAGAAGATTAAGGAACTTGTAGAATAGTTGGAACTTACTATAACTAACATTACATAAATTTAGCATTAGATAACCGCTCAGCTTCCTTCGCATAATGGGGACTGAGTAAGTAGTGCTGATGAGTAATTCTGAATATTGGAGGGAAATAATGGTGCCAAAATGTTAAGCTGGAACTTATCAGTCTAACAATTTTGAGAGATTTCGAGGGATGGAGATGTGCCATTATTTTAATTGGACTAAACATAAGGACGTATCAAATATTACGAAAATGCTTACAACCGTTTTAGCGTGATGAGGGAAATAGTAAATGGCTTAGTAATATTCTAGACAGACGTCACAGTTAAAGATACCTCAGTGAAAGTTTTTTAGGTTAAAGGAGACAGGTGATTCTTAAGTACATTTCACGCTATTCTTCTATTCTTGAGTACCTAGTGGCCATAAAGTCTGGATACGGGGAAAAGCCAGAAAAGCACATATCTATGTATATAGACAAAAGACAACATTTTTTTTTTCTTTCGCTACTTCTCCGAAACCACAGGACACGGAAATAATGTTAGATAAATGTTTCTGTATCTTATTTTTCATCGACTTGGGTCAACAGGGAGTCACGAGACGTCTTCTAAACCGTTCATTTTAGGTGACCAAAAATAAAGTTGTTTCTCTCATTAAGATGAACTATTCCCAAGTATTGGGGCGCAATCAATGGTCACCTGACTGAGAAAAATGACCTCAGAATGCAAAGTCAGGTAATCACTGAAAATTTTACTTGACAGGTTTACTGGTTTAAAGTTATTATACATTATTGATAATTATAATAATAAGTTATAATAATGTTGAGCAATGGATCAATTGTAAGGTTTGCTTTTACAGGTGTTCTTTGAGGCATATTAAAGATTGCGCACTATATTGAATTTTGAAATGTCAATCAGAGACAACATATTTTAATTTTTTCAACATCACACTAAATTTAAATGTAAAAAAACTACATTTAATAATAAACAGCAAATTTTCAAAAAGTTACATCTTTTCTTTAGGCTTGAAAAAGAAAAGACGTAATCTTTTTGAAAATTTGCTTTTTAGTATTAAATGTAGTTTTTTTACATTTAAATTTAGTGTGATGTTGGAAATATTTAATGGTAGAGGCTGTAGAAGGAGGGATCTACAAAAGAAATATGGGAACTTAACATATTTTAATGTCATTACTTTTTCTATCTTAAAAACACAGGCAAATACATAAATATAAGCAAGCAGAAGTACTTCTGTGTCCAGATTTATGGTCACCTGTATATTTCAGTTATTTAAGCGTTCCGATTATGAAAGGAATTCTCATATGGTCATGCTTTAAAAATCATGCCAATCACACTTTTGGGAGCTGCTGACGTAGTATGAATGAAAGGGTCTCGAGGAGAAGCATCAGGCACTAATTAATTTTACTGCTTCAACTAAACAGAAAAGCATAATAAATTGACAAATAAACGATAATGGCCAAATCACACTATCATATTTTTTGCTTCACTGAAATGATCATTGTTTTCAGTGAATTTTTTTCCCGTCATTGTTTTTCATCGTAAACCGATCACACCATCGAAGAAATATGATGAAATAGTGCATATGATTGGCAGAGCATTAGCTAATCAGAGTTGAACTGAAAAGGTTTTACGGCAACTCCAAGTCACGAAAAGTCGGCGTTTATATTCTGATATTTCGAACTTTCATCTTTTTTGTAGTGGTTAAAATCGTGTTTTGGTAATGCAATTTCCGTAGAATTTATTTTTAACAAGCTATCAATCTGTTCGAACTAATTGTACATTGTATTCTAGCATCTATTTAAGCAGAAGCGAAGTGTATTTCGATTCGAAAAGCGATAATCCCACAATCCTATGCGAGCGTGATGACGCTTCCATAAGAAATGAAATATATCTTTAAAAAGCTGATATCTGCACATTCTGACGCATAGAATGAATAAATGAATGTAAAAAATATTGTTTATTTTCGAAAGATAATCTTCCCACTGTTATACTTTATTCATAATAGCCTTGCATTCAATAGAAGCGTGGCGTAAATGGCGCCGGTATGCCTTTTTGCAATCGGCTGCATGGTCTCTTTTGATTGGAGCTCACTATCGATCATCATTGAAAACAACGTTACATTTTGGACAATTCCTATATTTTTTCGATGATGGAATCAATGATGAAAATGGTCAACAGATGCAAATCACACGATCATAGACCGTCAATGATAGGGTCAGTGATGAATGCAATGTTGGAAAATATGATTGTGTGATTTGGGCATAATTATACAAAATACATTTATTCCATGCATTAGAATTTAGTTTTTAAAGAAATATCTCAAGATCAGCTTAACTGAGATGATAACAGCGTCCTTAAACGGATGAAAACTTAATTAAGTGTACTTAAGGAATGTCGTGTGATACAACGAAGTAGATCATTTCTTTGAAGGCTTTTGAAGATAGCTTGAAGGCTTCTCCTTCAAGTGCCTTTAATTCACTTGTTTGTAAATATTTCCACTTCATGTCTCTTCCCAAACCGTTCATAACGTGTTGTTCTCTCTAATTAAGAAAAGACTACGAAGTACGGAGGTAAAAACAAAAATTAGAAATTTCTCTTAGAAAATTTCTTTTATAATTCCTTTGATAATTAAAGAAGGCCAAGCTAAGTCAGTCTTTCTAACATTAGTGTTTCTGGTTCTCTGAAAACGAAGAACAATAATAAGTGTTTTTAAAAAAGTATCTGTAACGTAATTGTACCCTAAAGTTATTTGACAGATCCTCACTTACAGTAATCCTAGTGGTAAGGGCACTTGATTGCGGGTTGAAGGTGGCAAATTCGATCCCCGGCCTCGGCGGAGAGCAGGATTTTTTCAAAGCTCCATTCTCCTCCAAACGGGTCCTGCAAACCCAGCCCTCCGTAGAATGGGTACCGGGTTTCTTTCCCGAGGGTATAGGCGGTCGAGCATTGGGCTGACCAACCGATCTCATCTCAATTTCCGGTCAGCGAGACGTTGGAGCCTTACCTCCAGCGTCCCAATGGGCCACAATGGTCCCAGTAGGATACATAATTTACATAATCTAATTTGCTATAATAACCCATCAATTAGCAAGTAATTAATTAAACTGAAAGTTCAATACTGAATCTTAACTTCGAAATATTTGGATATTGGAAAGTTGGATGTACTAAAGCCATACTTCCTCTTCAATTCACATCTTAACATATTGCAAAAAATACTTCATACACACTTCATATTAAAATAAAAAATACATTTTAATATCGAATTTTCGGAAGAACATTTTCCTTTCTTCCTTCTTCAAGATTATCAATTACAATAATATACAATTAGGTGATATCAAATACGTACACTTCTTCGATATGGTTGGTAACAAACCTTATCAACCCTTTAAATGCTATGAACATTATTATTACATTTACAATTTGGAACAACATTGTATGTCTACTTTTAGAAATGGACACAGTATTTTATATGAAATCATTCAGTATGTTTGTAGCGTAGGTATATTTCTGATAATTTGTTTAACAATAAAATGTATGTTTAGTATGAGGAATCAAAGAGGTGGAATATGTAGGCTTTAAAACTATTGATCTCCTAAATATGCAATCAAGTTTAATATAAGGACTGTTTTTCTATAACCGCTGTTTTCGTTATTGGAATTCCTAGATAATTTGGATTCTTGGCATTGCTCGGGAATTAGATTTACGACCTATTAAATGAATGCTGTCAAAACCTTGTTAATTGTACGAGGTGAACATTCAAACTTTCTAAAGCAGCTGGTAACTTTTAACAGAAAAGTTGGTGTGGCAACTTTTAGGGTATGGTCGAGAGAAAGCGTTTGCTGCTCTGGTTGTGTTCTTTTTAACCTTAAAGTTCATCTTATACCAAAATGAAAAGGACTACAACGTTGAATATCTATTTTTGGGAATTTCAGATTTCTTTATTTACTACAATCCTGGTAATCAGTGAGCAAGGATGAATAACAATAGAATTTGGAAAATAAAAAAAAAAAGATTTTCTGCTGGTCAGAAAATTACAATTCAATTGATCAAATGTCTGAGTATTTTATTTTGTTTTTAAAAGGTCTACATTATAGAAATCAATTGTCTATGAAACGAAAAGTAACAAATGTAATTGAATGTTTCAAGATTTTCTGTACCTCTGCAAAAAAAGGTCAATTGTATACTTTTTTTTCACAGAATACTTTTCATAACTTTTTTTTGTCTTATCTAAGGGGAGATTCTTTAAGGAAAAACATACAATCAGTGTCAAAAAAATTGTTTTCTTAATTGTGGAAGCAGAGAAAGCTTCCGTTCTTTATTGTATTTACTGGACATTGATATATCCGTACGAATGGATATTAAGAGCAAGTACTACTGATTATTTTTATTTACACAACTTTCAGAAAAATAGTTAATGAAATGTTCGTAATGGATTGTAGTATATCACTTTTTATTTCACTTAATTATAATTTCTTTATTTCTCATCTGCATTGTGCTCCAATAGTTATCTGTTATCCGATAGTAACTTACTAGATAAATAGTTACGACTAATATAATAGTCGTACAATATCTAATGCCAATAGAATAAGAATACTTGAATAGAGCTATTAGATACGTATCTTAATAGCTTAACTTTCCGTATCGGTATAGATGCAAATGAAAATGAATATTAACGAAGTAACGCTGTTCTTGCAGTTAATACTCTATACCTCACATTCATTATATGAAAGAATATTCTGTGCTTCACATTCATTACAAGAAAGTACATGCATAAGATTAAAATTTCCGTATCGCAAGCCTAAGGATAACTGCTTAGGACAAGAACTTTCAACAATTCACAGTCAGAGATGAGACATCAGAATGTCAATCCAATATTCGCAAATTTTAAATCCTTCCGGAAAAGAAATAAACTGCAATAATTAACTCTCGTCAAACTCGAATAATCAATAAAAAATTTTAAATTACAATAAACATTATCTGATATTCTTTGTCAATAGAACGCTTTAGTTACATAACTAGAACACGATGGGCTGATTCTCCTACCATTGATAGAATGGATCAATACTACTCAAATTTACAGGAGAGTCAGAATAGATATTCTATCACTTTCAGTATTTATCTATAGATTAAATTTGATATGTTATAGAAAGATAAAGCTTTGTTCTCGTTTAGCTGAAATATTGTGCAAATTTGGTATTAAATAACTCATTCTATCGTCATATTTTCAGCTGATTAGTATATTGTTGAATAATTCTCGAATTGTAATCTATCCATTTTCATCTATGATTATAATGGTAGTGAAAGTTCAACATACAATTTCCCATCACCATAATCGCTTTCACGTTTGCATGTTGCATTGTTCGTATTTCCTTTATAATTAAAATTTTCCAAATAATTTACAAATTTTCGTCTGATTTATGAAGATGCTTCATTACCGTAATTTCCTCGAATCTTCGTCCAGTACCCAAATGCTCTTGACTGGACTTGGGTCAATTCTCGGCCGAGGTTGGGAATTTTTCCTCGTTGAATTCTCCTGCAGATGCGTTCTAGGGTCCAATCAGCCATCTGTTAAATAAGTACCGTGTTTCTTCCAAAGACCACCACACCTCAGTTAGTCTCGTTACTCAGGAAAAGCCTTATCTTCCGTAACCCGAAAGCCTACATAGGTCTGTTGTGAAACATAACAGGCCTATGATACAACAACGGACCTATTTTATGTGTTCTCATAATCATTTTGCTGAAACATTTTTACGAAGCAATTTGGTTATTTTCAGTGTCAGTGGTGTTCAGATGATTGGAGAAAAAAAGAAATTGATGAATTAACACTTCAAACAGGGATGGTAAATGTTTGAGAGAACATTTGAAGAGTTAACATCTTATACAAGAACGTACATCAAACCTAAAAGTGAAATATATCGGGATTTCCTGTCGTATTTTTAGCGAGCTGTTCTTAAAACAATGAAAGTGGACAACATACCTAAAAAAATTTATACATTTTCAAAATTTTCATAAAAAAAAATAAATAGTTTTTGTGGGAGGAATATATATGAATATAATTGATAATTGTCATTGAGGTTCCACACAATAAATTTTCTAAACGGCATTTTAATTTATTTACTTGCCTGTACTGGTTTAGCAGAGTATATTAAGTCTTTAAGAGTAAGGAGAAAATAAAAGCAAAACTGATTTAAAACTTAACTTGTTTTATAATCATTAAATATTTACAAATGTGAAACAGTTGTTTCAAATAGTCTATGAATCACTGAAAGTTCATTGAAAGTTCTTTACTTTAAAACTTAAAGTTCCTTTAAATCTTTCTTAACATCAACTGTTCAATTAACAACGTTGATAAATGGCTATTTTCATCTAGTGTGATAATTACTGAAGTTTATCTTAATGTATAAACTCATTAACACGTAGAACTTTCTTATATCACATGTGTCTTTTAACTTGTATGAGATGGCTATAAATAAAGTTCACGGTATGTGCTATAATATTACTTAATTATATGAATGTTTAAGTAAACTTGATTTCTCCAATCCTTTCTTGACTAAACATTCTAGTATTATTGTCTTTACCAAAACACTTTAAACAGTTTGTAATCATAACTTGACTACTTCAATCGAACAATCTTTAACCTCGTTGAAATAATCTCTAAAATAAACCTCTTGCTAATAAACACAAATGTTCCTGTATAAATACTTAAATCCTTTTCAACTTTACAGTTCTTTAACTTTAGTTGATTCAGTCCAACATTTGTAATAAGTCGATTTCCCTTGACTTTAATAAATCCTAGCATTAATGGTTTTACTTGAAATAAATAACTTTACTATTTCTTTAATCAACGAACAAATGTTTATGTGTTGGTAATGTTTAATCTTTAATGTTCATTAGTATACGTTCCGCTTTGTCCTAAACTTCATTTTCTTGTGTTCGAAATTCTAACGATGGCTCCTTTTCAAATTCTCGATGGGTGAAGTAAAATAGAAATCCTACTTACAAAAGTTCAGCAACAATCCATCAATTTTCCGTCAATCCCTGTCAAACGTCGAAGATAATACCTAGGCATAATTCCACTTGGGTCCGGCAGTCCTCATTTGCGAGATTCATCTTTGGGCCTAACCGTTTATTAAGAATTAATTTAACTTTACTATTAATCCTTACTTATTTAATTCTCAAGGCCGTTCGCCTTTTACTGAACACAATATGAGTTTAAAATCAAAACTAATTTATAGCACAATCGGAAGGAACTCATCCGATTCCCATTTTCAAACCTTAGCATCCTTGCTATTTCGGTTTTCATCGTAACGCCATTTTTCGATCCTCTAGGATCAACCATTAACAATTGAACGTCTGCGTTCATGCTGTGTTCAACACATCCATTGTTCTCACGTGCTTACACACAACAAAAGAACATACTCTTAACTTTCGGTTTTAATGAAAATAAAAAATATAAATATTTCAAAGCCTTGATGTTAGTTTTAATTTAATTTTATCAGGGATTAAAAATTGAATTTCTCACAGTTTTATTTAACAAGTACGAAGTTTGAAAAGCCCGACCTCGTTCAATGTTTTTTTTTTTTAATTACATCACCAGTTTTTTTTAGCTTAACATAAGAATATATTAAGTAACTAAAGCAATCGTTTTTTTGTTGTTGATATATTTAAAAATATATGATTTATCTAAAATAATTCAATAAAATAATTATCTAAAATAATTCACAAGGAGAGATCACAAGTTGTACGAAACAGAAATTCATGCCCTTTTGGGAGATGAAAGTACTCATGAAGTACTTCAAGAATATATCAGGTTTTAGGGTCCAACACTCAAGCGTTTTGAAGATATTTGATGATTTTTGGAGTGTTTTTGCTGTTTAAACCTAAAAGCTTCTTGCCTCCTAAATCAAAACAGGAAGTTCAGCGATATCTCAGTCGATAACATCATGGATTGTAAAGCTCGAGATGGTTGGTTCAAGTCAGCTATCTGACGGAATTTTTTTTTTTAAACCTTTTTTTTCTTTTTTTTTTTAATTTTTCTTTTTTTTTTTTTAAATTTTCTTCTCTTTTTTTACAATTCCTTTTTTTTTTTTTTGCTTCTGCTTCTTTATTTCTTTTTCGTGTCTTTTCTAATTGGCAGAAATAAAAATAAAATTAAAAATATATAAATCTATTAACTTTCATAATTTAAGTTACTTTCAGTTTAGAAAAATAAAATCTGCATATCAATATATATTTTTTTTTTGGCTGCAGACAGTTCGTTTCTTCTGCAGACAGGAAGACAAATAAGTTCACGGAAGAATGCACTTAAAATACATTCAATTATACATTTTCAGTTGTCTGCACCAATATTCAAAGCAATGATACAATATACTTGATTTGCTTCCAAATTAATAAGTGAAAGAGAGATTTTTTATTACGTAAATGAAATTTGTTTTCCTGATGAACTGTGAAAGAATCTATGTGATTGTAAAGAATCTGCTTTTGTACGATGTGCTTTGTGTCAGAAAAAAATATGTTTTGTTTGTTTTCACGATAAATACCATAATCAACAATGTTTAAAATCAGTGTAACAATGTATCCAATATGTTGATAATGCAAAGAATCATTGATGCCGGCCTGATTTAGGAGAGGCAAGGTGAATCGCCGTTCGGCGAGGGAGGAAGGGCGGGGGAATGGGTGAGCTTAAGGCCTTGGGGTTGTAATAAAGAGGAGATCCATGGTTGGGAAGCTATTAGTAAACCATTTCTTAATGGTTGAAGGGAAGGGAAATGAATTAATTATTGGGAATAGTTTGTTGGGGTTGCGATTCTGGAATGGTGTTGAGGAATAAAATATTTTCTGATATTAGGTATTGGGAGGGATTGATTATATGAATCGCATTTGATTATGAAATAGGATTCATAACATAATCTTCTGAATTAATTTTTTTCTTTAATGTAGTTGTGTTTTCCAGATCAAGGATATGTTTTGAGAGGATATATTTTTATGTATCCATAACTTTTAGCCCTCCCTTCTGCCTTTTGTATCGCAGTCCTTGACCATCTTGACATCTATCTATGACATCATTACTTCCCAAGCTTCTGTGTTAATTTAAAAAAAAAAATTGCTGCCCCTTCATTAAACATGCTTATCTCCCGACCTCATACTAGTCCCGTTGGTCAAGAAACGTCGGAGCCTTACTTCCCGCGAGCCCTTGGGCCTGCATAGGCCTGTCGTGGTGATCCATATACATTGAAAAATCAGAAAATACATAAATTTAACTTAATATTGAGTGAATTTTTTTTTCGAATCATCAGGAAAATTTTTTTGCAACCTCAAGTCTTGTCACAAGGTTTAGCCATCGCTTTTATGGACATTCCTAAACTTTCTAAAAAATCCACCCTGTGCGCTAGTTATCTTCCGTCTCACTTAAAAACAATAGGTTAGACGGCCATTTTAGATTGGGAAATGATTTTATTCGTCTGAGTCTCATATTTGATAGGAAAATATTACCTTTTTATTCATTTTTCAGCAGCTGAAAATTGGCACAGCTCATCCCATCACTTCTGTGGTCTTGTTTAGAACCTAATTTTTCTATGGAAAAATGATTATTTCTAGACATGATAATTGAAATATGGTAAACTTAATTTTCTGAATGACAGTGTTCCTAACCTCAAAATGAAGAGAACATGGGTCAAGAAACATTTGGGGTCCATGGAAGTGCTGATTGTTCACAGAAGTGATTTCTTTTACTGATGTTTGTAATTTCACACACACAAGTGCCAGGAAGATAAGCCTATAAATTTTAATATTGCATTGGGTTATTATCAGGTCGATTTTGAATATAATTTTTTATTTTGTGAAACAATTTTTATTGTGCATGATTTCCCCTTTTGATAAAAAGTTCTTTTAATTTATAAATTATAGTCTTCTATTTATTTATTTCATAGTTTTTCCACGTAAATTCACTATTTCGAATATAATTTATATTAAAATTCGACATCTTTATCAACACAAGTCACTTCTGTTGACATACCATCATCTCCGCGGACATTTTTTTTTTTAAATAACCAAAATGAGTTGACCTGAACCACATATATCATGGATGTAAGAACGTCAAAAGCAATCATCTCAATTTTTTGAAAAGAAAACTTATAATTTAAAATCTCAAAAATTTTTGACTGAAATTGCAGGTTTTCTGTAGATTCACCCGCATGTGCTTTCCGATTATATTCAGAGATCCTGGAGGTTCGTCTGTAATTCGTCTTAAAACAGTACTTACAGTTCCTATATTCTATCAGAAGTTCATTTTGTTTGGGCGGCCTTTCGGAATAAAACAGATGCCCAACGCTGAAATTTGCGCCTGTTTCAAATCCAATCCGCGAATGCTTCGTCTCACGGTCATTTCTGGGTCAAATAATAGCGGCATGACAGAAAAAAAGCTTCCTCTTCTACAGGTTGAGAGGGTAAAGCCGTTGTGGATAAGTCCTTCGATCTCCGTCGGATTAGCTCAATCACCCATGACTCACCGTTCACTCCACGGATGTACCATTCCAAAGTCCGCCTGATTAAAAGACGATGCTGTCATAGTATAATGTGGAGTCAGGACTTGTCCCTTTGATGGCCGAACAATTGAACTCTTCAGAAAGTGCTACCATCTGGCGGGAAGTAACTCTCTGGCTCGGCCAGGTAGTTGCGAACACACTCCGCCAGTCGAATTGCTCTGACACTGATTAACTACATCTTTCTGTATAATACTGCAATTCTTCTTCTATTACTGCTGCCTCTGTCTTTAAATGCGAGTCATAACGTAATGATCCCCTGGGCACGGCGTTCGTTTCTCGTGTGAATCTAATAGTTTCTTTCAGCTAGATTTGAGGAAGCGGCAGAACACAGGGAAAAATAAAAGCTATTCTCAGAGATTCTTCTATTTTTTTTCCGAATTATATTTTATATATTTTTAATCATTAACTGAAATATGGTCGATATGATTTCGTCTAAATTATGAATCAGTTTTTTTACTGCTTGTTTGTCTGCTTGCTTTTCGGCAAATTAACAACATATATGACAACTACGACAACAATAGTTATCCGCATGACTTTTTCCATTCTTTCCTAAGTTTGTCTAATTCTTATTTCTTTCTCTCCTTCCACCATCTAGGACTTATTCTAAAAATTGTAGAGGTTTCTGCAGTAGGTCAAAGACCTCAGTAACAGTGGAATATATCCATATCCTATTAGAATAAAGACAAACGTGATACACACTTTGGTGGTAATACTTGCATTTACAACCAAAAGAACACTAATTAGGACACAATTGATCCTATTGTAATGAGTAATGAAAATAGATTTAGTAGTACAGTAGTATTAGTAGCGTAGTAGCATTATTAATAGATAAAAATTCTTATTCAGAAATCTTATTCAAGAAAATAGCATTATAAGAGGCAAATCTACTAATAGTAATTTACCGATCTATGTAAGTTAGAATATAAATAATACAGCATTCCTGTAGTTAGTGAAGAGAAATAATGCTTCATAAATACGGAGTATATGAGAGGTATTTGAACTGTTTTTTTTTAAGCAATATTGTATTTATTTGAAATGGTTGCTTTACATTAATAATTCTTTTGCTTTATTTTTCTTCTTTCTTTCCTTTGTTTTTGCTTTCATTCACTTACTCTTTGGTGACAGTAGTGGAACGTGGCGTCGATTGAAACAAAAAACATTTAAAATTTTGATGATTCCCATTGAGACGAAGCTCTTCTATTCTATCCTGATCGTAAAGGTTTTCATTCACATTCGATTCCGTAGATAAATATTTGAAAATGAGTTTTTATTCACCGACTTTATTTGCTCTCAGACTCCGATCAAATTGAATTGCTATCTTCAGAAAATAAAATATTTAAGTTTGTTTCTATTTGAACCTCTTGTTGCGTTAATAAATGATGACAGTAATAACAGCAGTGTTTTTTTATACTTTAGAGTTTTTTTGTCTCTTTTGTTTTTGTCAGAGGAAAACACGAAGGGAATGAATTACAAAGCTGACCATTGACTTAACTCAACAACAAAATATCAAGTGAAGCTACAAAGTAAATAATTAATAATGAATACACCTTTCGTTATTCAGTTCACAGTTGTAGATTTAGAAAATATTGTAAACTGAATAATTATTTCTAAATTTACAAGAAATTCGAAATGAACTTGAAGTCAATAAATAACTTTAACGTGCAGGCATATGATATAGTGAAGAAAATACCATTTGTTTAGTTATGTGAACTTTACTTTCCTTCAATAATGATTTTCCTTTTTTAAATATTTACAGAAGTGAAACATTTTACTAAAAGAAAACATTTTCTTATTGTAAATCTTAAGTTACAGAATCACATCTCCATGCCTAAGGTCGCAGAAAGTAAGGTTCCCAGCATTTCTTGACCAATAGAATAAAGGTGAGGTCAGGTGGTCATACCGATGCCTGCCCACCTTCAACAATCCGGAAAAAAAATGTTATCCAGTAGGTCGTCTGGAAGAGAAAAAAAAGACTGGGTTCAAACCTCCGCTGGGGATTAAACCCAGTCTTCCAGGCTGCAGACAAGCACGTTACTACTTGGTGACTGTGTCCATTTAAATTTGTCATTCAAATATTGAATGACGTTGGTTAAATCCAATTTATTTTAATTTTCATCATATCAGTCACGCGGAACTGAAGTGCATTATTATTACGCAAATTGATCAAATTGTTAGACGTGAACATTCTTTCTTTTTTTCTAATGCTGTTCTATGAAAATTTTTATCATCTCCTCTCGCTAACTTCTCGAAAACTTTTCAAAGCCAGATCGTGTGAATTTAATAAGTACACATTTCAGGTATAAGGAAATACATTTCCTTTCACTGATTCGGAAGTGCAAGCATTGATTCTTTAGGCTTCCTTTTCCTTATGCATTAGATCAAATACGATCTCCTTTAGAACTTCCAAAAGTCTTCTTGATATGAATCCAGTTAAGATTCTTAACATTGTAATCCAGTAATTTCTGTAAATCCAGTACTGCTTTCTAAGACGTTGTTATTCATTTAAGATGTAATTTTATTTCAGTATTCTGATTCTTAAAATACACGAATCTTTCTTTTATCTTCCAATTTCATTGTTGCAGAATGATATGCAGCCTGAATCATTTTATCTTGTTATACTACGAGTTCGTTGTTGACTAACGTCATAAAACCTTCAAAATGATATAGTTACAGAGTTTATCTATTCGATGCTAATAGAATATGTAATAATTGAATACTGGCGTGCAATATCCGCATCAAATCACATTAAGGCCTTCTCGACTGTATTGTTTCTAAAATTGACGAATTATTTCTAGTCAACTTCTGATCAACCGCATTATTTCGGGAATTTGGATCATAACAAACTAATTGTACTAAGCCATTTGTTACAGTAACATTAGTTGATTGGAAATTCAAATAATCCTACTATATATACTAAAGATTAGTAAAACCATGTAAGTGCTCTTAGATATATTGTGTGTTCAATAAGTAAGTACTTTAACATAATAGTATTGAACTTTCTTATTAAATTTGAAACTGAAGTTGAGAAGAAGTTATAAAATGTTTTAATTTTACCAATTTGTAATGATATGCTAAATTATTATCTCATTCAGTTAATTGAAATTAGAATTAGGTCCTTCTTTTTAGCTGTAAGATGGTGAAGGCTTAGATTAGCTCACTATCACAACGGACACATTGTATGTTGAACTCAATGTGTTCAAATCAAACTTTGTAAACAAAAAGAAGCTTTGTGATTTGTTTACTAATTCATAAGAAATACATCAAGTATAATTATTTCGTGCAATTGATATAGTAAATTATAAAATAAATGTGTAATAATATATTTTTCACAATGCTAAATTCACTGCTGGTACGGTGTGCTTTTATTTTCAGGGATATCTTCACTTCAGATGGTGTAATTGTTTGTTCGTTCGAATATTTGTTTGGGATTTATTTGTTTCTTTACGTTCTTATTAGTTTTGGTAGATAACATTTTGATTTTTTTTTTTTACTGGTTTGGCAAAAGATATTGCTATGAATTTTAAGGAATCCGAAGAAAAGAAGAAATTCCATATTTCTTACATTTTTGTAGGCTTATTTGGTTAGCGGATCTCAAAAATTATTCGTAACCTCATCCCCGATATAAAATTTTGGGCACGCTAGTGATTACAACTTTATTTATTTTTTAAATAAATGACATTGTTTTGTCATTATCTATTCTACAGCTAAATTATTTAAATTAGCTACTTATTTTTCTTTCTTACTTTCCTAGGAACTGTGTTCATGTGTGTTTGTGTTTGCGTGTGTTTGGCCTTCTTCAAACTTGGCACGCATATTAAGCTAAGAGTCGATCTTAACTTTTTTTAAATTTATTGCCATTATTATTTAATAATGACAATTACCTCATGGGTAGAAATAAGCGCAAGAAGGTGAAAAAAATTGTCATAGAAAAAGAACAGAAAAATTGGATTTTTATCCATATGTTAAGCAATGGATGTTAATCATCCTTTCATTGTTCGTAATATCATGCGCGAATTTAGAAAAGTTAAAATTAATCCGATTTAAGCAACTTAAGTAAATAATGCCAGAAAATGGAAAATTTAGTGTTTTATTCATCAGATATTATAAGTTAAAATAAATAGAGAGTTGTAGTTTGTTATTTTTATGATTTTGAAAAAACAACAAAAAATAAAATAAAAAAAAAAACCTCCGAAAGATTGAAATTCTTTTTATCTTTTTATCTTTTCATTCTTTTTATCTTTTTTTCCCGTAATTTAGTAATCGTTACATTTAATTTTAGAATGAGAATTAGCCAGAAAGACTTATTGTAATCTGTAACATTTGAAAAAATCAATGAAGCGTTTCTTCGACACTAGAATCACATGATCAAAGAAAAAAAAAATGAGCGCTTCAATTGAAAGTCTTATTTTTAAGCAATCTTTTTAATGTTTTTGACTCTTATGACTCGAAACAACTTTTGAAGTTTTGCCAAATTCCTTGGAGAAGGAGTTTTCAGAAGTAAATAACGGATTAGAAGCCAGTGGTTTCTTTAAAACTGCTTATTCTCTTTGTTTCACTGAATTTATAAGAGAAATAAATTCTGAAAATTTTTTAACAATAAGGATTTTTCTTTCTGTTAATCGTTAAAAATATTTATTTCAATGATTAGTTTACTCTTTTGGAACTTTTGGTTCGTTTCCAGCAGATGTCGCTATATGACCTAAAATTGAAATCCTATTGTGATAGACTCATGTTGGAGAATTTAAAATAACTAAAGTATAAAATGATGTTTTGGATAGATACGCATAGATAAAAACAAGATATTTGTAATACAAGTACCTAGGTAAACATTATAATGATTTTTATATGCACATTTATCTTTTTATAGTTCTGTTTACTCGATTTATTTTTGTATTAATTAGCATTTATTCTATTATCCATTGTACGTTCTAATTTTTACTGTTTAAATCCGTTATTCTGTTGTTCAATTCAAATTTCGGTTGGCCGTGCTTCTCCTCCCTGATTCGTTGTTATTTAAAAATACAGTTAAAAATCAGTTAAAGCACACGTGTAAATTAAATCCCCCAAACAGTTGTAAAAGCACTCCAACCAATCACAGCCTTTGTAAATAGTCTATTTAAAACCCCAAGTTCCGCGCCAGGTGTTTTGGATAGATAAATAACCCCTGCTGCTTACATATAAGCAGTTAGTTAGTTAGAGAGTTTGAGTTCATGCCAGATCTTATTCAGTCTAATATTCTTATCACCTTATTTCACGAACGACTGGCCGCAAACTCACACCACAATGTATCTCAAATGAGCCTTCGTGTCTTTACAGGGCGTCGAAGGCATAGACTCCGACTGAACATCGGGACTAGTTAGATTTAGTGGTCAGCTCAATGCTCGCCCGCCTTACATCTAGTGTATTTGAACCCTAGAGCCCGTCCGGAGGATAAATAAGTTAGGAAAAATATTCGATCTCTGTCGAGAACTAAACCTTGCTGCTCCCAACCGCAGCCCAGTGTGCAGTGTCTACTTTATACCAAATAACTGTGACTGAATTTTTATTACTTCTATGTAACACGTGCTTATTTGTTGCGATAATGATAGTATTTGTAATTGAATGAACTTTCGGGTCCAACTTCTATCAAAATCGACAGGAAGAACACATTTGGGAATAGTTCATTGACGGAATTAAATGTAAGCTTTGAAATTTTTAAATTTGGATCAAACTTTTTACCGATCTTCCTTACAAAAATTTAAAGATATCTTTAAAATGTCAATTTTGTAGAATAAATAGTTTTTGAAGCATTGGAGCCAATATTGGAGGAACAAACAGACGGACCGGTAAATTTTTACTAAAAAATTGTATTCCGAAGTCTTTGGTTCCAACTAAGGGATATTATAAACGATAAACCTAACGTACGATATCCTTAGAAAGTATCCTAAATCAATTTACTTTTTTATTTTTTTTAAATAGACAAACATAGATAACTCACTAAAAATATTCTATTTTACACTAAGACAACTGTCATTCCGGCATTGTCTAGTGGTCGAATTCCGGCCCTGCGATTCATCCGTGCCGGTGGTGAATCCTGGCGCGGAACTTGGATTTTTCTTTCTTCTTCAGTGTTTGTTTCTCTTCCGACTAAAAAAGTGCAGCACAGGAATGACAAGCCGTTGCACTCTAGTACTAGTACGAATGACTGAATGATAGACAAATTCATTAATATGCAAAAAAATTTATTGAAAAGAATGCCAATCAGAAATGAAATTTAATGGAAAAATATTAATGAAGGATCACTTATTGTAGTCAATTAGCAAATTGCTTCAGTTCGCTTTGGATTAAATAATCTCAATTTGCTGATGCTTTTGTTCTGAGCTACACATTTACACGTAACATCAATAATATGCTACTGTCTTCATATTGAAAAACCTTGCCAGGAAGTTATCTTACAGCAAGCGCATACGAAGTCTATAATCTTCCCTCGAATGAAGAGATATTTCAAAATTCTATGTTATAGTCTTCTCGTCATTAAGAAATATAATAAGATAATAGAAATTATTGATATAAGATGAGAAAATGTTAAATTCACTTTTAAACATATCCGCTTTTAGATTCGAATTATTTTAAGGATATCTATAGTAATAAATACTACCAAATCAATGGGGAAGCATATTAACATACAACCTTTATAAACAAATGTTTAGTTATTTGGTTTTTATTATTTTTTATTAAGCATTATAAAGTTTTTAAAGCAACCTCGGATAAATCAAATATTTGCTACTTTTGACTTTCGCAGATTTTGTAACTAAAACAGATACAGTCTAAAATAGAAACAATATAATGCACCGTATACTTTTAGATTACAGTGCTACAATAGTCGATGAAGTAATTCAATAACGTTCGCTGTAGAATCGATTCCTGCTATGTTTACATGAACTGAAGTAAAGGATAAACGTAAAGAATCAAATTTTGCAACGGAACTCACATCTCTATTGAAATACTAGAAAAAAAGATAAATTTTGACCTTTTGTCAATTATTACGAATTTGATTCACCCACTTAATTAATTGAATTATAAAATTTATTATTAATAATAATTAAACTATTGAACTTCGACACGGGCGTTAAGGCATGTAATTTAGTCTAATTATTAATGTGCATTGATGTCAAACGCTGATATCTCAGTTATGTTACACATTTATTGTAGATCAATGCACCTTTTCAGCTTCTACTGCAGCCATTTTCTTTTTTCAGAAGCTCCTCTTGAAAAACCTTTCTTTTTTTTTTCAATCGCTCTCGAAGAGGATTAGGATTGAAGTAGTTCAATCTGTACAGGGATTGGAAGGGATTTTTTACATCCATTATCATCTTAGATATGTAGAAAGTGTCTTTGTTGTTTTTTGTTTTTCTTTATACAAAAATAAACTTCATTTTTTTTTCGTTTTACCGGAACATTATTTTAAATTATTTACATTAAAAATTTGTCTAAATTTAAGTAAAAAAGAACCCGAATAAAATCTAAAAAGAAAGAAAAGTGGTTAGTTGTAATTTTTACAAACAAGCAGTTAAAAATAAAAAAAAGGGTCAGAATAAAATTTTTAAGCATTTTTAAAAACTTTTTATTTTATTCTGATCCTTTTTTATTTTATTTTTCTAAAGACTGTTTCCTACTTGTTTTAATACGAAATAATTATCGCAGTCGTTGAATGGGATAATTAAAAAATTCATTTATTTAAATAGTTTTCTTCCGACACTTGGAGGCTCTTTTTTCGTTTAAAAATGATGCACATTATGAAAACAGGCGATCGAAATACGTAACTCTTTGTTTTGATCGACATCTGTATTTTCATTCAGTCATCCTTTCTTCCATCAATATTGTACGATGAAATAAATGTGTTTAATATTGATATTTTCATTGAAGGAAAGCTTTCATTCACTTCAAAAGCACTCAATAAATATTTGGTTTTAAATTGTATGTTATTTCTATTTCCATTTTTATATCTTAAAAGTAAATAAAATATTTAATAACCTGTTTTATTTGAACTTTGGCGTTACTATGAAAGATAAATATTATTATTTGTTTGTTTTGTTTTTTTTGGTTGTTATAATAAATACCGTATTTATCGGCGTATAACATAATTCTAAGAAGGAATGAGTTTTAAAATTTAAAATAAAAGTAGTATATGCGTGTAACACGCAGATAGAATTTCAGCCCTAAAATTCTTAAATTTTACCCTATAAATACGGTATTTAAGATAATTCTAAAATATATCTTAAGTACTAAATATCTGACAATCACATTTTTATCGTGATTAAAGATAAATTAGCTTTCCGTGGTATACAAAAATGCTAGATATGTATTTGTACTGTTTAACAATGTATAACTTGTATCATATGGTACATACAGAAATCTGTTATGCATCGTTTTTAAATGTTTATAATCAATCAATTCTATGTTATAATCAATCAATTGACCACAAGGATATACCGATAAATCTCGTATATATTTTCAAGTTCTATTCTATTTTATCAAGGACTTGCAATATCTTATTTATTAATTTTATTTTTTAAAATAAAATAATAAAGGTGTGAAAATAAGATAAATAAATAAAATTACTGTATTCACAGGAATATGGTTGTTACAAGAAGATGGAGTTGAATGATGAACGGAATCAGATGAAGAGATATTCAAATTACCTGTTTTGGAGGGAGTGACGGATAGTGGCATAGAGGCATTGCTGTTGGATGTTGTGGGTGCAGGATCAGAATTTACAAGTGGAGTGCTTGGTTCAGCGGGCTATTGAACTGGGATACTTTCTTCCTCTCCTTCGACCGCATCAAAATCAAAATCGAAATGTAGCAGATAATGTCGGATACTATTCGACATTGCCGTAAGCTAAGTATCCCAGGTTAGCCGACTCCTCACGAGCAAAATAACAAGCCGTCCACCTGAAACATATTGTCCGCAGCATTTTTGTAGTTAGGGAATTAAGAAGCCCCGTTCATGGTCTATCAAACATTTTATGTTGGGTACATATATTAATAACTTGTAACCAAAAAATCATTTTACTTATCCTTCAACAGTTTGTTATTTGCAGAGAAATTGAAAACACGCTTTTCACATACAATGAAGCGCTCAACATTGTAATGGCTGCCCTTGCAGATGTTTGCCTAATTGTAGAGAACGTAATTCATGACTTTCACACCAAGTAGCACCACTGATGGACACGATCCTTCCCATCCGATATTACAAGACTTATCCGACAATACCCTCCCATATTTTGGCGCAGCTTAGCCGCAGCTGCTTTTGCGCCATTAAACACCAACCAACCAACCAACCCTCCCTTATTCTATCATTTTTTATGTTTTTCGTGCAGAAAAGTTGAGATGTCAAAACAAGTATTTAAACTGAATTTGATTCAACATGAAAAACATTGATCTGTTTTTCTGAGTGGGACCGTAATCCTCCTAAATCGGTCCTTAAGCAATCCGGAAAAAAAAAAAAAAAAAAAAAAAGTTAAAGCTCTATTTTCGTGTTTTGCGGCAATTTACTATGGGACTTTTTCCTGAGCCTTTCCTTCTCAAAAGAAGAATAATCCGATCTTATATTTTAGATATCAGCTGTGTCGACCGCCCCCCCCCCCCGCCACTGCAAATAAAATAAGATCCATTTATTATCGGAATCCACAGCTCTTTGTAAAGAAGCATCGAGAAAATATTATTTTCTCAATAACGATAACTATTATTATTATTATTATATTGGTAATGATAACTTTATTATATTGGTAACTTTATTGTATTTTATTATTATAATGGTAACTACTGTATTATATTGTAATGATGTTTGTGAGAGAGATTTTTAGGAGCGAAGAAACAAGGAGTCAAGTTTTGGAACTGAACTGAATTAATTTATTAAACATAAAACATAGGTTTTTATAGATTTTACGAAGTTGAATTTCATTGGATAAGGAATTAAAAATATATATAGTGATTGGACAACAACATAACGAATTTAAATGAAATAACTAATTAAACGGTTGTAACGGAAAAGAATTTAAAAAATAAACAGCAACTAGTTGACCCGTGCGAATAATTCGCAAAAAAAAAAAAAAAAAAAAATTTGTTTACATTTGGAAATAGTAAACAAATCCAACATCTGTCATGTATGTTAGATAAACACATCTCCGTTTTTATAAAAAAGTTGACCCGTGAGAATAATTCGCACGGTATCTTGATCATTCACCAAACGAAAACATTAATTTTAAACAATTTGTTATTTTTTGTCATTAGCGGTGAACGTAGTCTTCAAAATGATATCTCAATCATTGATTTTGATGAAATATTAAGGGAAATAAAAAAACAACTTTGAAAAATAACATATGAGAAGTTGACAAATTTTTATGTTTTTTATTGTAATAAATCGTTTATTTTTATTAAAATAAAAATCTGTTTGTTTTTTTATCTGTTCTTATTAAATAAACGATGAAATATCATTTTAAAGTGCATTTTTATTAAAAAAAAAGGATATATTAGACAAGTTTACGGCGCTATAACTTAATTGAAATTGTTGTTTCGCTTTCTAAAAATAAGTCGCTTCTATTAAAGCGTGTCTACATTTTTATAAAAAAGGTTTTAAAAATAAAGTTTTTCAAAATGGTCCATCATCATTGATTTTGATGAAGTATTAAGGGAGTTATGGCGTACCGACGCAAAAATACCTTTGAGAAATAATATATAAGGATAATTAGGAAATATATATACAGTAAAACCTCGTTAAGTCGTCACTCAAGGGACCGAACATTTTTGACGACTTAAGCGGAGTGACGACTTAAGCGGAGTGGGCATATTTGAAAAAGAAAAAAAAACAAAAACACTGAAATACAATATTTTTATGAATTGCTGTAGGATTCGGTGGAAAAACAAGATTTTCAGAAATCAATATATGCAAATGAATGAGTGGAAAATAATAAAAAAAAAAACCACATTTTATACTTACCACATTTTATTTTCTTTTACTGGCATAAAAATAATCCAACAGTGTTGATTGATGAATGTGCTGATTACTGGAAATAACTTTCTTTTCTAATATACTTCGGCTTTAAATTCTTCGTCTGTTGTACCTTGAATGGATGTTAAGTACTGTCGAACTTTCTCCAGGGCTTCGATTGTTTGTCTTGTTAGGTGGGGTTTGATCTATATTCTTGACATCGCTATCCTCACTTGAACTGTTTTGATTTTCTTCCAAAAATTCAGATGTCAAAGCTTTTACAGTCGCTTGTGAGCAGATTGCGATGTCGTTATCAATGTTGATGAACGCATTAACGTCATTGACGCTGCACCCTTTTTCTTTGGCGATTTGCAGCAAAGTCTCTAATGGTTCTGGGTTGATCATGTCTTCGCTGAGGATTTCTTCTGATCCTGCTTTTGCTATGAACCCTGCATGTCGGAAACAATTCGAAACGCTTTGTAATGAAATGGAACTCCATTTTTGTTCACATAGTTTTGTTCACTTCTAGCTTTTCGTTCCTATCCAATGCTTTTATCATGTCCTTTACAAGCATTTTTTTCTACTTTCGTTTAAAGTCAAGAATTATCCTTTGATCTAAAGGCTGAAGAAGTGCAGTTACATTTGGAGGAAGAAAAACAATTTCGATCGCTTTTAAATTTTCGGGGCTTACTCGCTATGAAATGAAATCACTCAGTAGCGGTTAAGAAAAACGTCTACTCTTGACAAGAGTCGCAGCGTGAAGTGTGTAATTTCCCAAGTGAATTTCCCACGTGAAAATTACCCGTAAAGTCTAGGCTTTCTTAGAGTGAAGGGGCGGGGCTGAAAAGATAGCATGCAAAATTGAGAATAAAGATGCTTTTCGCCATTTTTGAGGGTGACGAGTTATCCGGAGTAGAATTAAATTTGGTGACGAGTAAAAGAGGGTTATTTTACATTATTGTCTATGAGACCTTGTCGGGACTAAAGGAAAACGACGACTTAAGCGGAGTGACGACTTATCCGGGTGACGACTTAACGAGGTTTTACTGTGTATATATATATATATTATGTGTGTGTGTGTGTGTGTGTGTGTACATAAGTATACTGTATATGTAGATATCGTCCATACATACATCCATCCATCCATACATACATAGATGATAAGAAAAATGATTACGATACGTATTTTCTTATGAAACAGATATGTTATGATTTCTATAACAGAAACTTTTAAAAGTAAAACAAATCCTTTTTTATGTTACTGGAAATTGCTACACATTTATTGTAATTCAAAACTGACAAATATGGAAAAATGTAACATTTGAAAAAAATGTTTCAAAAAAAAATGAAGAATAAAAAATATGAAATGAATGTCAAAATTCATAAGGAAAATAATTATGGTTTCTAACATAAGACATAAAAGCAGGAAATATTGGAAAGACCCATCAGATCCATCAAGAAAATATTGGAAAGTATGATTAAATGAGAAATCACAATCATACAGAAATGAGAAATATATTGGAAAGTAAAGTAATTTATTACTGAATCGCTTTTTCTTCACACAAGTACGGCGTGAATTATAATCGACTTCATCATCAATTAGAAACGTTAATAAATAAGGAACTATCTCTGTTCTTCATCATGTTTTTCCTGAATGCAAAGAAGCCGCAGAACAAACGCTTCATTGTCATCATCGCTGTTTCTGAACTCTCATAAAAGTGTTTCAAAAAACTGTTTCTAATCAGAATTTTCAGAATCGAATTAGTAAAATTTCTTTTCAAATCTTTTGCCTCATCATAAATTGTAGAAAAGGGTTCCAAATAAAAATATCTCTTATATAAAGATTGCAGCTGTGGGCCCAACATTGAAAACATCTCAACGGAAGGCAAAAAATCACGTTTCTGATTTAGTTAATTACACATTTTCTACTCATTATGAAAGGATGGATCTGATAATATATACAAATCGAAATAAAAATCATTGTTCTACTTTATTATAATAAATATTAGTTCTGTTGAACTAAGAAACTCGCCAACAGAAGATCGTAGTTTTTTTTTTTTTCGTTGTCCTAAAATTTTTGAAATAAAAAACATTATGTTGCTTGAAGATTCAAACCTATTCCATGACATTCACAGTTACAAAACCTGAAAAAAATAAGAAAAAGCGAATGTAACGAAGAATATTCCGAAATTTTAATTAATTTATTAAGATAAACTTAGTAATTCTACTTGCATTGATTTTTCAGTTTCAGAATCACTTAAATCAAAGTAATACCTTTCTTTTTCTGTTGAATTAAATTCAGATCACCAAGTCAACCTCCTTCTCCCTCTCCTTTATTTTGGAATTCCCTTGAATCTCTCATTCAGCGTTGATTGAAGAATCATTATCTGATGGTTTGGATGCCAAGTCCCTCTAATTCCTTCTCCGATTCCCTTGAACAAATACGTCCTCAGCACCAACGACAGCGTTTCTCGTGATTAGCATCAACACAAAAAGTGTTTTTCCATTCGCTTCTCTGCCGCAAACTTTCAAAAAGAACCGAAAGGATAATGACATCCATTGTCACCATTTTGTCGTCTGACTTCCGCTCCGTTACGTCTTAAAAGACCTCAGTTGTCGTTATTTGACAAAGCACCCGTTCCTACAACGTCCCAGAAGCAAAATTGCTTTGGTGAATAATAATTTGAAATTGCGTTCTTTTCTTTGGTCTTCTGTCACTGTATGACAGTGAAAAGGAAATAGAAAGAAACAATAAGAGGAGACGTATTTCCTAAATTCTTTTATTCTATTAATTAGTTAGTTGTCTTTAAGAAAGTAGAAACAAATAGCATTGTAAGTTTTTAGTAGTGGTGTTTTTTTTTTAAACTATAAAAGAAAAAAATTGAATACCGAATTTCCTTTTAAAATTTAGTAGGAAGTTTTCTTGCCTTTTTTTCCTAAGTTTCTTAAAACTCTTTTATGTACCGCATTTTAGTTAATTTTACTAACGAAAAGCTCATAAAATCAGTATGTCAGTATAGTATACGTTTGTATATGTCCTGTGCATTTGTCTAGTCCTCTAGAATAACTTTCAGTCAGTAAATGAAACTTCTTGACCTTGCATAAACTTACATTCCATATGGTTCCCTTTTTAAAAAAATTGCTAAATTTGACAAAATTGCTATACAGTAGTATTAAGAGCGAAACAATGAAGTCTAAGAACACATTAATCCGTTTATTAATCTTCTGTTATCTGAGGATGAATTGATTTGGTAAAAATTAACAGTTTTGGCAATCTAAACAAAAAAATGGAAAATTTGAACTCCTGTTTCTGTTTTTAAAAATAATTTTCAGGATTTTAATACTAATATAATTATATTTGAATTATTTATGCATTTGCTACAAACGAATAAATAACAAAATACTACAGGAGTTTATCAGGTAATGTTTACTAAGAACAGCATTTTTTCTAGTCAAATTTGTGATAAAAACAAGAATGTAAACTCTTGTTAGGTTAGGCGATGCTTGGCAGTGCATCTGATCACCAAGTACAGATTCGCACTGAGAAAATTGGAATTGATCACCAAGAATTGAAATAAATTAGACAAGTGTCAATTTTGGTAGGGGGGCGAAGTTCTTACAATTTGAATATAATCCGAAAATTTCTGGGTCTTCACCAGAATTTATACTTGTTTCCAACTCGATCAAGATTCTTGAGTGATGAGATGATGATTATGAGGAATAAGAATAAGTCCAAGATTGTTAAAATTTTGCATTTGAGCTGATTTCATATTAAGCTTTCTTTTCTTATTAATTACTGTGGTGAAAAGTGAAGTCAGATGAAAATTCTCACTACAATAATAATCAATCACGAGAACGTGAATTGTAACGATTACAGCAATAACTTAGTGAACTGCATGGGCGAAGATTCGTGTAAATTGCTGTAAAAAAAAGATGGTGATGAAGAATCCCGTAATTGTGTTCAATAAAAAACCCACATAAACTTCTGAATATAAAAGTAAAATTCATCGAATATGTAATGTATTTTGAACTAAGTAATTTTTCAGAACTGCTCCTGTAATCTTTATTTCAACAATTTATGAAAGTTATTGATTTGAATAGAAAAGATTAATTTAAGTACATACAATGCAACTCGAATCAATATGCTTATGTTTATTCCTAGCCAAAATAAACTGATTTTAGAAAATGTAAATGTATCCCGCTGGATTTCCAGTTGAGGAGAAGGGTTGTTACAGAGCAGCTATTCTCAGCAGCACACACCAGCCACAGCACATTCAAAGGAGGTCGCAGAAAGCATTTATTAAAAAAATCTTTTTTAATTCTTTTTTAATCTATGTTCATGTTTACTTCGTCTCTACATGCTCATCAAAAATAACTGTGTTTACTTAGAAATCAAAGTGTGCATATCAATTAAATTTTCCTTAAGAATCATGGGTAAATTAATGACTTCTTGATTCTTATTAGTTGATTTTTGAATAGAACTTCTTTGATTTTAATACAAAACTCGTTTCAAAATTTCTAAAACTTTGATATTTTCACGAAGTAATTACATAATCAGCTCTTTTTTGCGAACAATTGGAACTATTATAATCGCTAGTTGAGAAATAACCAATCAACTAAAATTGACAGCTTTACAGGAGAAGCATTAGCATTTGAGAAAAACTCTGAGTGGGCCATAATTAGAAAACTATGAGTGTAGAGAATGACTGTTTTACAGAACTCCGCACCAACTTTTTCCGAAAATTTTCCTCAGTTCCTTGATTCTTGCTCTTGACCGAATATGCGAGTGAAGCCGACCATATTTGCCAACATTATTCCGTGATTTCCTGCATTAATTTTTTGATAGGAATTTCTATGTTCCGTAAATATTCCTTTGCTTTTTAACTGAGAAGGTAAAGTTGCCTGAAATTACCTAGAACCAGCTTTGTTCCCTCTCTTCAAACACTGGGTCATTTGAGTGGGGAATCCTTCTGTAGTGCAGGACTTTAATATTTTTTTTGCAATTGTTTTTCCAACGACAATTTCAAGCAGAAAGAACCGTAATATATCCGAAACTTAGGCTGTACAGACTACGATCTGTAGGTTTATTGGTACAAAGCAGTGCATCTTGCCTTTTTTTTTTTTGGACGGCGCATTATATTTTAAGAAATTTCGCGGTTTACCAAGCTTTTCTTCATTGCTCTTGTTGCAGTAATAGAATACTTTCAAAATTACCTATGATTTATCAATGAGTATACCAGTCTATTTTCAAATATTTGAATGTTTGAAAATGGACTGTTAAATTCATAACTTATTCATATTCTTAAATATGTTTTTAAACCGATTTGAATGCGAATTAATACTGTATAATCCTTAATTGTTAAAATGAATCAGAATACAGTTTATATTTCTGTTTGCCAAAGTTATCTGAGCTAGAGTTTATTCTAGATATGAGCATTTGATATCTAAAACTAAATGGTATCGCTAGAAAATTCTGGGAGTGCATCTGAAATCAACAAAGATTCACGGCGCACCTGTTGAGAAAATATGATTTAGCCTAAAATATTAGTATAATCGGAGAGGATGCACTTTGCATTTGCTGTAAAGTAAGCCTATGTATTAAATTCTTCATAACTATAAATATTCTTACATTGGGAATTAAAATTGATATTGAAATTTGGCTAAAAGGAAAATGATTACCTTTTTTGTTTTTGAGAAATGATTGGTTAAACTTCCTTAGCAATCTAGCTCAATCTGTAAATGAAAGTCATTTCTATTTCCGAATGGCAACTTCTTATTTGCACTTCAATAAAAATCGACAATTAAAGCTTAATTCTTTTCCCTTTATTCTTCTTATCTATTAAATCAAGAAATTCGAAAATAAGCATGAAGTTTACTTTCCTTAGAATATTATTTCTTAAAATCTGTCTTTTTGTCTTCGTTTTAGAATTCGTGAAAACGACAAAAAAGAAATGTCTATTTTAATATTCCACTTACAGCATCTACTGAATACATAGTTAGAAATTTTCCATTTTCTAAAGAAAGTTAAGTAAATGAGAATTACTTACTTAAATTGTTACAAATTGTATCGTGGAATGGATTATGGATTTAATTTTAATTATTTTAGACAAAGAGATGTTAACGCAGTTGGAAAGAAATCCATTGTTTAGATTTCAGTGCTTTGCTATGGGAAGTTTTGTCATCTCAGGCTAATTTCGCAACAAAGACGCTTCTAGAAAAGATTTAAAACATAAATAGTTAGAATTTCCTAGTCCTTAAATATGCATAGCTAGTTTGAATTATTTTTCCATTAGTTCAAAAGTTATAGGGAAGAGGAGGAACAAACACGGACACACACATGAGATTGAGTGATGAGGTAAGCCTAAATGTCATATTAGAAAAAAGCCAGAAAAAGTAATTTACTTCATGTCGTTGTTATATCCTTTTCAAGACTTTGGATTATTTGATGGATAACAATCGACTTCAGAATTAGAAATATAAATGATTTTATGATTTATTAAGTTAAAATAATTGTTCATTATTCTTCTACATTTTAATCAAAGACTGTTATTTTTGGAAACCAAAAGTAGGCAACCTCCTTAAGCATTAAAGTATATTTTCTTTGACGACTGAAAAGATAGCGAACAAAACATATGAGAACAGTAACAAGAATTTCAATAAGGCGTGCTTGAAAGAACTCAAACTACTTTCTTTAAAAGGTAATTTTTTACAATTATTTTTTTTAAAGATGTGAAAACAACAAAAACGCTGTCTGTATTTATTTTTAGGATATTTCATCAGATAAATTCAATCCGTAGAAATTTTCCAGTAACGCATTGTGTAAAGTGTCGAAATCGGGATTTCTTTAATTTTGCAAACCTGCCAAATTAGTGGATTAGCAGAAGATTCATTGTTTAAGATATTGACTTAATCCATTGTTTATATTCTAATGCTCTTTTCTTTGTGAATTTTGATGACTTATTGATCTAATTTCTCGACAAGAACCCATTTGGAAAAGATTTAAAGTAATAATGTTAGATCATCTCTAGTTCATAAATATGCATTTCAAGTTCTCTGTAAGACTTATTTGTTGAGCCTCATTATCCTGGAAAAGTACCGGTAGCTAAAAATCATATGTGTTACTAATTATAAAATATTCTGATTACGCTTCTTCAGGAATCCAGGGAGTATGAGTTTCAGACAGCGTCTGAAAGGAACTATCTTAACCACCTCCTTTTTTCTAGTCCTTGGAGACTTTAATGCTCACTTCCGGTCGGGGGCTCAACTGACACCCTAGATATTATTATCGAAGATTTTTTAGCTGTTTAATCAGCCTGGTGGCTTTCAATGCAATTGACCTGGCATTTGCTTCTGCATCGCTTATCGCATTTTTCCAAAAGACTATGGATAGTCCTGGAGGCAGCGATGATATCATTCTTAAGGAACTAGCGCAATCCTGAAAGCTTGAATTAGCAGATTGGACACGTTCTACTGATAGATTTAACTGAAATCTTTGATATTATTGATGATATGAACATTATGATTCGTAATATCATAATCCTTACTATCACACAAGCTATAATTGCTCAGTCATCTGATTGTTACCTCTGCATCCACGGACTTGGTGGAATTTTTCCTGCATTTCGACACACAGAGCACAGAAGAAGGCACGAAATATTCTTTGCAGTTAACCTACGGCATCCAATGAATCTTCTTATTTTTAAGAGAGCTCGAGCTTTAACTCGATGACTCCGCCATTTTGCACAAAAGAATCTTATTCTCATTCACATCTTCCTTACATTATCAAAACCGTTTGAGGGGTGAGATTCGAAAGGCACTTGGTCGCTATTCTTCATGGTAGCTCACCATTGTTTAGGAAAATGATAGGGAATTAAATGCATCGATTATCTATTGGTACTTGATAGAGCTTTTTCTCGCAGTTCCAGTTTGGCCGCTTTCTCACCTGAATTCCAATATATCAAGCAACCTGCTGAAGCTACTCCTTTATGTTTTATTTCCTCTAATAGACAGATATATAATATGCCATTTTCATTGGAGGAATAGTTGCTTCCCTTGAAATTCTATGAAAACAATGGTTTTCAGATGCGATTCGCTACGAAATTCTGCGATATTCATTCTTCTTGTCCTTAACTGTTATTGCATCGATATTTAACAAGATTTAGTTAGAATGCTTATTTCCTGAGAACTGGCACAAAGCAATTATTATACTCTTTCTCAAACCCGAGCAAGACATCAGTTGTCCTAACAAGCACCGTCTCACTGCACTAACGAAGTGTCTGTGTAATTGTGAATCGCCGAAGGATCAGGTTTCTGGAACAGAATAACATCTTTGCATCGACATAATATGGCTTTTGTCAACTTAAGATCCACCATCGATCGTCTTTGAATCTGGAGGATACAATCCGCATACCTTTCGACAACAAAGGTCATTATATTTCAGTTTTCTTTGATGTAGCGAAACAAGGAAATACGTTTTCTTAAAGATCTCCATAATTATGGCATTCGTGGTCATACATCTACATTTATTCAAAGTTTCCTTGCCGACTGTACTTTCAAACTTCGTCTTATTTCCTTTCTATTACTCTTATCCTCAAAAATTACGTATATCTCGAGGCTGCTCAAAGGTATTAAGTGTTACTCGTTTCTTTGTTAAAATAAATGGCATTACATCTTGTTTTTCTCTAGCGATTCCTAATTCACTATTTGTGGACGTCTTCCCATTCTACGAACATACACGAGAAAGTTGAATCCCCTGCACGACTAGAAAGTCTCAAATGGATTTTCCCTCTCAACATCAAAGATTGTTTGCGTCCTTTTTACTTACCGTCGAGAGATCTTTGCACAGCCTAATTTGACACTTGATGGTTTGCAGCCTCCTTTTGCGTCGGAACATAAATTTCTTGGTGTAATCCTTGATCAAAAACTAAACTTTCAAAGTCATCTGCGGCACCTAAAGGAAAAAATGTATTTAAAGCTAAACTGCTTAAAAGTCCTTTCTCATGCCAATTGGAGAACTTGTTTTACTATGACTTTACAAAATCCTGCCACGATCACTATGAGATTGTACATATATGGTTCTGCCCGGCCTTCAGTTGTTCGCATACTTGATCCTATTCATCAGCAAGGACTCCTTTTATATCTTGGAGCTTTTTGTATTTAATATAAGCTTTGAACATGTTATGTTCTCCGTCAAGAACGGCTTTTTATCAATCGTTCTTTCTT
>JAFIDM010012231.1:52415826-52430462 GCA_023159025.1 Thereuonema tuberculata | reverse complement strand
TTCTTTGATTCTTGGCTACGTTTTCAGCCTTGTTTAATGTCAAAAAAATATGCTTAGAACTAGCTTAAGTTTTGATTAAACACCTAAAAAAAATAGGAAAGGTATTACACATGTTTCTGATTACCTTTTTCTTTTGTAATCATTAAGTCAATGTCATGGTAAGTTAAAAGTTAACTTCAACAGCTGGAAAGTTAAATTTATTTCATAACTTTAATCCTATATTATTACATAATTTAAGATAAGAATTTAAAAAAGGAAATATATAAATACAGTACTTTTTTACATTCACATATATTCCAGTCTATTAAAGATAAAAATCTTAGTTTTAACTAACCGTAAAACTGCATTGTCCGAGAGAATTCGATGTGAAAAATTTCACATATTCGTTATGTGTGCGTTGTAGAGCTTTACGAATTCAAAATTTTTTACTTTGGATGGAAACTTTTTCCATTATCTCTATCCGTTTCATTTTATCCTAGATCTACCGTTTCAAAAATCCGAAAGTTTTTTGCCCATTCTTGAAAAATGTTTTATGTATTTTTCTTTGGATGTCATCTAGATCTTCTCCAGGATTCACAGTTTGACGGATCTAGTTTTTTTTTCCTTTGAAAGCATAAAAAAACAACATTGGTCCTTATAGCATCAATTTCAGATACAGGATTTTTGCATAAATATGATTTCGGATGAAAATTAATATCTGCTTTTCTAAAAGAATTTTAAATAAAAAGTTTTAGATTAAAAATATTCCTCTTTGTCTCTCTTTGGATGACTTCCGCAGATTTGTTGAGTCCTTTGTTTAGAGATTTTTTTCTCTCTCTTAGGGCTAATAAAGGAAGATGGACAAATTGAAAAATCTTAAGAAAAAAAGCTAATTGTTCAATGTTAAGAAAATGTTTAGTTATTTTGTTTTAGTTTTATTGGTTTGATTAAAATAATAATAAATGTTTGTATTTGCTTGCGGGACCGCAGATGATAATATGACTCCTTCTAAATTGAGTCTTCCCTTCCTTACTCTAAAGTAGTGCTGGTCGGTATTCCGAAAAGCAGAAGGTCAGAGCAAAATTACGAAAATTTTGAAATGGTTCTTCATTTGAAAATTAATTTTAAAAAAGAAGCTGAGCCACGGCAGTTGATTTGAAAGGCCAAATTTTTCTTTGGGATGAAATAAGTAAAAGTATATTTAATGAATAAACCAACATAAAATTGCTAAAAATTGTTGAGCTTTCTTGAAATACTTAGATTACTATTTTTACATTGCTACATTTTAAAAATAATATTTAATAATATTATTATTACTTTTTTATTGCTTGCTAATTCTCCTTGTTTTCTTAACTGTATTTCTTTATTAGAAATAATAAATTTTGAAAATTATTCTATCGTTTGATTCCTTGAATTTGCCCCAAAAACTTGAAGAGATTTTTTAGAGTTCGTTCGAAGCGTTAAAAAAAAGTTGCAGAATAAAAGACATAACAGAGTAGCTTTTATATTAGTTCTTGTGCATTCTTAACGCTACATTTTTCAGTTTCATATATTGTCCAAATTTGCACCCTGCAAACACTGTTTTGTTTTTGTTATAAAACTTTTTGCTTATTTAGTCCTTGTAAGTTGAGTGGAATTTAATGTGAAACTTTTAGAGTTGGATTTTAGACTTGAAATACTAATTCTAATGAATTCTTCTGTGGAAGTAGAAGAAACGTTTATATTAGAAAAAAAGAAAAATCATCTGACTATTATTAACTGCCTTCTTGACTAACTTGAAACACGAAAACAGGAAATATCAAATCAGCCAAAAATTGGAAGGATAAGCCCTAAAATAAAAGCCTGCAAAAATCATTTGTATCTGAGATTTTCATTTCTTCCACGGAACTGTCTTAGTACTTGTCAAAAGTATTAAATTTGATTAGAAAAGGATTCAGACTTTGAAGCTAATCAATAACTTACATATTAATTTCGTCTTATTATATATGAAATAACATAATAAAAAAATAAGTATTTTATTATTGTTTATTCTTGTGCAGTTTTGGTTTTCATTTTTAATATTTTTTTCTGCACGCTAAATTTATTTACAGTAAAACCTCGTTAAGTCGTCACTGAAGGGATTAAACATTTTTGACGACTTAAGCGGAGTGACGACTTAGGCAGAGTGGGAATTCTTGAAAAAAAACAACAACACTGAAATACAGTATTTTCATGAATTGCTGTAGGATTCAGAGAAAACAAGATTTTCAGAAATCAATACATGCAAACGAATGAGTAGAAAATAATAAAAAAAAAACACTTTCTACAGTTATCACATTTTAATCGTTTTAAAAGAAAGGCAATGTCTGTCTTTGAAACGTTCCAGTCAACCATTGCTGCCGCCGAAATCGTCAATGTTCAACTCCTTAGCAATGTCCGTGGCTTTTTCTTTGAGAATCTTGGCAGAAATCGGCACATTTTGCGATTTGGCATGTTTTAGCCATCGAACTAAAACCCCCTCTATCTCGTCAATCTTCGATTTCCTCCTTCTCTTTCTTTTGTCTTTGCAGTCAGCTTCTTCATTTACTTGTTTCGATGAAAGAATATCGTTTAATGTAGTCCTGAGAATATAGTGTTCTTTGGCAAAAGCTGTTTTCGAAACATTTGATTTTTCAAAAAGTGCAATTAAGTCTTTTTTTCCTTTAAAAAATAATGAGGTAAGTTTTCATTTCCCTGGCACGTTAAAAACGTAATCGAACCACGAAATTGCAAGAGAAAAAATAGCCCTTATAGCGGGGCTTACTCGCTATGAAATGAAGTAACACTCAGGAGCGGTCAAGAAAAACGTCGACACTCGACAAAGGTGCAGAGAGAAGTGTGCTTTGAATGATTAGCAGCGAGATTCCAAGAACCCAAATCCTCCGAAGAGGTAGAAAGGAATGAAGTGACAGGGATGGTCGAAAATTCCCCTTAAAGGCTTGGCTTTCTTAAAGTGAAGGGGCGGGGCTGAAAAGACAACACGATGGCATGCAAAATGGAGAAGAAAGATGCTTTTGGCCATTTTTGAGGGTAGCGAGTTATCCGGAGTAGAATTAAATTTGGTGACGGGTAAAGGAGGGTTATTTTACATTATTGTTTATGAGACCTTGTCGGTACCAAAGGAAAACGACGACCTAAACGGAGTGGCGACTTATCCGGGTGACGACTTAACGAGGTTTTACTGTATTTAGGTTATTACACCTTTTCAGTTGTTGCTTTCTTTATAATTAAACTAGCCGGGTACCGTCGCTTCGCTCCGGAACCCTTGCATATATAACATTAAAAAAAAAAAACTTTATTTATTTAGCAAATTGTGGCCTTCTCCGGATAACTCAGATGTATAGCGGGTTGGCGCCACACACCTATATATCGATAAGGCAACTTTAAAGCGAAGATATAAATCCTCTTGATTCCCTATCCCATGGGAATTTCGAAAAATCCGGCCGTATTCCTTGTCTACATCATAAAGGGAATCTCTGTGCAACATTTCAGCTTTCTAGGTCCAAGGGTTTGGGCTGGGCGTTGATGAACCGTCAGCGTCAGTCCGTGAGTGAGTCAGAACTTTTCTTTTTTTTTATTATAATTAAATGCCTATAATCCTATCAATTATTAGGAAAAAGGTTTATTGAGTGCACTGGAGCACTTATTTTTTTATTGTTGTTGTTTGCTTCGGGAGTCACTGTCGGATGCGAGGGTGATTTCCACTTATGTTTACGCCTTTCTGTGTTTATCATCCGGGAGGATGGATCGGGCAGATGAGTCCCAAAAAGGAGAAACTGCTGTTCCCGATTCCCTCCGATGGTAAACCCGAAAGGCATTATCGTTTATTCTTGTGCAGCCTTGGTTTTAATTTTTAATTTTTTTAAGGATTTTTTTTTTTTTGATGATTTTTTTATAGAAATTTTTGTCTAAAATGAAAATTGGCTTTGCAGCATCTCAGATCAAAGGTTTAAGTTCCAAGGTCCTCCAGATTCAGAGTAATATCGGCATTGGAATCAGTAGCATTGCATTTCAGAGTGAGTCTGGGACCAACTTTCACATTGCTAATGAAATAAAATCTCTTAAGGATTTAAAATTTTATTTTTCCAGTATCAATTTACTGAAGTCCTTCAACTAAAATCAAGGATCTGGTCCTAGTCGTTCTTTGAAAATTTGAAATTTGAAGTTTCTAAAGCTTTATTTGGAACAAAATGACTTTTAAGTAAGTGCATCTGTTTTATAATAAATGTTCAAAACCAAAGCTTAATTGATAAAAGGTCGAAGTACTGAGTCGTAGATTAAGTTACACTGATTTCGGCGTAAATTTTTAAAAGGACGATGATATCAAAAGTCTGTTAATGGAATCTGTTAAAACTTTAAACAATGAGATTCTATCATGTTGCATATCAAGTAGTTTGGCAGACTTTGTTTCTCCAACAAACTTTACTCGATAAGATCTGAGAAACCTGAAGCTTTTGCACTGTCCATTAAGGATATCTACTTAATAGACTTTAGCTAAACACGGATGTGGTTTGTGTTTCGTAGCACCGTTTGAAAATTTTCTTTATTCAGATATATGGAGAATAGATTAGGATTTCATTGATTTGACAGCAATTCACTTGCAATTGCTTAATTCCGCACGAAATCTTACAAATTAAAATGTCGGTGTTTAAAAGCATTTCTGTAAGCAAAAATACAAAACAAAAGTTAAGAGAACGAAAGTAAAGAGAACAAAAATAGGGAAGAGTAGTAAACGAAGAAAATCTCAGAGAAGTAAAAAGAAGTAAAGATAAGCAAAGCAATAAAAAAGTAGTTAAGAGTAGTAACCGAAGTAAAGATCAGAGAATGAAAATAAGTAAAGTTATGAGAAGTAAAAGAACTAAACATAAAAGAAGAAGAAAAAAGCTAAAAAAAAAAGTGAAGTAAGCACTTAAAGATAAGAGAAGTAAAAAGAAGTTAAGAAAAGTAGAAAAAAGTAAAGATAACAGAAGTAAAAGAATCTGGAAGAAATAACGGTAAAGGATAAGTCTTCGAGTTTTGCGAATAATCATTCTAAAGTTTTCTACAAGCAAAGGGTTTTTAAAAAAATGATGCTTAAAATACGAAGCTTCAATTTCAATAAGTAGGTTCGTGTCAATTAAATTTAAATGAAAATAAAATGAAAGCTTTGAGAATATGAAATTTTGTTCACTATTCTATCGAGTGTTTATAAAGTGTTTTGTATTCAGTGATGCTGAATACTTGACGCTATTCGCAAGTCAAAGTATCTTAACTTTTTTCTGAAAATACTGGTAACTCAAATCTGTATAAGTACAGAACTTACTGTAATCATTCTTTCTCATCTGTGATAAATAGCTTAAAAAAATTTTCCATTTCAAAGCAGTTTAGAATACAGAGGGAATTCCTTCAGGATCCAGAGTAGAAATTCAGGAAGAATAACACTCCTCAACGAGTCTCCTTAACCTTAAGGCATTTTTGAAAGTTACCCCAATCAGATCTGAATTCAAATATTTCTTCATAAATGTAGTAGGAATCCTACAATTTACAGTCTTAACACTGTCTTTTTTTTTTAGATGCTTTCCCATAAAATATTTCGCTTTTCAAAAAAATATCGAAATGTCTATTGCCTGTCTGTCCTTTGTACATCAATCCTTAGCTTTCCACGAGATCGATATTCATTTTAAGTACTCGTATTTAGTCTAAACCTAAACTAAACTTAATGTCTTAAATCAAAACTTCGTCGAAGTTGGTAATGAAAATTAAGACCGCAAGTATATCTTTCAAATAGCAGCAGTCTCCATCGATCATGTTGTAAAGTTCTGCCTTTGTATAAATAATGAAATATTTATAATTTATAAAGCTCTGCCATGTATTAGACTCCATCTAGTGTCTGTTTTTGAAGTAACGAAAGCGAAAGCCCCTTGTAAATACTGTGGTTTATTTTGCATATTCTTTTATCAATTTTTTTGGAAAGTATTTTGTTTGTTTGTTAATTTTTTTCAAATACTAAAGCTACTTAATTGCTTTTCTCATAAAACTTATTGCTTCCCAGTTTCTTCAGAAATTAATCGTGGCCAATGGAAGTGAAATCAAGTTCTACGCGAGTAGAACACCGAGAATTCACAAAAATACCAAGAATCCAAATAATGTCGAGAATATTTTAGAATAAAAGAATAAATTCTTAATAACATGTAAGAATACCTTATCCTTAATAATATTTAAGTAGATAAATAAATATAATAAATATATATTTAATTACCTTATATTTATTTATCTACTTTATTTACCTTATATATTCGTTATATATTGATTCATATTTTATACTTAAACATATTCGTTATATGCAAACTTTGACTATTCTTCAGTGTCCAGTACTATATCGCTTCCGATCGAAGTACTGCTGTACTTTGGCCAATATCGAAAAGCAAGACGAGTAAAAGATTCGGCTGTATCGACATTATTATAAAACTGTCAATTAAACAATTTTCGGTTTTTTAATAAACAATAATTTTCTTGAAAAGATGTTGAACAGTAAATAAATGAGTAGAAACTATCATTTAATATTCTAAAAACCAAGGATAATCGTGTGCATTTGTAATTATTTCTGGAAAGATGGAACAATTCTATTCACAAATAAGGAAGTTAATTATTAAATTACTGTGACAAAAATTTAAGTGATTTAAAAATAAATAAACAAAAAATGAAAGGAAGAAATTTTTGGCGTGTTCTATTATTTTGTCCGTTTATTTACCAGAAAAATTTTTTCATTTTCACAATATTGATCTCGAGTCTTCTTGTTACTTTAATAAATTGTTCTTAATCTAATTAATTTCACAGCTACGAAGAGTATTTTAAAAAAGCTAAAGTTACTATAGAAATAATGATTCATTAATCAGAAAGAAATTAAGTTTACATTGAGATATATTAGGAATTTCAGTCTGGAGGATCAACAGTTATTTTCCTCATATTGAATACACTTTGATGTTAATAACATAAGTTTGTTCCCCTTACTGATGAAATCACTGTTACTGCCATTACTTATCCTTTTACTTTTAATACTCATCCTTATCTGAATACTTTATCTGAAACTACATTCGTAAAATTTACAACCAATTTTACTTCCAGTTTTATTTCAGTACTTCCTACTTGACTGCCACTAATTTCCTGCAATATTGCTCATTAATATCTTGAAATATAAATGCTGTTTGTTTTTCATTGAAGCAATTGCAGCAATTCTGTTGCAATAAAAACCATAAAAAGGTCTGTAAAAATGTTGCTGCTTGATAGTTAATCCAATACCACTATTTATTTCAGGAAGATGAATTTGCATAAATTACATAGAACATAATTATTGAACTCCATACTAGGAACATGTTGCATTACAGCGATGTAAATTCTGAATAACTTTAAGTTTTCGTATTAGTTGTCAATTGCTATGACACGGAACTATTGAATTTTAATAACTGAATGTGCTATTGAGATTCCATTTTCCTGAAACATATTTCTTATTGACCATAAATTATTTGCAGTCACGGGCGAATAATTCTGCAAATTCTTCTATTAGTTAGCATTGAACATTAATTGTATATTTAGAGAAATGAACATTACTATATGTTTGTTGTCACCTGTGAAATTGCTGTAATAACGAAATTTATATGCATTTGCCATGAGAAGTACAGATTAGTCAAACTATTACTGTAATAATTCCTGAAAATTACTGAAATAATCTTTATTGCCATCTATATGCACGACTTCTAACATTTAGAAACGCTAATGGTTATAAGATAATTGATCATAATTCATCCGGCATTCAATTATTAGAAACGAGAAACTTTGAAGCACATTCTATTACTGAATTTGCATGTACATACTTTTAATATTTTATTTTATATTTCATTTCGCCCCCTTCAGTATAATATGCCATAATTTTAGAAAAAAAATAAAAACTAAATGGAGGAAAAACTTCTATAATTAAAACCCGAACAGAATAATAATTTTTAGCATTGTCCTTACTAAAATCTTTTGAACTTTGCTTTTTTGTGGCCATGCCCCCAACAAACATATGCACATAACTAATAACAATTTGCTAAAGCAGACGATAAATAACAAAACAAAGGCTTTTTTTTACGGATGATACTATTTAATACAGATTGTTAGAAGCTGCAGTAGTGTAGAGTCTACTTATATTTTAGGAGTTCGCCTGATATACGACTTCTTTACAATATGTTGTAATGAAGAGCATTGATAAACCTAACATTGAAATTTTATTTCATGCCAAAACATTATGAAATGGACAACAAAAGGTTAAAAATATCCCATTCATTTTCTGGAATCTGTAAGGCTTTCCAGCACAATGAAAATGAAAAAGAATTTGCAAATTATAAAAAAACGAAACATTTAAAATTATTGTTCTTTTTATATTTCTACTAATGACAATAAAGATTAAGACTTAGAAAGAACTAAACTAATCTGTATCATATGATGAATTTTCTAAGTGATATTTGTGTGTTTTTTTATTTTGTCAGTATTATTATTGTCAGTATAAACCTTTTACTAATCACGTTTGGTAAAGTTAAGCCTTAGGCATGGAAATTATAAATATTCAATTTCTTATTTCGAGTTTAATGTTTATTCGCTTACGGGAATCTCAGATTTCTCAATTCTTCTGAAAAGAAAAGAAAGAAAACATCGAAAAATCTTAAGGCTATTTCAAAGTAAAAAAAAATATATATAAAACTTCTTCTCCTTAATTTATTGCACAACAGTGACATTTGTGTAATATTAAACTAAAAATTTTAATGTAAACAATATTATGTTATTTATTGCTTACAATTAACTTCAAATTAATGATAACAAATAGTGTTTCTCCAAAGCTAAATTTAAAACAGATTTTAGATTTTTTTAGTTCATTGAAGCGTAATTATTATTATTGAATCAAGTAATTAAATGAGATAATTAAGTAGTCTATATAATTGTTTTATTTTATTACTGACTTTATTCAAGTAGCAAAATTGGGTAAAATGAAAATCTGCCAAAAATTAAGAAAATGATTAGAACTGTAGTAATTCCTGATAATTCTCGAACGGAGTAACTCTTTTGCCAATACATAAGATCATATAAAGTATTTATGTAAGATACCGAAAGTTTTCTGTAAATCAGTTGAAAACTTTGCATTTTAGAGCATCGTGATATCCTTTCGAATATGGGTCTCGCATTCACAAATCAATAGGTACAAATTGCTGAAACGTAACTAGTTAAAACAATTAATAAACATTGAACAAAATGAAACTAACTAAAATAGGATATAAAGTAATTGTTCAGGCACAATACGAAATATCATGTACAGTAGAGGCCCGATAATCCGCGGGATTGGGTGGCAAGGGCTTCGCGGATAACGAAAATCGCGGATAACCCGAAGAAAGACTAAAAATGAGGTGTAAACACGAAAAATAATATTTCAGCATAAAAACTACGTTTTATTGTACAAAAAACATAATATGTAAAACTTTTAAAATATGTAGAGTAAAGCAGAAACCTTTGCTCTACGTTTGCATCCACAAATTCCGAGAAGGTCAGTAGGATCACGATGCACAATCAGCATGTCAGTAATTTTCGACCTTCGCACTGTAGGGCCTATTCTATTTTCCCTGTTGTTGGCTTGGATTAAAATTGGTTTTTCTGAGGTTCGTAATTACGAGTAAAAAAAAATTTCGCGGCACTCGCGGATAATCCGCACCGGGGATGATCCGCTCGCGGATAATCGGGGCTCTACTGTACTAAATATGGACTAAATGTAAATAGATAGACTGAACGAATTCTAGACAGTCGATGACTGAAACATAAACAAAAATTTTATAGCCACATTAGTTACAAAAATGATAAAATAACATTAATTAGAATTTTGATGGATGTATATATTTTGATGGTTGTATGTATTTTGATGGATGTATGACTGCCTAGCCGTGCTGGCGTGGTCGTGCGGTCTCGGCGGCGGCCAGCCGTGGCGTCCAGTGCGCCAGTTCCTGGGTTCGAATCCCGGCAAGGGCATGGCTGTTTCAATTTCCTTTCCTGTGTTGTCCAGCCTCTTCTTCACTTTCTCTCTGGTCGGACGTCATTCCTTAATGGCGTCCTGGGGGAAGGCAACGGGAAACCATCCCCAGTATCTGTTCCCTAGTTTATCTACAGCTTCTCCTAGGGGTTCGCCCTTCGGGGGACCCTAGGTTCCGTAGACCGCGTAACTTCGTATATACGAAGATCGCACATCATGATGATGATGATGACTGCCTATTATATTCAGAGTTGCCAATTCCATAATATATTGATGTGATTATAATTAGTATTGATCGAAAACAATATGGGATAACCTCAGATAACCAACTGTCGTCACAGAAAACAAGACCGTTATAAAAAAATAAATACCGTATATAAAAATATATATTTTACGGAACGATTCAAGTTAAAAAAAAGTGTCATTTTAAATTGTTGAAAAAAAGGCTTCTGTTTTGCTACCTTTCTTAACATAGGAAAATTTTTCAAGTTCAATTTTCAAACAAATTTTGACATTTTTTTTTATTTTTTCTTTTCTTATAGCTTATTTCTTATCAAGAAAATATTTTTTTCAGATTCTGTTGGTGAAAGTGATTTCCCTTCATATGATCTAATTATTCTCTATTGAAATGATTTTAGGTATAATTTTACTATGGGCCTTATTACATGTTGATGCATAAATTCAGGCCCACTTACAAACGTTGTGCAATTTCTCTCTCTATCAAAAACTGATAACATTAAAGCTGTTTGATTGGATTAACTGCATAGATGACGTAGCAAAAGATATTTTTTTATTTGAAAGTTTTTTCCCTATTGATATTAACTAAAGAGTAGGGACCATATTTTTTGAAAGTGAGGCTTATTCCCACTCCTTAACTTAATTATCAAACTAGATTCCGTATACCTTAAAACATACCGACTAATCTTTGAGTTGGTCGAAATAGTTGATTACAACGTTGCTTCAATAATACTTTCGTAATCTGTTACAAAACCGTTAGCAATAGCTAACTTACGACTTTTTAGCTAACATAAGTTAGCAATAGTTAACTTATGACTTATTATGACTTTTGGCTGCTAATTTCTTTAATAACTTTAATAATTATTTAATATTATTACATTTTTATTTAAAGTTATTTAATTTTCTTCCAACAGAAATATGATTTTTATATTTTTTATATGATTTTAATGAAACAAGTATTAATAATTAATTAAATGTAATAAGTAAAGTTTCATTCAAAGCTAATTCCTATTTACAAAAATCAATTTTCAACTGGAAAAAAATAATGTCAACATTCTCTGTAGATAAATTAAGTTTTGAATGCATTATTGTTTTCATAAGCTAGAATTGCATTTTTAATTTCGCATTTGAATAACAATAATTGCTGCCCAATTTGCAGATCATAAATAAAGCCTGCAGTTAATTGCTTTGCACCAGATAGGAGTTAATTCCTTTTTCAGAATGAGGAAATCGTTTCCCAAACTCATTTTTCATTTGGAAATCGCACTTAATTGTTCTACTGATTAAAATCATAATTAAATAAACTTGATGCCAGAATGAATTTATAATGGTCTACCATCTTATCATGATTGGTTTAAGGTGATTCTAAAGTCATTAATTAATGGAATAGTTTTAAAATTGATTAAAAAGGCAAACAGAGATGCATTTTTAAATGAAAAAATTGGTCACGAGTAGAAATGTAATTCGCTAATTTAAGGAAATTGTTCTTTCTAAAAGAGATGAAAAGTTGTTTTATTTTTCCTTAAATTCGATTTAGTAATCTCTTACTAAATAGTTGTTAGTTATCAATCCTTTTAATATAATTTATTTGACTCGTTTTGTGTAATTTAAACCTTGGTATTTATTCAAGTAAATTAAATAATAAAATATATAATTTAAATATCAGCTACTTTACATTCAGCTGTTGTCTTTTATAGCCTACTTTTTTTTCTTAAATGGATAAAAATTATGAGAAATGAATATCTAAATGCAACATTTGACAGAAATTCTCTCCTAATTTAATTTTAAATTAAGATTATTTCTTTCTTTATTGAAAGCATCCAAAAAGAGTTCAATTCATGGCTAAACTGCGAAGCTAAATAAACTTAAATTCTGATTAATTTTCTGGAGTGACAGCAAAATATATGTTTCTAATTTAGTGAAAATTAGATTGTATTATGTTCAGTAGCAAAATAACAATAAAATACACTTTATAATATTAATTTCATTCTACACTGTTAGAGCGTAAAAACTTAATTATTAGCTTATATTATCTTTTAGACATAAGAGGATGAACGATGAGAAAAATAGCCAAACATTTGTAGCTGTAAGGTTTCTTGGTAGCTAACAGTTATGAGCAGTAACAGGCGACCACCTATTACTTCCTCCACCTGCCAACTTCATCACTGTAATTATTGTTATAATTTAAAAAAAAAGTCACAACGTAACACTGGCTTTTGTTGCAAATAACAAGATTAATAATGTGTTGCACTTAAAAGCGATTTTTGGTTAAACTGATATACTAAAGAATTAGAGCTTAATCAGAGGACTGTTGGAACGTCATCCTGATCTCGGTAGGGTTTTATTCTCAGGGACTGTTAACTTTGCAGCTCACCTCGTTGTTTAATTGGCCGCTGAAAATCAGTAATTGGTATCGATTTCTCTAGTTACGAAATTCAAGGAAATAAGATTGATGCTACCCAGATTTTGTCGCAAAGTACACTTTCACGATCTTCTAATGTAATATAGTTGAAACAATGTCAGATATCGACTGAGCCCTGCTCTTTGGCAGCTCAAATTGAAAAAAATTCCTTCTTCGAATCTTAGCTCTTCATAGATAGAAACAAACAAAACTGCCTTTTGGAAAAAATGCAAGAGGCTTTTGAGCTCATCCATCTGAATTTTTTGGATTTCTTCCCAGTATTAAAGATGAAATCTAAAAAAATTCCTATTAATACTGATGTTGTATGTACTAGAATGACCAGTAGATTACTTAGAAAATTAAATATTAGAATTGAATGTAATACAAGATCTTCTGACTGCTGAATTGAAAGTGGACGCCTGTGGTATGGAACAGACTGTTTATTGTTCACTTTCAATTGAGCAATAAGTGTATAAGTAACCAATTTTAGAATCATGTTCCCAAAGTCAGGAGTGGGTAATATCATGGAGAGGATGTTCTTTTAAATGAAATTTGTTCTGTTTCTTTTGCCTTCGAAATGCATGTTTTAATATTTTAAATAAATGCATTTTTACATATTTTTTTTATTTATTTTTTTAGGTTATGCGTTTCTATCGTGAAAGCGGAGCATTTCAGGTAATGGAATATAAACTTTCTAATTTTTCTTTAAATTTTTGATGTGATTCAATAATTAAATTGTAAATTTGAACTAATTTAGCAGAAAAATGCGTATGTTAGACGCATTGCAATTTTCATTTTCATTATATTTTTTTTTTTTAATTTTAACAAAGAACTGTAAAATCGAAACATTCAATAAAAACAAAACAAAAAATCTTTGGTATAAATTATAAATTCAGTTCTCTTCCCGCATAAATAGAGTATTTATTTATTTATTTATTTATTTATTTATTTATTTATTTATTTATTTATTTTATTTATTTATTTTTCTTCGTATTTGGCTGTGTTATGAGTAACTTCGACATGAAGCCGTTTCCATTATTTTATAAATTCGAAAAATAAGTCTAATTTTTAATGTAATCTACTCATTCAGCGGTGTATAAATGATAAAGGGATAAGATTTCTCAAAGTGTGATATCAGTTATTTTAATACACTGCTCCAGCTCTTCTTTACGTGATCGGGGCTGAACATACGGCGTTAAGGAGAGTGTCAATTTTGGGGACCAAGGGATGGAGAAACCTACAGGGTGTCCCGTAAGTCTGGACCCATAGGGTATAATGCTCCAGGAAGAAGCATTACCGTCAATCTTAAACCCAGAAGCGGATCTCCCAACCTGGTTTCAACAGGATGGTGCTCCACCGCTTTACAGCCTATGAGTGCTTACTTACAGGACAACCTGTACATAATCGTAGATTATGATTAAATTAGATTAATTGAAAGTGGGTGGCATGACTGCCGAGCACGTCGCCTTGAAAGATCTTTTGTACTATCCCACGGAAAGAAGGACAGACGGAGCGAAAGACTGAGAAAGGATGGTGTGAGAAATGCAGGGGAAACGGGAGAACCCCGGGAAAACCTGCCATGAGAACCGAACCCGGGACTAAGATGTGAGAGACCAGTGTTGTAGCGACATCGCTAACCGCGTGGCCTACTAACAATTTAAGTTGGACCAAAAACAAGCAACATACTAAAACAGTCGTTTTATGGTGATGCGCTTAAACAGTTAAACAGACACGCAACAAAACAAAGAAGAAACATTTATGTGCGCTGAGATTTCTATTTTCATTTTATAAAGAAGAAACATATTCAATTGAAATAGTGATACATCATTGATATATACCGCGTAATTTTTACTTTTTTAATATCACTAATTTCTTATGTGAGTAACTTTACGAATTTTGAAAGTGGAAAAGTTACTTTTGTAATTTAACGTGATGTTATTTAGATTTTTTGCATTCATCTGCTATTGATTTATA
>JAFIDM010012231.1:52366597-52415816 GCA_023159025.1 Thereuonema tuberculata | reverse complement strand
CCAAATTCGGATCCAACGAAATAAATACGCAAATTATTTTTTTGTATGCATATTAGATGATAAAATTATCAAAAATAAAAATTAGGAAAAACTTTTTTTGTATAAATTATATTTTTGATGATTATCATCTTGTGAAAAGCAAACGAAGCAGAATTCGTTTATCGAAGTATTTATTAACGTAATGAAAATATATTTCTAATTCGTAATTACAACACTGTAGTTATACTTCACGCAAAATTGAAACACATACAAATGTAATCATTGTTCTTTTTTTTTTTTTTTTTTAGTTCTTGCATATTTAGTGTCCTTCACTGTTCGAAACTGTCACTGACAGGTTTATTTAATGCTTACGTCATTAAAAACACGGTGGCTTTATTTATTATATCTGAGAACTGATTCTAATTCTAATACTAATCTGAATCTGAAAAAAAAAAAATGCTTGAAAATTTTTTGAGAATTGTATTTTAAGGTAAGGTTTATCCTTTCATTAGAAGTAATAAGAATTATTTGATCAATTTTAACTATAAATTATTAAAAAAGTAACATATAAAACAACACTGCTGCTTCGTCAACAGGTACCGAAAACTGACGTGTAAGCAGACAAAACTAATAAAATAATTTCGTTCTTCACAAATTCCTAAAATTAAAGGTATTGTAGTTTTTATAAGTAATCAATTTGTACGTATATTTCTATATGAATGGTTTCAAGCGTAAATACTGAAAACTCCCATTATATAATTTAAACATAATAGATATTTTCATATGAAAAATATCTATTATGTATAAATAAATTTCAGTAAAATAATTGATTAGCAGAATATATCTTTAACTAAAGAAAGTTCTATTTATTTTAAAGTCGTGCGTTTTTGTAATATTTTTTCCTTTTTTTTTTAAATGGTGATACTATCAAAAGTTTACGAAAAGAAAAAAACTTAATACCAATGTCATTAAGCTATCTGCAGATTATCCATATGCGGGAAATTCATTAAATTCGAAAATATTTGTAGGAAAAAAGTTTTTTTGAATCTAATTTCAATTAACGTCAAGGCACGCGCAAATTGAAATGATTTTACAAAATGGATTGTAATTCAGTGTTAGAATTGAGATTCAAATTCATTGCTTGCCGTTAGTTATTAGACTTCATGATTTCGCTTTTAATGCTTTTCAATGGAATTTCTGTCATCCAGAACTCCAGTGTGGAAATTGGAATTTTCAAACTCAGTGTTTTCTTATCTATAAATATGCATGTCAAAGTTCACGAAGAACAATCCGGTGGTTCATCCGTATTGAAGGAAATACGCAGGAAATTTTCTTCTAGAGAATATAGGATAAAAAAAGCAGTCAGGAGAAGTATACATTTCTGTCAGTAAGATTTTTAGAAATATTCTTGTTGAATATATTTTGAGGACATTGTGTTTAATGGAATTTAAATCAAAGTACTCAGATGGCTAAAAGATATGCCACACAAAGATTTATTCCATATACACACACCATTTCGAAAATTAAAAAATTAAAACGAAAATCACATCAAGGAAGAAAGATGAACAAATAGTTCATGAAAGTACAATTATGAAAGAGAGAAAAAGATTCCAGTGGAGAAAATGAGTAAAGAGATACAAAAATACTTTGTGTCTGATTTTGATTATATAATTAACAGTGATGAAATACAATGTTTATTAAAAAATGAAAATAAAATGAAAATAATTACATTCAAATGGGACGTTCCGATTTTTCATTGCACATCATTTTTGTACGAACATGATATAAACTATATGTACGATACAGGAACATTATGGTCACATTTTAAATATTGAATTTTATTTTAATCTTTAAAGCACTGCATCCCTGTTAGTTTTTCGTGTGCCTAGAAGTAGAAAATAGATACGGTCGATATATTCCAGAGATAAATAAAAATCCAATTCTTAGGAGAAAAGAAGCTTATTTAAAAAAATAGCAACGAAAAAATAGTAAATAACTGAGCAAAACAAAAGATAATAACTCAGATTAGAGGTAAAGGAAAGAGATGATTTGTCACAGTCAAAGTTTCAAAGAGAAAGTAGAGGCAGTTAGTTAAAAACATAGTGAGAGATCGTCTGGAAATACTTCAAAAACTAAAGATTTTGAGACTTCCAAGAAACTCCAATTAAGAGAATGGCAAAGGAAAGTAGAAGAAGATTAAGACATTAACAATCCATTAACAGGATGAACTAATGATTCTAAAATCTACTTGTATAAAATATTGTTTAAATTACAACCAAATTTAAATTACGTAAATCTTCAAAATAACTTATTAAAATTTTGAGGATGCTTTTTCGTATTTATCACTATTTTAGAGAATTTGATGAGGAATTAGAAATATTTTAATCCTCGTGTTATAAAAAAAAATTTAAAGTTTCTACAAATGGTTATTTTTATTCGTAGTCCAATAAACTGTATGAATTAATGAGTCTCCTTTTGATTCTACGCCCACAGTAAATAAAAAAATTAAAAATTACAAAAAAAAATCTTATATTTAACTTGTCAGCTACCGTCGCTTCGCTCCGGAAGCTTGCTTATGTAATGTAAAAAAACGCTTTATTTATGTAGCAAATTAATATGGGGATCGGAGAATATACGACTTTCCAGTCCTTTGTGGCTTTTTCGACACCCCTATTGAAACCTTCCGCAGTTGGTAATAAAGCACGTGATCATAGAAATTAGTGCTACATTCTAAATTAAAATTTTAATTTTTAAAAAATATCCAACGTATTAATTACCTATATCGTATATTTATCACCGTAGACATCGCTTAATAGAAATAAACTCACTCTAACAATAGATCTAACAATAGATTTGGGAAATTTTTCATTCTTCGCAGTTTTGGAATGTTTTCCATTCCACGGGAACTACTTGATGGATCGGGATGAAAAGTAGCCTATATGCTTCTCCATGTCATAGACTACCTGCATACAAAATTTCAGCCCGATCTGTTGCGTCGTTGAGGCGTGATGAACGACATACAAACTTATAGAGTTTCACTTCTATATATTAGTTTGGATTTCGTTTGTGTGCAACAGGATAATTTTGTTTAAAAAAAATAAATACAATAGAATGAAAAATGCGGAATTAAAGAATAACTATGGACAAGACAGTATCGAATAGACGGCAGTGCGAAGATTGAAATGAATTGTGTGAAATTAAAATTAATATTTACCATTTCGTCAAATCGCTACTCTTAGTTTTTGAAACAGTAATGCATTAATCAATTTCATTTTTCAGAATTAGTTATTTTTGCCTGGATCTTATATTTCTTTAGCCATCTTTATAATAGTATTAGCGTAAAAGCCGAACAAAGATTCCGTACGTAACTCAAAAGCAATCCACAGTTTCTTTCAATAAGTAATTTCAGTTTAAACTTATTTTTGGGATCTGTTTCAGATTTGATGTTTGTGAACCGCTTGAAGAATAATTTGCAATAAGAACAAGATTATGAAATGAGCTGATGAACTAATGAGCATTAAATTTCTTTTAAAACTGTAGTCAATGAATATATGATATTTTGGTATATTTTCATTGTTATTAAAGGATGACAGTCTTTATTTTAACAAAAATACTAACTTATTTATCTAAAAGAGGATTGAAATACATTTTTAAGATTGCTCTGATGCTTATATTGCGCTAATACAGACATACCTGTTCTTGCGATACTTCGCATTTACGATACTATTCATTTGCTACCGTAGCTCAACTTGAGACACTTCTTTTATTATTGACATGATCTTATCGCTTGCCATTTGTTTTCTAAGCTTACCTTGTAAGGAATTAGATTTGTTACACCGAAGTCCTTACAACTAGCCCTTTTCCAACCAGCAGGCTCACATATATTATGACAATCCGCTCACTTATATCACAATCACTCGCTAACTCTTTACTCATATTTGCCACATAACAAATGCATTACACCTAACTCCTGAAGAATACGATTAATTGGTTCCGTGTTCTTTGAAACCGTGTTGTTCAAGACTACAAAAAATGGGATTCCGTTTCAAGTGTGAAAATAAAAAATAATCAAAATAATGAAAAAATAACTAGATGCAAATGGTTAAAAATCTTTCAATTAATCGCTGACGTAATTGATGAGAATATTACTCTAAATTTTTAACTACGATACTGTAATTTTATATCAAATAATATATGTATTTTATTCTTTTTCAAAAGAATTACTCGAAAATAGTGTAGTTTGAAACCGTGTAACTCGGGGGAAGGTATCCGTGTTCTTCGAAACTCGTGTTCTTCAAGTACCGTGTTCTTCGGGGGTTAGAGGTATATATTCTTGGAAATGATCATTTGTTATATCAGATTAATTTACTCAGATTAAATTCAAGATCTTTTTTATCATTAAACTGGTTATGATAAAATTATTATAAACATTGATTAGCCCTAATAGAAAGATTAATTATTTAGAGAAAAGAAAAATTATCTTGAATTTACAGAACTTTTTATAAGTTCGCTTGGTAATGGCAAGAAACTGGTTCAATATGAGTTTCTAAACATTGAATTTTATTACAAAGCATGATCAAACGATTTTGTTGAATGTGATATTATATACATTCGGGATTCTACTTTACAATGCGTTATTCAATGTAATGCTATTGTTTTTGAATTCTCAATAAATTATTCTGTGAGTCTTGGAAGATAATTTAAATTCCTAAATAAAGGAAGAATCAATCATTTAAGAATTGTTGCGAACTAGATTTTTACGAGTTGTAAACTAACTGAAACTTTTCTTTTTAGTTCAAAATTCCAACTCGTTATCTATTCGACAGCAGTCATAAATTTAGTAAACTATCTCTTCAGTTATTCGTCTAGACTATAAAGATTGTATAATTTAAACCAATAAAATATTTATAATCCAATCAAATTATTAAGCAAATTCTGTACGGAAAACTAACACTTCACAGACGTCTCAGATCTATTATTTAATGTTCAATGATAGGAAAGTATTACTTGGAAACAAAAAAATTCGAAAACTTATATTAAAAACTAGAAGTTCGAAGAACTTTGAAGCATATTTTCTTAGAATTTGATTTCTTAAATTTCTTTTATTTTTCTTTTAATCAAAAACGAAAAGCCTAAGTTTATTGTCAGATTCTAATTATTATTGAATACAATAGTTTAAATTCTCCACTTTCTGAAAAAAAAGTTACTGAAGTTCCATTACTTACTTAAATTTTTAGATAGGATTAATTTTTAAAATGAAACCGCGCTCATTGGATTAGAAAATTAATTTAATATTCACCGTTTAAGACAATGAGACTTTAACAAAAATTATTTACATTTCAACGATTTTCTGTGGGAGTTTATGTACTAATTTCTCGAGAAGGACCCATTTGGAGAAGATTTCAAATATGGAAGTTAGAGTTTCTTTAATCCCTAAATCTGTGTATTAAGTTTTTATCTATGTATCTGGCAGCGTTCAGAAATTATTAGGGTAGACACACAAACACAGACACATAACGTACTGACTGACTTGATGAGCCTCACTTCTCTATTAAATTGTAGGCTAATATAATATATACCGTATATGCTCCAATAGAGGCCCCCGCCGTTTATTTGCAAAACTAGCCTCGGCTCCCGGCGCTTAACAGAGACCGGCTGCTATTACAGGCCGGCCATTATTGACAAAAACCTTCAGAACGCAATTTTTTTACACATAAATACCGGCTAATATTACAAACAGCTACTTTATTTGAATTTCACATGCTACATAAGACTGTTAAAGATAAATGGCAATGTCTTTCTGTACCTTTCGCTGCTATTCGTCATCCAAATCCGCAATGACGGGCGGCCGCCTCACAGGAAGTTTCTTTCGCGTATTCCACCGCGCGAATCTTAAAGGCAATGTCAAATGACCGTTTCGGCGGCATTTTATAAGGCAATGTACCGTAAGGTATTACGTACGACTATAAAGATACGGACGCTTGCACTAGTACCGGTAGCAGAGCCGGCGTTAGGGGGTGGCGAATGGGGCGACCGCCCAAGGGCCCGCGCCTGGTTAGAAGAAAGAGGATAAAATAGGATCGTGGTTTTTTTTTGTTTGTTGTTAAAGTAAGATTTCCGTTTTTTTGTTTTTTTTTTCTTGTTGTTAAATAGGATTGGGAAGGGCCCCGCAAAATTCATCTCGCCCGAGGCCCCACACCCTCCTAGCGCCGGCCCTGCCGGTAGGCAAATATCAAAGACCCGGCTAATATTAGAGACCGGCTACTATTTGGCCGTGTCCCCTCTGCAGCCCGGCGTTAATTAGAGACCGGCGACAATAAAAGCCTCGGCGTTTATTGGAGCATATACGATATATTAGAAAGTTAAGAGAATATTCATTCATTACAATTGAACAACAGTCATGATTAAACTACTGATTAAAAGTCCATTTCATTAATTATGACGATATTTCATGAGCCTTACCGGCTCCACTTTTCCACTTTGTTTTGGCCTGGACATTTCTGGCAAAATGTGGTCGGGTGCTATCCAGTTGGAATATGGTTCCAGAAATATGCTGAAGAAAGGGAACACCTTCAGCCTCCACTCTTCCCTGATTAGCTGTTGCTATTAAGAGTTGCCACAATCCTTAGCAGCCGAGATCATCTATGATACCCAATTGCTCCCCAAACCATCACGCCTATCGTTCACGCAGTATGACGCTAGACAATGCAGTCTGGAAGATGGCGCTGACCTTGATATCGTGTAATGCGTATGCGGCCATCATTGTAATCTAAGTTGAAGCGGGACAAGTCCGAAAATTCGACAGGGTGCCGATCAGCACGCCACTGGCTGTGTTCGTGAGCCCATTGTAGCCTAAGGCGTCGATAGTTTAGGCCCAAGGGAATCCTCTGCAAAGGAATGCATGCGCGCAGTCCTCTGCGCAGCAGATTTCATCCAACCGTGGAACCAAACAATGTCAGACTATTGCAGTGTTCCAACATTGTGCTAACACTCGATTAGAAGCTGAACGGTCCGTCACTGCCATGCGGATGAAGTGTCTATCATCCCGTGGTGTCGTCACATTTTGTGATCTGTTTCCGGATTTTCGACTCGTTCTGTTCTGATGATGAAAAACTACTTGTCTGGATCCACAACAGTCCTCTACTTACACTCTTTTACATGACAGTTCAGAGGGCGCTGCTGCGTCTAGGCATGTGCAATCATTCATAAATTTTAATCATTTGTACATCACACCCTGTCTTACATTACCTGTAAGTTTCACTTCCTTTCATGGTGTTGTGTCATGAGTTACAAACATTAGTATATAAAGAGATATTTGTTGTAATGGCAGCCTTGCAGTTCATAATTGGTCGTGATATCAACAAGAGAATGATTTGGTATTAAATTGAAACTTTTAAGCAAATATTTAATATAGGTTTCATAAACCTTGTCAATATGATCAGGTGTTTAGATTTGGTGAGTTAATGCCAGCAACATAATAAATTATTTAAATCAATTTCATTTAACGACTAACAGTAAAAAGTCTCTCAATTGTTGCCTAAAACCTTGTTTACATTACTAGATTCGGAATAAAATTTTCTGTTATTTGATTATTTTATTTTTTTTGTTCAGGTGAAACAAAAACGAGATGTTGAAATTTCAACAAATAATATTATGTTTCTTAAGAACGCGAAGAGTCTCACGAAAAGACATTTTAATCCCTCTAAAATATTCAAGTGTCGACTTGACAGTAATCTCTCGTAATTTCTTTAAAATTTCAAGATTCTCAAGAATAAGAACGAAGCATAATTTTGAATACATTTTCATAAAATGAGCTCTCGCAGCCCTTAAATTAGTTATCAATTCTTTATGAATTGCAAATTTAATGAAATTATCGGAGGAATTCGAAACAACCGTCACTGATTGACGTGGACTTGTCAAGGGAAACCTGAACTGAAATCAGTGTTGCCTGAAATTTATTGCTTCCGTTCAGCACAAGCTGATATCACATAGATTACCATTGCAAATTTATAATTCCAAAATGTCATCATTAATCTTTGATTTTTTTTTCTCTCCTGAACCGTATAAAGTTGAAATGTAAGGTTGTCTTTTTTTTCCAAAACTTCTCAAAGTTGGGACCTAATCTATTCATTACATTTAACCCGGAATTAACGGTGTCTATCCATTCCAGTATCATTTTACAGACGTTATTAGTCCACATTCTTAGGAAAGTAAGGCTCGAGAAATCACCCAGTCTCTGTGTACGTTATCCCACACCCATCCCCTCGTTAATAAGTTTTCCATCGTTTGATGATATTCCTGAAAGTCGACATGTAACTTTAAGTTTAAAATGCAATGTAATGTTTATAATTTAAAAAAAAAAATCTGCTTGTGTCTTTAAAGGTGAAAGACTTCTTACAAAAAGTTTAGATCTGAAACAATGATATCTGAAACAATGTGTATTAATCCTTTTAGATGATCCATTAATTCCGCATGTTTTGATATGACTAAAATTAATCGCATTTTATTAGCATAAGTAAGAAACGCTATTATATTTTTTTAAAAAAATGTAACATTTCTACTGTTTCTATATTATAATGTAAAAGTAAATCTAGAATTTCCCGTTTTCCTGTATTAACGACTTTAAGAAAGTCTTGAAAAGAAGTGTGTTCACTTAGTCATTTCTTGAAAACAACTACAAATTACACAGTTTTGGTCAACATTTCGGGGAAAGCAATAAATTAGTAATAAGTTAAAATAATGCCATATTAAAAATATCTACGTATTTCTAGTATTTCAGTATGTTATCAAAATCATTTGATTTCTCTACTATTTATATCAGTTCTTTGATTTCGAGATGAAAACTAAGCAATTTTGAGATTTTCTCTACTTTGGCAATCATGTTAACACACGCAATATTGTACCGTGGCAGAAATTTTTTTCATTGTACTTCTGAAACGTTAAGGATTATTTCTAATACTGAAAACGAAACATTATTAAGAAGATGAGAAAAAGTTTGTTGCCTTGCAATAGGGTAAATATCACTAACACAATGTTCTGTAACGACTACAATAGGGATAATAATAGATAATAGACTCTGATACTAGATATAAGCTCAGCTACACATCGTGTTGTGGGGACCGGACTTGCAACTTTAATTTCGAGGACTGCTGGGAACCAAAATAATCATCCCTCATATTTTAAGTTGTACAGTAAATAAGGATCACATCAAGTATTAAAGAAACAGTCCAGTCGTTTAGCCGAGAGATTTTGGGATCATTTTGATGGATGGCAGAGGTAGAGACCAAAATAAATGCGCCGAAGTTTATGCTTGTTATAAACATACCAAATTTTAAGCATTTACAGCACAATGCCTGCGGAAGCAGGCAAAGTAATATTGAAATGATAAGACTTCGGATTCTCAATCAAGTAGTATGTTTTCATATGTCTGTAACTTCATTGAGATAAGCCTTTCTGGAATTCATTATACAGTATGAATTAAATATTGAATTACACATGAATTTATCAGTTTCGACAGTTAATAAAGAAAATTACATGCTTACTGCAGCGCGAAGAGTTAAACAATTATAGGATGGAATAGATAGGGAATGTTTAAACACTGTCTCACTTTGATATTCATATACTGAGAATATCACATTTCCTTTCTTTATTACATACTAGACGGCTGCCCGTCTCTTCGTTCCGGAAGTCTCGTATATGTAACGACATTAAAGTTAATGAATGGAAACCAAGATTGTATTTATTCAAAAAGCAAATTACATCAAGTAAACTACAACTTACAACTAAAACGATAAATAAATTAAAGTTTAAATTCTAATAAATGCATGCAATACATTACTTACAATTCTAATCAATTTTTGGTGTACATACATTTTAAATCTTTATCCTTATCTACATAATTCCGATGAGTTGACCATGCAACGATACTCTATTGTCTGGCAACATTTCCGAATGACTCTTGCAGTCACACGTTTTTTTTTAATAAGATCGATATCAGGTATCATTTCAGTATTTTTTTTTCGACGAATTTGCAATATTTGAAGGTTTTCCGAAATTTGCACGAATGCAATGAAAGCAGTAATTAAGTTTTCATTGCCAGATTCAAGTAAACTCTTATTCTGTAGAATATCTTTAGCTCACATTCAGATTATTGTCACTTATTTTGTTGGCAAACAGTTTGGATTGGTTTTATAATTTTTTGCTTTTCAATTGAACAACCGAAATCATAATGATCAGTAATCCTGATTCATAGTCCAAATAAATTAATATCCAAGTAACTGTAAAAGCTCCATGTAGCTTTAATAGGCTTTAGATATTGTTCCGATCCTCTTCATCCTTTTTATTAATGACTTTCCAAATGTTCTAACTTACTCACAATTCTTTATTTATGCAGATGATTACAAAATCTATAAAGAGATTATTACTTTAAGAACTGTCTCAAATTTCATAACGACATTGATAATCTTTACACTTGATCGACCACTTATAATCTGCACTTCAATATTTCTAAATGAGCTATCGGAAAAAAAAAAGTAATCAGCTTTTTTTATACTTACGAACCTAATGGCAAGAAACTATTTTCTCACAAAGAAATCAAAATCATGTTAATATCTTTGCTTCCAATCTCTTTCATTTCTCACTTACAAACAAAGCCAACAAAATTCTGGACTTTTTGATTCACTAAGGCAAAATTTTTAATGAAATAAGGATTCATTCTTCTTTAATTCCTTTGTATGCTTCTATTTAGAGTGTGCAGGAGCAGTTCAGGCGCCTTATCAATTGACTTATATTAAATTTAAAGAATAAACACAAAAAAAGGTTTCTTAAATTCACTTTCCCTAAAACTTCTGGATTTTATCTTGTTGAAATTAGTTATCTTACTCTTCTACATAACTTCTCTTTTTCTTCAGTAACTGTTAGATGAAGGAAAGTATTACTAATTTTTCTATATATAAATTTTTTTGTAATAAAATTCATAATTCCATTCTACTAAAGAAAATTAGTTGTCGTAATCGCTCGAACATATCACTTTTTTACACCTTCTCTGAACATACCAATTTTCATAAAATCCCCCTTTAAACAGAATATATGATGAATGCAGCCATCGATGTCCTAATTCAACATTTTTTTATGCCTATAAATTATTAATTATATAATTCTTTTTTATGTTTTTTTTTTTAAGTCCCTTTCTGTCTTTCCATTTCTCTGTCTCTTTTTTTTTGTTTTTGTTTTTTTGTTTTCTTTTCTTCCCACTCACTTTTTTAGATCATAGCATTAAAATTTCTGTTTTTAATATTTACTGCAAACCGTATCTTGTTCTTATTTATTTATTTCTCTATACTGCTTATATTCTGTGTCCAGCCAAATACAGTCATCCGCCTGTTGTATCTAGATTAATTTAAAAAAATGTAAGAAATGTATATTTATTATTTTATTTTTTTTGGAAAACAACATTTTATTGGAATTATGGATTTCTTTATTTTCTTTCAATATAAATAATTTATTTTTAAAAATATATTTTGAAATGAATTCTTAGAATGAAAACGCAATTGCCGACCACGTATGGGTATTAATTTTAAATAATCGCATTTTAGTTGATCGGGTTGAATTATTTTTGCTGACATACGTTCACTTTGCTGACAGTACCTGAATCTCTTCATCGAGAAGAGATATTATGTTCAAGAATTTCATTTTATTTATGACACAGAAAATTATTCCTTTGTTATTTCCTTTTGTGAATATCACTCAGAGTCACAGATACAAATCGTAATTCCAAATAAGAACCAACGTAAATCAATTATTTAACATCAGCGTTGAATAGTAGATAGTAACTCGGTTTCTCGATCATCCTGCTATTAAATGAAGAATTTTACTTCAATTTTAGTTTTTAGTGACCCTCGAGGGAGGAGCTATTTACTAGCTCCCCGTGCATATGTCCATGTATACATATAAGACCCGCTAATCCAAACCGGAAGTCGGGATCCAGTAAGTCGTAATTGGTTGGATTCCCTATGGTCTGTAGCTTTTTGAAGAAAAAAAAACCCGTTTCCTGGTCCAGGCCACTTTTGGTTTCAGGTGACCGATGATCGGATTAGGAATATAGTGCTGGACAAAATTTTCTTAATATATCTTTTATTTCATATTTTTGGCCATATTTGATGACATATTTTTTTTTCATTAGCAGTGTAAATGAAATTTTCCTGTCGTCAATAGACTGCAGAAGAAATGACTAGTCAAGTCCTAGGGTTAAGTATTAGTACCAACATTTCAGTTTGGGAATTTTTTTACTTTTTATTTCGCCATTTCGCTAGTAACATTACCTTTAGTTAATTGAGGCTGAACGAAGTGATGGAATGCAGGTTTGCTAATTTCGATAACTCAGTTTGCTCATTATCTCTTTAAATGTAGAATTGATGAGAGAGACATTGATTATTTCTGAAATCCCTTGATCTAAAATTAGACCGTGACTTAATCTAATTAACCTTTTACTGAATGCCTCTTAATGAAGGCAAATTGTAATGATATATTCGGAAAACGTGAATTAATCATTCCAAAGGGAAGAGAAAAAAAATACTTGAGAGCTTTCATTTTTGTAATATTTATCGATTTTAAATATACAGTATTTGTGGACAGACTATAATAATCGAAATAAAACTTAAGATGTCAAAGGGACGTTACTGTTAAAACACTGTAAATTAACAACTGATTTTCAGAAAGTAATTAAATTGTTTTTTTGAGAAGTTAATGTGCTTGAAAATAATAAATAGGCATCTTAGATCAGAGTTTCTCAATCGGTGTGTTGCGGGCACCTGATGCTTCTGAGGAAGATATTGATGTGCTGTAAGAAAATTCAGAGAATGCATCTGTAAACAACATTTAGCTTTACTTTTAGCCAAATGTTCTTATCTAGAAAAGTTTTAATCATTTGAGATAAAAGAAAGGATTCATTCCTTGTGTGTTATAGACATTTGAAACGTAAAATCTAATTCCATTATTTCCCTGCCATAAAACTTTTAGTAATTCAAAATTCTGGCATTAACGAATGTATTTAACAAAATGCAGCATTTAAAATCAAGACTACGACGTTATCATTATAAAGAACAATTGAATATTCGAAAATAAAACTCTTTTTTTTCTAACAATGCAAATTATAAAGGAATTGAAAAATGTAAATTTAAAATTCATATGGTTTCCTATTGTTTAAAATAAATAGCAACAATTTTAATTTTTTTTTAGTTTCATATTTATAATTAGCAACAAACCAATTTCCGAGGTTTGTATAAGCAAACATTTTGTTGAAGATTTTATTAATTTATTGATAAGAGTCCAAAAACGAATCAAAACGGCTAAAGGAGTCCAAAAAATAAGCCTCCCTGAATGATAGGTAAATTGGAATCTTTGAATGTGTCATTTCTCATTATTTATTTAGTTATTTTTTGAAACGAGAGATAATATAAGTGATCTTAAGTTAAAAATATTAGGATTATGTTTTCTTTTCTAAGTAATTCGAATGTGCAATGATAGAAGGACTGGTAAATTGCTCACTAAGGCAGCAATGATCAATAACAATACAAAGGTTACCGCTCCTGACCTTTATATTCATTATTCTTCATATCATATGATTCGATTGATATTAAACAATGCCGGTAAATCCGTATGTATTTTTGGTTCAATGCTACGAATCCACCACCTGCAGATTTTCACAGAAGCTTAATGAACCAGAAAAATTTCCACTTTAATAGATTCAAAGTGCTTTTAATGGAGATTAAATAAATAGGCAGCAAATGCTATTGGTTCAACAACTGAAAGTGAATTATCTTTCCTTACTTCCAACTCGGGCATTGCAATAAAATATGTGTAAGTCGTTCAATAATTGTAACGCAGTGAGGATGTTATATCCAGCGAAAAGAGGAAAGTTTGATATACGGACGAAACCATATCATACAACTCAAACCGAATTTTACTGTCTCTTTTTTTTTAGCTAAATTATTATTTCTTAGAATTTTATTAAAAGATGAGTTGACACGTAAATTTAGATTGCATTTGTTTTTGGTAGAAGACGACCTAATGGTCGTCAGTTTTGTGGAGTTACAAGACAATTTAAGATTACAGTTTTGAGTATCATATAAATTTTTATCCATCCATCCATCCATAGTTTTCTGTCCGTAGACAGGTCCAGTTCTATGAAGGTCTCACATGGATCTCCTAGAAACACCTGAGGAAAGATACTGGGGGTGGTTTCCCGTTGCCTGCCCCCAGGACACCATTAAGGAATGACGTCAGACCGAAGAGAAAGTGAAGAAGAGGCTGGACAACACAGGAAAGGAAATTGAAACAGCCATGCCACTGCCGGGATTCGAACCCAGGTACTGGCGCATTGGTCGCCACGGCTGGCCGCCGCCGAGACCGCACGACCACGCCAGCACGGCCAAATTTTTATCAATATTGCTTATTTGAATGAAAGAAAATTTACAAAATTCGAAAAAAAATTAAACTAAAGAAAAGCAACTGAATGAGAAACTGCTGTTTCTATCTTGAAATTTGGAGGATATGAAATGATTTTTAGGTCCTGAGTTTCTATATCAGTTGCAAACATTTAAACAATTTAAAAAATAATAATAAAAATTACTTTTTACGAAACACATACTATTTTTAAAAAAATAGTTTTGAAATTTTCGGAATCATTTTCGGACTTAATGAGTTATATTCTTGAGGATGTTTCTAGAAACCTCAAACATTGAGGATGTTTGTAGAATGTAAACTTACTGTGTGTATGTGTTCAAATTAGCTACCCTGTACGCATTTAGTAGGCATTTGCTACCATTCGGTTGTACTGTAAATACGTTTTTTATTTTGTAACTTTTTATCGTACATTTTTATTTGGCTTTTACAAACTTTAGATCAAAAACTTACAATAATCTATGGTAACTATAGTTGTTACTTGGCAATGATGAGGAAATCTTTCGTAGTGAATAGTATATCTAGATAGTTCTGTACTACACAGTTCAATTAAGCATTTTCAGTGCACTTCCTAAAGGAATTTTATCATCAATTGCATGTGCTGCGATGCCCCAAATGTCTATCCTTATGTTTTGGTTCCTATCATATATTGTGATACCAGAAGTGTTATTGATTCAGTAGCTCTGAAATTTAAATGCTTTTGTAAGGTCTCGAGGTTCTTGAGCTTAATAGAAATAAAGGTCATTCACGCATGAATTTCAATGTTCAATGTTTATATTTCATGTTGCGCTTTAACTTTTCATAATTACTTCAATTCTTGCTTCAGGGTTTAGCGATACTGAGTCCAAATAAATAACTTCTGAGTTATGTTAATAACATCTGGTTACGGATACAGCCTTTTTCTTAAAAATGAATAATTTTTTTTATTTTAAATTATCGATACTTTATTTTTTCTTGAGACTTTCGATAATGTTTTTGTAATATATAAGAATAAAAAAAATAAGTAAATTAATTAAAAGGAGCTTTTTTATATATTTTCATCCGGCTTGGATTTTTTTTTCATATAAAAACTTAAAAACTTAAAAAGTTTTTATAAGTTTTAGTATTTCTTTAACACTAACTTATTTTTTTATAATCGAGCTCTGATTATATTTTATTTTCCTATAGTAACAGAAATTTTGAATTTTTTCAGCATTTTATTAAAAGATTTCTGAATAAAGGTTGCGGAATGACCAAACTGTTCAGCATATCGCGATATTTCTGTGCGGTAATGGAGCAGGTCTTGTCAGAATAATATTCTAAAAAAAGAATGGCCCTACGATGAAATCTGATGAGAAACCTGATTTTTAGTGAATGGAATGGGATTTCCACAAACGCAGGGGGCATTCGGATGCCCAAATTCGACAATTTTGAGTGTTTACAGTCCCATCCAGATAAAATGGGCCCCACCTCCCCAAACATTCTCTAAGACCAAGATCGTCGACTTCATTCTGGCAAGAGAGAGCAATGTCAGTCGCCTACCACAAAAATCGTTGTTTTCGAGTTGCTGTACGCGCCTGATCTTATTTGGATAGAAGTGGATAATTTTCCGCATGACCATCCACAGTAAAACGTTTGTCAAAATAATAGAAGTCGCGCTACTCCATGGTCGCCGCTACTACCAGAGTCTACCAAAGGGTCCTCTCTATGCCGTCGACGAACGCAGTTGCAACGTCAGTAATTGTCTGTTCCGGCATTGGTTTCCGTTCTCTGTCAGGTCGGACTTCTAGCGATCCTGTTTCTTCAAACTTCTTAATCATAGATTTCAATGCATTAGCTGATAGCGAACCTTTACGCAGATTCTGACGAGTTCTAAACTCTCGAAGGCTGCTGCGTTGGACTGATAAAGATAAAGTAACTTCACAAGTAACGCAAGCTGAGGTAACTTAAAGCGCATGTTGACAAGAACTGATAATCAGAATGTCTTTCTGAAGTTTTCCCATCCTTTGATAGCCCGAATTACTGGCGCTGCTTTATCCAATGTAGCCGAGAATTTGCATAAACAGTTTTATCCGCTTTGTATGCAAATTTTCGGCTACAATAGCGCCACATTTCCCTCTACTTTTGGAACTACTTTTTTTTTTCCGCGGAATACTTGTTCTGTAGTCTCCCCATCAATTTGGTGCCATTCCGGTTGCTCGATCTAGCTACACAACTTTGAATAGTGTTAGCTAAATTACAGCCATCTTGTTTAAAATTGAGAAGCAAAATCAATTCTAGATCTTGTTTCAAAACCAATGATACACTAAGACTTATATAGGGGCCAGAAAAATATTGCAGTCTAATAGTTTTGATTTCTAGATTTCTTCTTATTAAAGATTGTGCATGTTATGGATATGTTATCAGGTATGACGGTCTTCTGCTAAGTGTAAAAAAAATCGAGATTTAAATCTTTACCAAAGCAAAGTGATAGTGAATGCATTTTTATAACTGTATATATAACTGTAAATATTGATAGTAAATATAACTTTGAAAAACAAGTACTTACTTTTTGTTGAAAAATTATAAACTGTACAAAATTATATATAAGGTAGATTGCCCAAATAAGGCCCGGTTCGAAATAAGGCCCATCCTTTGTTTTATTAATAGAACGTTGACAATTTACCAAGATTAGTTACGTTTCAGATAGGTCCTGGCTTCTAGCGGCTACACCAAAAATTAGGTCCGTTGAAGTGGACTATTTCGCCATGTTTGTTTCAGTAAAAGTCGTCCAAAGCTTTTCTGGTTACTATTTCAACCTAATTTGAAAAATCGTCTTCAATTTTGGGCAACATCACATACATGGACATGTTTTACGTCATTTTAAAGTATGTCATGAGTAGAATAATGTACTGTATTTGATATTTGAACAGGGGTTTCCAAATAAGGCTCTTCAGTTATATTTTCAAAACTGTTATTAACAGAAAAAATTTCAAATGCAACTAATTTTAAATTCACTTTTTCATAAAAGCACACCTTAAACTACGTTTCAAGACAGTTTTCATAATTTTTACTCTTGCAGTAGAAATATAAAAAATCTTTAAACGTGAGGTGGGCCTTATTTGGTGCAGTTACTTTATGAACTGCAAATTGAAAATACAATATTACTGTTTCCCACTTTATTTTTTTTCAGTTTACCTTTCATATAAAAAAAAAAATCTTCTTGGATGTATAGAATATCTTGACATTTTCAGTTATAGTTTTTGAAAACTTTATGTAGTTAATTTTTAAAGACTTACATTAAAGAAAACTTTTATCTTAAATTTTGTAACTTAATTTGAAACTGATTCTAGCATTACTTATTCTGTTATCCCTGCATTATTAAAATTTTTATCATCATCCTTAAGCACGAAAATCTAATTAAAGATGCACGTGTTTTTCCATTGTGCAATCACAAGAATGTAATTAAACTTTATGATAAATAAAAAGATCCTTAAAACTTAATAGTATTCAATTTTAAGCTTTTATAGTTAATGAAAAAAAATAGTTTCAAGTGATAATTATTATAGCGTAATTTCTGTAATTAAGAATTCACAAATTTTTTAGAGTTGTAATAATTTGAATGGTAATATTTAAATGAGAGTTAATTAATAACTTTTCAAAAATTTAGTTTTAAATTTGTATATCTTTAGGTAATATAATAAGTTTGTATATCTTTAATATGTAAAAAGAACAATAACGATGCTAAAGAAAAACATCAAATAAATCGACGAGAGGATTGGGAAAGTATTGACAAAACGTTGGGTTGTGAGAAGCAAGAAGGCAAGTATGACTCCATGCATTTCAATGGAATTATCATTGAAATCGATATAATTGTTTATTCTAAATACTTAGGAGTTGTGACGAATAGTACAGGCCTTAGCGATTACGGACGCGATATGAAGGTCAAGAATCAAACAAAAGCCAAAAACAAAAATTCAAAAGGTGTAAAATATTATTACTGAAAAGAAAATAAAAAACGCACGTAACTAGAAAAAAAAAACCACAAACAAACAAAAAAAATTCACTGAGCTAATTTTCGTTTATGAACCAAAATTAGCTCAGTGAATTTTTGTTTTTTTGTTTGTCTTTTTTTTCTAGTTATGTGCGTTTCTTATTTTCTTTTAAGTAATAATCTTGTCACGCACGTTAAATTTGATTTGATACTAACTTTTTAAATGAATTAATCCTTAATCAGCTAAGCTTAATGCTAGCGTGGATTGATTGTTCTCCCCTTTTATTCTTTATTTGTTTTTTAAAATGAGGAGTCGTTCGTTTGTCCGTTTTGTGTATTGTCCTACTTCACTGAGCTGGTATACTGGGCGGGATCGGACTGATAAGAGTGTTCCAACTTGAAACGGTACCGTCTCCGATTCCCAGCGCATAAACCAAAATTAGCTTAGTGAAATTTTTTTTTGTTTGTTTGTCTTTTTTTTTTCTAGTTATGTGCGTTTCTTATTTTCTTTTAAGTAATAATCTTGTCACGCACATTAAATTTGATTTGGTTTAAAATATTATTTTCAATATTCTTCATCTATCATGCATTTTGCGGCATTTTGGACAGTGCTGCCTTGGGTGCCTTTCTTCTTAGACACGTTACTGATTGAGTAAATTTTAAGTCTTTTAAGAAGTACCAGAAAAACTGAAATACCTATCAAGTATCGGGTAGACCTCCGATTGCCGCTGCAAAATGACAGGAAATGGACTTCACGAGCTCTCTGAAGTACTGTGTAGAGATCCACAATAAACGTGGAACCCTGACACTGATGGCACATTGTACTGCATCCCAACATGAATTTTATTGGGTTCATGTCTGGCGAATGACTGGACCAACTCATGAGTTCAAACTCAGAAGATTGCTCCTCCTGTTTAATTTGATGATTGCAGACCTCTTCGGTGGCGCTTTGTCCTGCTGAAAGAACTCGTTCCTGTCTGCAAGGAAGGTTACTTTGAGTCCGCCTGTCAATGATGTTTATAGATGCAGAGCTCCTAATGCTTGCCAGCTGGAAACACCCATATCGAAAAAGCCACCCCAGTTCTTCGTTATTGGCATGCTGGATCCGCTGTCTTGTAGGGTTTTCTCAACACGCATAATCTTCTTCTATCCGAAAAAAGTTGGAACCTCCACTCGTTCCAACACCATCGTTCTGTTCAGTGCCGATGAGCTCAGGCGAGGCACAGAACCCTATGCTGTCGGGTCAGCAATGGGATTGGAGTGAGCCGTTGGCTCTTGAATCCGAAGCAGAATGAGAACGTTGTATTCTCTGAACGCTGACATTACGTGTTGTATCAGCATTGAATTGTTCTGTTATCTGCTGCAATGTCGGATGCTACAACGCGATCCAGACGACGCTGTTCTGAGTCATCGAGTTTTTCGTCGGCAACAGCGGTGTCGTACGCTGGATGTCTTCCCTGATATTATATAGTCGCGGTACAGCCTTGAAATTGTTGCAATTGGAGCTGGAGAGAGAGCCATCTCTCTGGCATCTACTATCACGCCTCGGACAAAATCGCGTAATCATGATACGCTGGAATCGTCAATGCGAATTATACGACAACGAATTGCAGAGATATCCGGCCTTACATGCACTTCAATTGTGGAAGTTACCTGATACTTACCAGGTTTTTATCCAAGAATTACTAACCAGTTTTTTTAAGCATAGTTCAATTTCGGTTTTTCTTTTAGTTAACGCATCCATATGTAGTGAATTTTCTAAAAAAAAAACAAAAAAAAAAAAAAACTGAAAACATTTTTAAAATTGTTTTTTGTTATTTAAGGTAATTTTCAAGAAGATCTTTTCAATGGTTAAAAGGGAGACCACCTACGCAATAATTTGATCAGTCTCATTTCCTTAGAAAAGTAGGATGAAAAACATTACCCATGACAACTTAACATAACAGTAACCTTAACCCGGCGTTGTTCCGGCGGGGAAAAAAAAAGGAAAATCGTGAGAAATTCATTTCCTAAAGTCGCAAATTTGATTTGTTTATTCCCATTGATTTATTCCCGTAAAGCGAAGCAACATCATTGCAGACATTATTCAGAGAATGTTCACGGCGTTCACTAACTTTTCACCAATTGACATCAGCCAATAACATAGGTTTCAAACACTGATTCGAGCTCAAAGAAGTTCATAACAAACTCAATAACAAAAGTTTACATCGGTGGCTTTCGTAGTTTTTTTTTAAATGTGAGACGATAAAAAAGATTAAATTCCCAAAATTTGCACTGTACCAAAATCACAAAATAAATTTTGCAATATAAATGTAATAATTTACTGCAATACAGTAAAAACAAAATTAGCTTACAGAGTCCACAAAGAAGAAGAAAGAAGTATGGTACAACTTACAGGAAGCTATGGCCGAGAGGAACTATTTGGCTGAGAGAATAGATTAAAGTGGCTTCTTTATAAGTAAGCCTAAATGGCATGGAGCGGGACTTGCAGCAACTCTGAATTTAGGAAACAGATTCTGAGTAATGGGGCGGGAAGACAAAGTCGTCAAGATAGATAGATCTATCTTGAACTAAAAATATTTGTCTTTCATCTGCAGTGGATTGAAATTAATATTCAATTTTATAAATACAAATTGAAATATGTATATCTAAGTATATTTTTTTGTAAAAATCCACAAAAAAAAAAATCGCTTTCTCTGTAACATTGAGGGATGTAATGGGTTTTTAAAATATTGTTATTGCTTAAATACATTCTGTTTTGATTTTCATAAACAAAATAAAATGTTCGGTCAAAACAAAGCAGCTTTTACTGTTTTTAAGACTTTTTTGGCTCAATCAACAAAAAATGTTGAATAAATAATTTCAACGACAACAAATGCAGAGAAATGAAAATATCAAAGATGAGAAAGAGTTTCTTATCTGAAACGATTTTCTTTTTCGTTGAAGTTGTATGGAATCTCGTAAAGAAATTTTTTTTTTGAACAGTTCGCTTTGAAAAGCCCAAAAAAATGTTTTGCTTAAAATTCACTTGAATTCTAAGTCCAATTTGAAAATCGTAAAAAAATTTTAGATCGATGAACTCCAAGCATCGAAAGATAAATCAATACAAAGTAGTTTAATATAATACATAATATAAAAAAAAAAATTTTTTTATTATTTTTTTAAGTCAAAAACAACTATTCTTTTACTTGACAAAATAATCAATAAATTTTGTATTTCAAGACATTTTGGGAATTGCGGAAATTATTGATATAGCAATATAAAAAAAGTACAATGAAGAAAGAAAAAAACATTAATAATTCCCAAGAGACGAACCGGAAAGTTCCAAATTACATCTGTTGTTTTTTGTCCCCCTACCCTCTCGTACTCAGGGCCCCAAAATCAAACTAACGGCCCAGATACCAAATGCAATAAGGGGCCCACTCATACTTTATGGCTAAAATCAGATTCTTAGTCAAAATTTTCGCGAAAACGCCACACAATTTCAAATTTCTCCCTTTTAAACACACAATTATTAGCACTATTATTAGAGTAAATTAATTTAACATCAATATCTACTTTTTCACAAAAGCTTAGAAAAAAAGTTTGGAAAAAATTCACTCTGAGCGAACATTGTAATGCAGAATAGCTCTTTGCATATGGTTAAAGCAGAAAAGTAGTTTATATAATAATAAATAACTTTTATAAAATTAGAAATCAAATTAGAAATTATAACTTAGAAAATATTACTAGAAATACATTAATAAAGATTTTATATTATGAAAATCCTAAGAACAACTTTGGATTAAGAAATAAAAATAGAATTCTATTAAAGATTTTTATGCAAATTACAAATGAATTAAAACAAAATAAATTTAATAAAATAAGTATATTAAAAAGGCAAATACTGAAAAAAATAATATTTGGCGAAATTATCTGGAATATTTAGGTATTTTTGATTACATATACTATATTTATATTTTGTGTGTTTTTGGTCTTGTGTATTGATATTTTGTTTATATATTTTTTAGTTGAATAATTTTGGCATGAGAGATTGTTATTTAAAGTTTTATTTTCACAATTAGATTTAGAAATTTTTAATGTTATACAGTATAAACATTATGTTATACAGTAATGTTATACAGTATAAACATTGAAAGAAAGAAATTGTAATTAGAATAATAAGTAAAAAATAATTTGGGAACCTTAAATTTGATTGTAATGAATGATATTTATAATAATTTTCTTTTTGTATTTGATTTTCTTTTTATATTTCTGTGATATATTGATTTTTATATAATTATATAATTGAATCTAATTTAAGTATAATTCGTATAATTGCGTAATTATATAATTTTTATATGATTTTATATGATTAATACTTTTTAAATTACAAATATAAATTATTTATACTTTCAGCACCTGCATCACAGGATTTCATTTTGAAAACCTAGCAGGACTGTAATTTTAAATTTAGAAATAAATAAAAATAAATAAATAAATAAATAAATATAAAATATAGATTAACAAAAGCGGAACAAGAACAAAACCAGCACACGAATGAATTAAAATTGTCTTTCTGTTTCAATTACGGGGAGGAATTGAGAACGGCCGTTTCGTCCTTCCACGGACTCATCAGCACAACCCCGCCTCCCAGATAAAAGAACCAGAAAGGCAAGATCACCATATGAAGGTCACAGCCACACCTGGCAGTGACCCCGGAAAACAAAAAAGGCAACAAAATAAATGTTGTGTTGTTTAACACAAATAATAAAGCCTTTCTGGTGATCTTGCCTTTCTAGTTCTTTTATCGGGGGGCGAGGTTGGGCTGATGAGTCCGTGGAAGGACGAAACGGCCGTTCCCGATTATTCCCCTTAATTGAAGCAGAAAGGCAATTTCAATTTATTCATGTGCTGGTTTTGTTCTTATTCCGCTTTTTTTAATCAATTTGCACAGTTAAATGCTTTATTTAGTATAAAATATAGACTTAATTGTAAAAAGATAGTCTGGAGTTAATTTCATATAATTTTTTTTTCGGTTTAAACCTCAGCCGGGGCCCCCTTTTTGATAATTCAAGACGAAGTACGGGCAGGGCCCCACAAGGGTGGACCAATTGACCCATCCTTGTGGGGCCCTGCCCGTACTTCGTCTCGAATTATCAAGAAATGACATTTTTCTGCTTTAGTCAAATAATGACATCGTATTTTATTAATATTTAGACTGGGGAGAGAATCATAATAATTAAATAAAAAAAAAAGATAAGTCAAAGGTATGGGAAGATAAGCCGTGCTGGCGTGGTCGTGCGGTCTCGGCGGCGGCCAGTGCGCCAGTACCTGGGTTCGAATCCCGGCTGTGGCATGGCTGTTTCAATTTCCTTTCCTGTGTTGTCCAGCCTCTTCTTCACTTTCTCTTCGGTCTGACGTCATTCCTTAATGGCGTCCTGGGGAAGGCCATGGGAAACCACCCCAGTATCTTTCCCTTGAAATTCTAGGGAGTCTGCTAGGGGTTCGCCATCTTGGGAACACTAGCGCTCCCTGGAACACGGAGGCTTCGGATACGAAGCGCGCACTTCGGTGCGTACCGGCCATACATACATACATACATGGGAAGATATAGGGAACTAATAATTTGACATTCGCTTTTACTTCTGTACGAATTTTACATATTCTGTTTCCAAGAAAGTCAATAAAACTCTTTCCCAAAGGTTGTAAATTTTAAAAAGTTCATAAAATTGCAGTTTTTATTTTGGTTTTCTCTGTATTTGATTGAGTAATACCTTATAACGTCGAAAACATTAATAGCTATTAGATTTCCGTAAACTGATTTGGTTGATTCACTCAACAACTTCCGATAATGTAGTGTTGGTGGAATTATGTGGTGATCACAACACCAGCTCTCAGCACGAAACCTAATCCGATAGTAATATATATTAGGAAGCACGTTCAACGTAAAGGATTATCCGATTTAAGTTGTGGCGATTAATTAAGTAGATCGATAAGGGAAAGCAATTAACCTTTTACCCTCAAACCATATTTCCAATTAGTGTAACCAGTTTTCATTTCAAGTAATACAATAAAAGGATCACAAGGAGATGAGATTGGACTCGACTCAGAAAAATTCTGAATTAAAATGGAGTTTGCTTTCATTGAAAATTTGTTTGTGAATAAAGGAAAACAAAAATGAAATGAGTGAATAAACAACAAATTCCTGAAGAAACTTCTTTGAAATCTACTTTCAAGAGATGCGGATTCGTTAAGTCGTAAAAATAACACAAACGAAAAAGTTTCCGTTCATTTTTAAATGTAATATCTTCTGAATATAACGTCACGAATTTTCTATTTTCTGGAAAATTAATTAAATCTGCAGGAATTGTTTAAATCCGATTAAAGTACTTCAAAGCGTGCGCAAATTCATAGATTACTAAACCACTTACAATGCATTATTAAAATAGAGGTAGAAATCTATAGCATGAGAAATAGGAAATTTTGTCGTTCTCATGTGTTAATTTCTCATCAAGATTCGTGAGTTGTCAATCGCTGGAAAAGCTTAGAATCGCCCCCAAAAAAAACACACGATTGCGAGCAAAAAGACTAGGTGCTAGCTAAGCTAACTGGTATTTTAATCGTCTTATCAGTTGGCGTTAGCTGTTATTCAACAAGGTTCCATTTTTTTTTTGCATGTTTTTAACTTAGAAAATAGAAAAGAGCCACTTTAATAAAACCCTTCTTTATCCAAACTAATTTTCAAAAGCTTAATTTCACAAAATATTTTGATTTACGCCTTAAAAAAAGCTTTCTTTTTTTGACGTTAAAAAATAATGGTCTTCTGATAGATCAATTTACAGCTTGGTAGCCAGAAAGAATGTAAATTTTATACAACGATGAAAAAAACCAACAACGTATCAAAAAAATTACTCGGCTATTTTCGTCTGATTATACCATCTATACCAGGGGTGAGCAAGACGTCGATCGCGGTCCACCTGTAGACCGCTACGCATTTTAGCGTGACCCCATGTGAGATTTCAAAAGCTTGGATATGTCTTTTTTTTTTTTTTAGTCGTCGATTTTGGAAATTCGGATTTTCTACTACGAATATAAGTAAGTCAAACTATCGTTCCCGTCTAATAGACGACTTAGAATCCTGTGGAAGAGTATTGGTCAGTAATTATACACTCAGATACTGACCATTAACGAAGAGTATGCAGTGCAAGTCTTCTTTGACAACTTAATGAACTTTCATGATTTCATTTTAAATTAATATACTAAATTGACTTTTTATTGAATTTGGATTTTTTCTTATAATAAATATATTATTTGTAATTATTGTAATTATCATTACCAAGCCTGGCGTTTCTTTTTTTAGTCGTTAGGTGACCGCGCAACTTGGAAAGAAATTGAGGTAGACCGTACCTTACAAAAGTCTGTCCACTCCTGATCTATACTTTCTATTTTAGCCGCCGCAACGTCTCCTTACGCTTCTCGCCGTCCCAACATCTTCGAACTCGGCAGTCAGATCTCTAGGTTAAATTTCATTCTTTTCTTTGAATTTACAGAAAGAGAACTGACTTTGTGTATGAAAGTGTTCACGACGGCGTATTAACAGCTCCTGTATAAATTCCCTGAGGGTTGGTGGCGTCTACAGCTCAACAAGAGTGTATATCTCTTATTGTGAAATCCAACTGGAGATCTTAGAATATCTCCAAGGGCAGAAATCCTATGAATTGGAAATTATATAACAAAAAAAATAGGGGTGACGTAACCTTTGACGCGAGCCAAATACGGCTCTTCGACATATAATGTGCGGTTCGGAGAATATATCAGTTGAACTTTTTTTTTTTGCGTCACACTAACATAAAAGTAAATAAACAAATTTCAAGCTTTCTAATTTACCGGATATTAATGAGAGTCCACTGGATTGAAAACGTAAGTTTAATGCTCAGAGTGAGTATATAAGAAGTCAAATCCAGTTTTAATGCTAGATTTGAGTCAGATATCAAAGAATTTTCCTTGATATTTCCGTACTGAGTATTAAAGATGCTCAATATAGTTAAAATATCTCTGTCGCGCATCTGCCGCGTTAAGTTTATTTCCCGAAGGTCAACCACCTTGAGATTTGTGAATAGTATTTGTTAATAATATTTTTAATAATTCAGCCATCCGAAGTCAAAGTTAGTTTTCGCTGAAAAGCCCAAAATTTACGGAAGTTATCCATGAAACAACTTTGAGGTCTCGTCCCACTTCTAAACTCTGCCCCATATAAACCTGTGAACAGATGTCCACTTTGCTGTTACTTATTTGTAGTTGTACCAATGTCCTAAAATCTGTACAAAGTAAAAACAACGACAGGATAAGGGTTTGAAGATAGGAAAAACGTCAAAAAGTTGAAATTTCTATCGGCCGCCATTTTGGAACGGTTGATACGATGTGCTGAAGTACAATGCGCCGTTGCAGGACTTGTTGTCCTCCGGAATCGCGACCTTTGGGTACGCGCTCCGCCATAATTAGTCATTTCCTGTCATGAGTGCATCACTAAAACGTGTTCCTTCTCCTCACCCGTACACCTGATTGTTTTTTTTTATATGAATTTTGGAACACTCTGAATATATATATATATACCTAAACCGGGGTGACTTTGTGACAGAATTTGAGGTTTCCAAGATGTAACATTAATATTTTTCGTTAACCCCACTTTATAGCCGGTGATTTGGGTTACCCCATCCTTCCTCTACAAAACTGTATATATATAAATCTCGTTGCCTCAATCGTTTTTTAATAATTAGTGTAAAACGTTGTCACAAACTCACCCCCCAGCTGGGGGTGACTTTGTGACAAGCTCTTTTTGAGTTAGAAATGCATGGGAGAAAGAAATATCACAAACTCAAACCACATACTGTGTATTTAAAACCATTTTTACTGTTTTCAATGAAAGGGTTAAAAGATTTAAACAGAGTAAATTATACATTTAGGTTGGGAAAAGCAAACTGGATGTAACGTGAAATATGAACACTTTTTTCTACTTCTTAAGCAAATCAGTCTAAATTTTTACATCTTAAATTAGTCTAATTGAACAACTTTAAAAGGTCCTCTATTATTAATTTTTTGGGGAGGATCAATACGAAACAAAACTTCTTTTTGATACAAAATTGAGCCGGGTTTCAGTTCTTTGTATTTTCACACTGAACTTCGTTCTTGAGAAGAACTAACTTATGTAGCTATTCTGTAGATTCCTTCCAATTGTTTCCACTCTTTTCCACTGCGCTGACAATTACACCACCCAGTCAGTCTCTTCTGTATCATCTTTCCTCAGAAAAGCTCTCCTTCAAAGTTAGCAACTATGTGATCTCCTTGATCCTATTCTGTTTCCGTGGGCGGAGTGGGTGAAGCTCGGATAGGAATCTCATCATCTGAAAACTCTTCGTACAAGTCTAAACTTGAGTCCTCGGCATTTTAAAATATCGTTATGTACACTGCAAGACAAAATATATAGGTTAAAACACAGTAAAACAATCGCGAGGTGAATTTGACGCTGTCACAAAGTCACCCTGTCAATCTTTGATTTTGTACATAATGGTTAATAACTCATACAAAACTCATCCAATTAACATCATTTTACAACATATTGTACATAATATATTAATGTTCAATAATAATTACCTATTAAACGATATCCTCATCTGTATTTCGCTATGCAAATCAAAGTTGACGGTAAACACAACAATGCTTCAGAAGTGGTCCTTGGCAACAATGCTTCTGGCTCACCGGATCGAGGCGCAAAGAGTTTGACAGTCGACTATTAGGCGCCACCACACATGACACCAACTCATGACGGTGCCCATTGCCTGCTTCTCCCTAGGTTCCGGGCGCGAGATTATCAATAAGAAAAATTGACCATGCGTCACAAAGTCACCCCACTAGTCACAAAGTCACCCCGGTTTACGGTACTTACAGTGTCGTGCTGGCATGGCCGAGCGGTCGAGACGACAGTGTGCCGGTTCCCGGGTTCAAATCCCGGCTTAGGACATTGATGTTTGCTTTCTTTCCTGTGTTGTTTACTCCTTCGTCTTTCGCTTCTTTCGCCGTCAGCTTTGGGTTTCTCTCTGATCTGGGTTGGTGACAGGAAGGGCATCCGACCGTAAAACCCCTAGCCACATCCGAATAATGAACAAGTACGCCTTGCTCATCAGTGACCCCACGCGGCAGTGCGAAAAAGCTGTAGACACATATATATATATATATATATATATATATATATAAGGAAGGTTTCCCAAATAAGGCCCATCCTTCGTTTTATTAATAGAATGTTGACAATTTACCAAGATTAGTTATGTTTCAGACTGGTCCTGGCTTCTAGCGGCTACATCAAAAATTAGGTCGAATAAGATATTGTATTTGATTTTTTCCAGTTGACGTGCATTTAGTAAAACAATGCATGAAAGCCTGGGTTAACAGGGGGCTCCAAATAAGGTCCTCCATTCTATAATATAAAGTAATTATATATAATGAGGAAAAAAAAACAGATATCACCAAAGATAGTTTTAAATGCACAATTTTATAAATTAATTACTAATTAATTATTAATTTGTAGCTTAATATTTTGTTAGAACTAAATGTTGGAAATTGGCTGTTTTCACTGCCAAGCTCTTGTCCCTGCTTGAGTTTGCCTGTGACTAGTAGTGGGCTTTATTTGGAACAGGGGCTCCAAATAAGGCCCTTCAGTTATGTTTTCAAAACTGTGTTATTACAGAAAGAATTTCAAATGCCACTAATTCTAAATTCACTTTTTCATAACAGCACACCTTAAACTACCTTTCGAGACAGTTTTCATAATTTTTACTCTTGCAGTAGAAATGTAAAAAATCTTTAAACGTTAGGTGGGCCTTATTTGGGCAACCTACCTTATATATCTATATATATATATATATATATATATATATACAGATTTTTCGCGCTGAACTAGTAAATAGCTGAACCATTATACCTACATTTAGAAAAACAAATTCAACATGTTCTTTAAAAATGACCATCAAAAAACCATGATTAAATAACATTTAGTCAGTGACAGAATTCGCCTGTATAATAATATTTAAAAAAAAATCAAACTACATTTCGTATGTTTTCGTTAATTGAGAGTTCTTGTTTCATCTTCATTTAATAAAGGAATTAATGCACATTTTATTTTCCCATAAAAATGTTTGCTTCAAAATATCAAATAGATGTTCGATGGCGACCCTAGTTCTTTTTCCTAATTATGAAGACACTTATATCTAACATTTAAGAATGTATTTTCTTTTTATCTGTAGCATCCATCGGACAGTGATTAGCTCCAGCTAATGAGCGACTTAACTCGAAACAGCTGTCCTCGAGACCATAAGTTCATAAAATATTATCTTCAGCTACTTTACCATATTTTCACATCGATTAGAGAAAATAAAGTGATACATCTCTTATTTATATTTGTTTTACGTATCTGAAATAATTCTGTAAATTATAACTTTAATCATTACTAAAAAGTTTCATTTCTTTCTGTTGCCGTTAAATATCTGAAGCAACAGAACAAATCAACTAAATCAACAAAAAATCTTAAAAAGAAAAAGAAAACGATTATTTAAGGATTTGATTTATGGAATTTTAAGTTGAACTGCTTCCAGCGTCGTAAATCATATCTTTAATCTATTTGATTCACAAATGGATTTCGTGACACATTCCACTTTGATTAATATTTTTAAATCTAAACAGTTGATTAATCTATTTAGAATATAAATCACTCTAATGGAGACATAGATCAAGTAGATTTTTCAATATCAACTTTCGAAAGCTCTGTTAAAACTGTTTCTTATACAATTAATAACAGATATATCCTTGGAAAGCTACGGATAAGATATATCCTTGGAAAGCTCGTTTATTTAAAAATGCTTTCATTAAAATGATAAATTTAACATACTAAAGAATGGAAGTGTGGTTATATTGTTAAAACTTTTTGAATTACACTTTACTAAAATTTTAATTTGCATTGATATATTTAAAAATCTAGTTTCATATCCATATACATATTTACATACATTTATTTACAGGATGATTCAAAATTCCCTATACAAACTTTAAAGGTAGGTCAGGGAAAAAATAACAAATCGTATATATAGCGGAACAAATGTCGCAAACGCCACCCGAATATGCTTAGAGGGGCTGTTTGACAGCACTGTAATTGAGCAGGGTAAGCCACCATGATTTGAGACGTTGACTTTGTACGAGTAGGTTGTATCGCTTCGCTAATGCTGATAGGACAGATGTGCACCTAGCCTATGGGATAGTGAACGTTTCCAAGAGATGTGTGCCCATTCATCACACATTTAAGGCGTGTATTACTGTTGGTGGAAGGACCTTTGAACACTTACTGTGAACCAGTAAATGTACATTTTAATGTCACGTTTTAAACATAGGACTAATAATAGGGCATTTTGTCTATCTTACTTGTGTCTTTTATTTCTGAACCTTAGTGTATCTTCTAGCACATTGCAGTGGGTTTGCGGACATGCATTCCACCATGAGTTCGGTTTTTTTCTATTCCTGACTTACATTTAAAGTTTATACAGAGAATTTTGAATCACCCTGTATATATAGCGAATTTAAATCCACGCCAGTATTACATTAAGATTATTTTTAAAAATAAATCAAGAGGCAGGTAAGTTCAGGAATCCAGAATGAAACTCTAGGTCAAATAGTTTATTTAGTTAAAGGTTGTTTGTTTATTTTATTCAATACATTCCTCAGAAAAGGTGCAATTCGTTTATTACAACAGGCGATTATATGCACAAGCAATACAGAACCCCAAAGCAGATAGCGATAAAAAAAATAAAAAATTATTTCTAATCCCCCAGCAATTTTGATACTCTTTTTGATTATAATAGAACAGCTATAATATTAGCTTTAATAATTGTTTATTTATTAATTAGTAGCTACTATGTTAGTGACTCTCAGATTTTGGGACCAATTTTACAATTTCCAAAATAAATTTATGGACTTATTTCATAAAATTTTATATTATACGGTAATGACAATAGGACAAAATAAAATAACGAAGAAGGCAAGTCATATGAAATTAAGACAGGTAATTCATATGTAGTCTTCACGACTGCAAATAATTATAAATTACTTAATTAAAAAAAACCTTCCAATTTAAACATGCACAACATTCTTTACTTTTCTTTTATTTAACTTTATTTTTTGTTAGAGAAAACAGTAGTAATACCTTATAAAACAAAAGAAAAGCTATTCCTTATCAGTTTTTGGGTAGGAATAAGATGAAGAATTTATCTAAACTAAAACAAATTTATAAGCTTTGTATAAAATATTATTTACACCCTATATTGTTGTTAACAATTCAGGATATTATAGGTTTGTCTAAATTATAAAGGCCATAAGTTGCTTTTGAGAGAAAGAAAAATAAAACAAATTTCAATTTTAAGTTGAAATATGCATATCTGTCCGTTTGTAATCCTCATAACTGATAACCTTTGAATTCTAGAAAGTTGAAGTTTAAACTGTAATTGTAGGTTACAGTAAGAAAGATGTGCATTGAGTTTGGTCTATATTGGACGAGTAGTTAAGGAACTCAGCGGAACAATGAGTACTGCTAATTAAAATCCATTCTTACTGTAATTTTGAATGTCGCTGTTAGTCACCTATCAATGATTCACAGGTATCTGAGATGGATACAGTTTGGTTTTTTTTTCCCTGTTTTATGCTGAAGTTGTAATTCAAGCAGGAGCAAACAAATAATATTAAAGCATTGTTTTAAGAAATACTTCTGGAAAAATCTCGTTCAAGAGCATGGTGGAATTGCATTTGAATTCGAATGTAAGTTGAACAAAAATGCATTATTTGAGAATATTGACGTAATTATTCTAAGCGTATATTGAAGTTTTCAAATTCGACAAATTATTAATACAGTTGCTGAATCTTGAATACTTCTTGTAATGATTTAGTTCGAATGTAATTGTAATCTTAAATGCCGTTGAAAGATTATTGTCAAGTCAATGCTGATACAGTTGTGTGTTGATAAAATTATCATTCAATTATATTGTTTAGAATATTACTCTTTATAGTTTTATTGTTTTACAGTATTTGAATTCATTCTGATCATCGACAATGCTCCATAAGAACCAAATGTGAAATCCGGATAAAATATTTGTTGTCTTTCTGTCCCCCATCCTCTTCGTCCAAAAGCTGGGAATCTTATGGAGTCCACCTTCAAGTGCTGTCTTTCCTTTTCAACTATTCTTAGATCTACGAAAGGCATCCCGACACCATCGTATTTTATCCCTAATAAGCATGATGAGGAAGTCTAATACTTTCAATCCTATCTTAGGTAAGACATCGAAGACAACACTTGAACTCTTAGTATTGCTAAAATCTCAGCTCATGGCTTTAAACCGCTTCGCATTTTGTAATTACGAGATTGTAAGTTAATAGTGTAATAGTAATAGTTAATAGTAAGTTTTTAGTATCTCTCAGAAAAACTTTGAAATATTATTCGAAATGAAAAACAGGAATATGATTACAGAAAAAAAACAAAACAAGCACAAACAAACCCAATTTTTATTAAATTGCTTTGAACGATAGAAGTAATGAAAACTTTACGTTTACTGTCCGTAGATAGTAAATCAAACTTAAAGCCTGTACACCTGTATATCTTGAGAATGTTTAATCCAAAAAATTTTTTCACAAACACGACCTCGATTTCAGTTACTTATACACCGTAGCTACAGTGATTACACAAATAAAAGTGGTCGGTTTTCATTGCAAATATAAACCAATGAAAAAGCTATGGGATCTTTGCGCCGTCCCCATACATGTCAAGCTTCCATGATATGTATGCTAATGTAAGCAACCAGTCTACGGGGACGACGCAAAGATCCCAATGCTTTTTCATTGGTTTATATTTGCAATAAAAACCTACAACTTTTATTTGTATAATCACTTGAAAATAGTTACGGTATGTAAGTAACTGAAACCGAGGTCGTGTTTGTGTAAACAATTTTTGGATTAAACATTCTCAAGATATACAGGTGCACAGGTTTTAAGTTTGATTTACTAATTTGCTTTGAATCGATGTTTTAAGAAAGAAAAATTGATATATTAATAAAGACTTATTAAAAGTAAATGATAATATAATTGTCTTCATTATTTAAGAATTATTTCCACAAACGGCTTCAAAAATGCCCTTTATGGCATAACCAATAATCGTACAACAACTACACACACCAGAACCTCCTGCATATAACGTATATTTATAAAAAAATAAAAAAAGATATATTTGGAAGCTTACATTTGTAGGGAAACGATTTCGGATCACTATATCACTTGAACTCATCTTAATAATTGGTATAACACAAATAACATTAGATATGACAATAAAATAAAAAAAAAACAAACAAAACAAATAAAATTCTTAAATGAAGATAAATTAGCGCAGGAAATAATAAGCTAATAATGTACGTAAGAATCGAAAACAATTTAAATTCCAAATTTCTCTGCCTCTGTAATACTACAGTCTAGCGGGAAGTCGATGTGATAAGGTTATATTGGTTCGTGTATTATTATTATTATTATTATTATTATACCTTTAATAAAGCATTAACATTCTTCTTCTTTTTCTTTTTTCGTTTTGTATAAATTTTTCTTCTCGAGTCATTACTATAGTTTAATTTCATTTAAATCTAACATAAGCTAAAATAAGGCTAAGAAAACAAGGGCTCTAGAGTCGACGATTTCTTTTCCCTCCAACTCCTACGCCAAGTCCAGTAATTTAGTGAGTACGACTTCGACTTCGACTCTGCCAAAAACTACGGACTCAAAATCTCCATCTCCCGAAATCGACTCGACTCTACAACTCTCGAGTTGGAAAAAAAATAAGATTCCGACTCGGATTCCTATTGAAAGAAAACTTTAAATTTTAATATTAAAATTTAAGAAATTACAATAATGTAGGGCTAATGCTTCACATAACATACTTTTAAAATAGTAAATAAAAAAAAATTATTCATGTTTGACAATTTACAAAAAGTGCAAAAAATACATAAAATCACAATTATGAAAAAAATCTTATTTAATTTTTAAATGATTTAGATTTAGTAATGAATCCCGTAAAATTCCATTCTATTAGATTTCCAAGAGGTTCTAGAAAACGAATTGATGCCATTTACAATTTAATAAAAGGTAAAATATTCATGGAATAAGTGTCTGCCGAAGAGAACTTTGAAATTACGATCCAAAAAATTTGATGTAATCTTTCAATGCAGCTGTCCTTTTAAACGAATAAGAGCCTTAACGTGTAACATATGTCAGTGAGATGTTCGTAATTTGTTATCTGTGATCAGCGGTAATCGATGAAATTAATCAAACAGAAGTGGTTTCCGTATGATAAAGTAACACTCAACATTCCAAATGGCTTTCGTCCAAATCTATTAATGAATGCAGACACTTTTCTACGAACAACATAATGTAACATACGTATTTGACGCTGACTAACAAATGAACACCACGATCCACAATTTCCAGACACATCAACTTGTTGACGTCGAAGAATCAAAACTACAGCAATAAGAAATCCGAAATAAGAAAATTCCTGGAATCAACTGTAGGCAGTTGCTTCATTTCAAGAAATAACTATCAAGTAACCATAAGAATCCTAAATGCAATATTAATCATTATATCAATCTGACTATGAACTGAAAGTGAAAAATAAAAACCCGGAAATACATTTCTATAAAAGATACATTTGCTAGTTCGGAATGTTTTAAGTAAATTAGTAGTTCTTAAAGGAAAAGAAAGCCAGTATTCTTCATTTTTTTTAATCTTAAAGTCTTCTTTTTGTTTTGTTTTAAATTAAAATAACGTCTAATACGAAAAATAGAAATTTCCCGTTTTCTGAAAAAATAAAGTTATTAAATCCGCTTTATTTATTTAGTTAATAAATCTAGTTAAAACATCTCTCTACTAATGCTTTTCTTTAGAAACATTTATTGTTTTCACGCGCTACAGAAATAAGTTTCTCAGCAAAGACCTAAACGGAAAGATTTTCAAATGTATAAGTTGGATCGACTTTTATACTTAAATATACACTGCAAGGTTCAAGAAGACCCCCATCCACACCCTGCCAAAAGTTCAAAAGTTATTAGAGGATATATTTATAGACTGAGTGATTCGATGCTAGAAAGGCAATCAAAGTTTGTACAGTCGAGTTCATTTGAGAAAAACTTCCTTTTTTGGCTAAATCTGATCCCTTATTTTGTCCTGGAAATCATGACGTCAAATATAGAAATGGCGTCTTTGAAAAATCATGTTGCTGTCAGTAAGCGAGGGAAAACTTTATACAGCCAATCCAGGGAACGTTTGTATCATTTGGAACGTTTTTCAATATTTCAAAGAGTCAGAATGAAGAAATGTGTATTTCTGAAGCGGCTACAGCAACAAATTTGTCTGCTTCGACGGTGAAGAAACTTTCTGCGAAGGGTCTTTCCGCGGGAATTCGTTCACCAATGCCGGCAAGGAGCGGATTCGTGTAAAGCCAATAGTAGATATGGACGACTTTGACTTATATCTGTTTGAGCCACTATCAGTGAAATTTTTCGTGAGAATGAACACTCAACGCTTGATATCATTCATTCGAAGATTCAGCCAAAGGTTGAATTCAATGGAAGCAGAACATCTTTACAACTAATTCTTCACATGATGTGGGAATGAAGAATAAAAGAATTAATATGAGGAAATTTTACATCGACATTACACAGCCAACCTCAGTTATTAAAAAACTTAGTTATTTAATAATAATAATAATAATAATAATTATATAAAAATATATTCGTAACTGTAGAAAATACAAAACCCAGAATGTTTTCTTTATGTTTATAAGCTTCAGCTACGAATTTGAACAACAGATGTCATTGTTACATCCTGAAAATATCAAATTATAAGCATATTACGTCATAAAAAGATTTTCTTTCTGGAACTCGATTTTTAACACTGCGAAATAAGCTTCTTATGTATTACACTAAATTTATGAATGTCAAGGATTTGAAAAATATATATTAATATTGTTTGTATTAAACGAATTAGTATTTTCTATTGAAATCACTACCATTTGCATATATACATTTACGATATCGTCGCAATTACCGCTTCAACAATTTCTTCATTCTTAATTGAATATTTTGCGCTATTGGCCTTTGCTGCTGCTTATTTATTCTTTATTGCTCTATTTATTCTCCAGTGCCTGAAATAAAAATACCCCTAATTGTAAAGAAGAACAGTTTAAGTGACTAATTGGCCGAATAATCCATTACCTAGGGTACATCTCTGGAACCATTATACCTGTGGAAAGGAACCGAAGAAAGTCAAGTATTCAATTCTGATCCTAGAATCAATGTCACATTTTGGCAGCCTCTGTTTATGATTGATTCTTCAATTGCAGGAATAAATGTCGTCTGCCCAGTTTTAAACCCGTTAATTAAAAGTTAAAATATCTCGCTACAGACTTATACGATCCTTGGGCAGCGGCTTCTAAAGCTCCCACCATTTCATGATTATTCATGGATTACTTGAATCGTGAACAAAGTTAAATCATGGCAATTGTACTGATTTATTAGACTTACCAAGAAACTTGAATAGTAATATGCCTCAAGATCATGTTATTACTTACAAGATCTACACAATTCAATATTCAGAAGTTCGAAATTTTCGAAGTTATTAATAACATCAATTACTTGGTTGGTTTTCTTCTTACATCAGATATATTGGTTTATATGTTCAATTCTTTTCTGGTAGTAATAATCCTGTTATCATTGAGAACTTTACATTTAGGGAAATTAATGTTTAATGCCAAGCTAAAAGTAAACTGTTTGTTAAATGTGACGTCATTTAATAATTCAGGAGCCTTTTAAGTTTTCTTTCTTAGGGTAAGTCAATTGACCTCGTGCAAAATCTGTTTAAGACGGTAAGTTTCTGAAATATTTAATCTCCAGTTTTGAGTTGTTCTAATCTGTTCATGATATCCTGGAGATTTACGATTTTTCAGCATCTTAAGGACCTTCTTAATCTTCTAAGTGGATTTATTTTATCCTCTACTAAATCTACCTTCTGGAATGTTCCTTCAGGATCATTATTAAGCTTTTCGTATTGTTCTCTCCACTTTTCGTTTTTGATTGCTTAACTATCTCACTTTAAAATAAACTTTACGAAACTTTTTTAGTAAATACATTATTCCATGTAGCCTATTTCCTGCGTTACTAATACAAAAATATAAAAATTACACAAAAAGGCCGATAGTTGAAAAAAAAAAGGGAATCAACTTGATTTGTTATTTAAAATCAATAGAAAAATTGAAATGAATTGGACAAAAATTACCATCGCTAATGCTATTTACATTTGAATTATTTATTATTTCAGATCCCAAAAGCAATGAACAAAATTGTAGGAAAAACATTAAAGTATTCGACTACATGAAAATTGAAAATAGAAATAAATATAACAAATCATACAACGTCAAACAGCTCAGAAAAATCAATCAAAGATTGGTAGCAATCAAAATATAAGAAATATTTCGTCCCGAGTTGTGTTAATTGACAATTTCTATAGTTGCTGTAAATCTTAATTTTCGGGAATTTATTTTCTGGCAATTAGATAGATTCGTCGTAGCCTGATTCGCAAACTTTGTCTTTTTATTCTGGTCTAGTCAAATTATTCTTTAATCGTCGGACAATTAAAGATTGCAGTGATTCTGCCCTATTAATTAGAAAATTTATTAATTTAATATTTTATATCACACTTTAGATGTGATTAGATTACTTTTAAGAACGATTACAGTCATTACTTACTTTAATTATTTATTTTAATTACAGTTATTTAAATTTTATTAAGAAAAAGACAATTATTTAATAAAATGTAAATTATTAGTCTAAATATTAAATTACTTACATTAGTAAATTATGAAATTTTTGCAAAATCTTAATTATAAAGCAAGTTTATTTAAATTATAATTATTAATTGATTTTTAAAAGTAATTATTATAATTGTTAAATAATATTATTAATTTTTTTATTTTAATAATATTTATTAGAATGGTTAAATTATTTCATTTAAAAACATAGCAAATTTTAGTTCGAAGTTTAGTTTAGTTTTTTTTTTCATAATTGGACTTGCTTTCATTGGTGAGTGCCAGTGTTTACGACATAAAGGACTCTTTAAAAGTTATTCTTTGACAATTACTGAAAATGAATAAATAAATAATGCATGAAACAATAATGATTGGCTAAAGAAATTGTTTTCTGTATCTCTGCAGCTAAGATATTCATATACATGCGGTCCCCGCGGTTTCGGACGAGGTTCAAACCTGAGAACGTCGGATTTCTATATAACTCGAATCCATGATACATAAATAGTAATAATAGGCTAATAGTAATAATAATAACAATAGCTTATAAGTGGTAATAAAAATACAGTGTAATATTTTATAGGCACGGTCATTAAGGTAGACTTAACTCACAAAATCGAATAAAAAAGTAAAGACCAAAGAGATGTGTTCGTAAGCGACCGTATAAACAATCATACTAGCCATTAGCATAAAGATGCCACGCCAATCAACCGCTTACGCCATGCGGGTTTGTTACATGAAGAAACTAGTTCCCGAATTATTAATATAATTGTTTCGTTATTGTAAGTCATCCTTATGGGAAGCCTTCGGGGCCCGTTCGTACGGAACGCCGTAAGTCGGATCGTCCATAACGCCTGTATTAATAATATGGAATGCTATAGGATTTTTTGCAGTTTTCAGTTTCAAACCCGAAATGTTCTTTTTACTATTTCTCTGTTTCACAGTAAAACTTCTGTTAACATTTAATGCTGTTTTATTGTAACTTTTTTTTTTTGTGTGTGTGTGTGTGTTTTTTTGTTGTTGTTGATTTCACAACTTGTGAAAGTTATAATGAAAATTCTGTTAATGAAAAGTAATATATTCACATTCACACTTTTAGCTCTTATTCCATTTTCTTCAATTCGTTATTTGATTTGTTTTTAGTCTTCTGATAAGGATCAGAAGACTTAAGCAGCCCGCACACGATGCAGCTTTGGGCCGAGTTGCATGTGCAACTTTTGGCCTAGAGCGTTTTTTGAGCTGCCTGGACAAAGTTGCAACCAGAGTTGCATGGAGAAAAAGCTGCAAAGGCGAGGATTGCAACTCCGAAAGCTGCAAGGAAGTTGCATGGAATTACCCAATCACAGTGCAGCGTTGGAATACGTCAGTCGTGACGTCATGCTCAAGGGGAAACATGGCGTCTAAACAGATTCCTTCGCTTCAGATGGGCGATTAGCGAATACACATTGAATATCAGAGTATTGCGAGTTTCTTTCACACATAAATACAGTTTATATGTAAATGCAGTAATTTAATGCGGCAGAATGTATCAGAGCGTTTGAAAAACCTAGATTTTTTGAATTTTTCACATCGGAAGCGGATTGTCGCTCATTCACCATTTCCGGAAACTGCCGAGGCCATCGAGAAATGACATGTGATGTCATTGTTTCCAGTGAGCAATGGATTATTATTGGCTGTTGGTAGTTGTTATTCGTGAATCGCATTATTGCCATCAACTGCGATTATATACCGGCTAATAATATTATAAAAATATTTCTCATATGTTTAATATAAATCATACATATTAGATTTGGAAGGACATCACCGCAGTCTCCTTGACGTAATATCAAGTGACGTCATTCAAATTCGTAGTGTGCTTCGTTTGTTGTCCGAACGGCGGCGCAAACAATGTTGCATCGTGTGCGCCCTGACTGTCGTTTGCAACTTTTTTTGTGCAACTTAATTGCATCGAGTTGCACAGCAAAAGCTGCATCGTGTGCGGCCTGCTTTAGATTACCGTTTTGTCTGTCTGTGAACAAGTATCATTAAAATATCATTAGCTACAATCACAACAACCGCAACAACAATCACAACAATTGCGTCTTTTGCATGCGCAACATTCACATTTATAATACAGCTCTACAACAATCACAATAATCGCAACATTTGCGCCTTTTCCATTCGCAACAATCACATTTATTGTAATAAGGAAATTAAAGCAATATCAATTATATTGTGTTATACGTATCAGAAGACGTAGCGAAGCATTGTGATTGATTTACTAATCGCTATCCTACCTCATTTGTTTATTTGTTTAATCTTTTGAAGTTTTTTTCGATACCATTTTCAGAGATTTTTGTTTTGTGAACTAGTTTTATAGATGCTCATTTATTTCATTTTCCAGTTACTGCTTGAAATTTATTGGTAGTCATTTATTACTGATAATCAAGTCTAATGAATGTAAATATTAGTTCAATTCATGTATGATTTATTGTGTTACATTATGCAATTAGTAGGAGTTCGGAAAACAAACAGAGAGAGAGAGAAAAGAATTACTGATAGATGTTATATGATCTGGCATTGACAACATATGAAACGAATATGCAAAAATGATCGGATGATAATAAGATATTTTCATATCGTTTTGTCATTTTAAGCTGAAAAACATAAGTTAGTTATTGGCGGTAAACATTATTAAAATGTTTATTGCACATAATCATTATTATTAATATATTAATATATAGTGCTGCAAAATGAAAAAGAGGAAATTTCATTGAGGATAATTCTTTTTTCAAGGATTAACAAGAGATCAAAGCCCATAGGGAAATTAATGGTAAATTGGTAAATTGTATCCATGATTCCGAGTTTTCTCTTAGATTTGTATGCTTTGGAATTTTTGAATTTACCACCGTTCTGTAACCTTCATTCCGCTCACGAAACGAGCAATTCAGGGGATAGTATTGTATCAAGACCATAGTGTACCTTGGACCAATTTGATCTACTGGTATCTAGGTCTCTCCTAAAACTATGTTCTTTTTAGTGATGTACTTGATAACCAGTCTACGATTGGACGTGTTTGTGTAAGAATTATATGTATTGGAGCAAAAAACTGTTTTTAGGAGTTAAAAATAAAATTTTTCGCCCCGATGGAATATGAGCTTATTTTCAACTTGCATACAAGGATTGTTTACTACATGTTCGTTAGAATCCCAGTTATTTGATGAATATAATAAAACTTTGTAATTTAGTTGTTTGGTAACGTGCTGACAGCCGAACTTGTTGAAGTATAGACACTAGTGTATCTCGGCCACAACCTCAGCTTGTATCTTGGGCCAGTGGAGTGATACAAGAGGTTACAATATGTTTTGTATTTCAGTGGTTCACTGAATATAAAACAAGGATAACAATAGCTAGTAGCAAAAATTAGATGAAAAGGGACCCTTTAGATTCAGATGCATTAAAATAGGCCTTTGAGGCGATTCATTCCGATGGCCCAGACAAAAATATTTCGTACAGAGAAAAATGTCAATCAATAGGTACGAATTGGTAATGTAGGCCTATACTTTCTTTTCTTTCCATAATCTTCCTTTTTTTAAGTGAGGTTCAAGGTATAAATGATTGTTCCGATGTACACAAGCTTACTGTATCTTGATCCACTATGCAACATAAAGTTTTTTCTTATTTGAAAAATTGTTGAGCTGAGTTAATGGGTTATTTCCAAAGCAATTATATACAAAAATTATCAAAGAATTAATTGATTAAAGTAATTTAATGTGTGCACATAGTTATGCAAAAATGACGGCCACCACACATAACTACACATAGTTGTGTGTGTTGGCCATCATTTTTATTCAAGAATTAATTGAGTGTAAAGAAACCGCAAAAGTACTATTACGACCCAAATTTACTACGATAATTCAAAGTAGAGACCCAAGATACAATACACTTCCCTATAAATATTTCTCTATGCCTATATGTCGCCAATCCTTGGCAGAAGATTTTCCTATAGAAGTTAAGTGTACACCTATCTATTCAAGCAGATAATTATTATTATATCGAACTGATCTCACATTTTTGTATCCAGAAAGAAATAGTTTCGTCGCCACTTCAAGGTCTTTACCTCTTTTCTTTAAGATGAATTCAGGTGTTCTTTCGTGTTTATATAAGAGTAACATATCAGATTTGTTTGGGAAAAAAAAAGCTATCTTGTAGTTTTACTCCGAATAAAGATCAACTTCAATCAATCAATAAGCTATTCCGTAAAAACAGCCTTTTTCAAGTTAATCCCTAAGAATTTTTTTGTCAAATTTTTCTTCTTAAAAATCAAGATAAAAGAATCTGTAGGTTCGCTGCCAAAATATTTTTTGAGCCATAATTAACTCTCCTCTTTTTCTTTAAAAAAAATGTGTTCTTCTTTGATATAATTATTCATACATGGAAAAAAGAAGTATTATCTTATTCGCTTCAGTGCCATCGTATTAACAGACCTTTGAAGAAGAGAATAATAATGATGACAGAAGAAGAAGAAAAAAAAATCTAGCAAATGGAGGGAAAAAAGTAAAGGCAATGTCTCATCACAAGTGACATTAGCCTCATTTAAAAGACCTTTTTTCTCCCCTCTTTTCGATGGTTTAGTCGAACGAATTGAAGCAGGAAGGTAAATCCGTGATCTGTCAAGATATGATGAATTGGAAACTTAATGGAGCGGCTGCACTAAGTACTGGTTTTTGGTTACTTTCCGTCATACGGAACAAAGACTTAAATGTGATTACTTCTAACGGAGAAAAATCCTATGCTAACATAGTCTTAGGCGAGTCTTCCAGAAATCGATAATATTAAAATTCTTTGATGAAGAATTTCGTTGCTGTAAACTTTTTAGGCATTGGTTGGGTTAACGGAATTTTCTAATCTTGAATTGTAAACAACTGCTTTCGTTGAAGATTTGTATTAAGCTTTTTTTGTGTGTGTTGACAAAGAATTCTGATGTTTGTTTGAATAATTCGATTTCTCAAAGTTCGTAGAAAGTTTTCAGAAACAAAAATTATAAATAGAATAGGGAATAAGAAACACTAATGTCTAACTCTTCTGTGACAAGATGGAAAGAAGGTTATTATTTCCCAAAAAATAACACAGCCTTAGTTATTTACTGATAAAATTTATTGGTAATTAAATGAAATAAATGAAAGCAACTACTAAAACATTAAGTAATTTTTAGATGCTAAAATTTTATCTATGGACTGGTTCGATATAAGATTCATATATAATAGAGCTAAAGATTTACAATATAGAGTTTGATAGAGTTCTCTAATAATTAATCTGATATTAATTATTTAATCTCTCCATTTACAAAGGTGCGTAAGATCTTGACTTCTAATAACTACATTCAGTTTTTAACCGCTTACAAGAAAGCGTAATAGTAATGTCCCTTTTACTTTAGTTCACTTTGATAGACATTAGTCTTTTCAATTATCGAAAAAAAGACTACTTTATTACTTTGTTAACGATTTTAAAAATTAGCTGAAAAAATTTTCTATAACGAATATATTTAAGATTTAACTAAAACCACATATGATCGTAATAGAATGTCTATCATATAAAATTGTTATTAATATGCAGCAACTGTTTTATCAGCCCAGGATATTGAGCGTGCTTACCTTCAACGAACACGTATGCGCCCTATTATTGTGAGAAGCCTTTATCCTGTATTAATGCTAGTCTTTACATTAACACAAGATAACGGCTTCTCACAATAAAAGGATACTGGCTCCTTAGTGTTGGTGGGAAATAAGGGTTCTCAATTAATTTCAAGTAAAAAATATATTGTGATAATTATTGTAAAAATATAATATTTGTGTTCCAACACAAATGAAAACAGAAAACAATGAAATTTGTAGAAATTCAAATAAATGTTTTTTTTTTCTTTGTTTATATTTTATTAGCAAAGTCTTTGAACTTTGAAGGAAAAACTCACAGCTAACAGACGTTGTTACTGTTTTTGAAAAGGACACTGTCGCATAACCATTGATGGATGGCCCCCCCAATTCTGTATTATACTGAAACAGCAACAGCTAGAGCTCGTTGCTAAACTTTAAGCAAAGCTGGGTGGAGGTGATAATAAGTAAAGAATAAGGCATAAGTCAAAAAGCATTTATAAAATCAATTGGTAATTTACTGCATAAGGCATAAAGTTATTATAAATAATTAATTCTTCTTAAATCCAAGTAATTTAAGACTTGTAAACTGTTTGGCTTTTCCAAGTCCCTAGTAGGGCTAGGCAATCCTGAAATTTAACGCTAACAGTTTATTTTACCACATACTGTTCCAATAATAAAATACTGGGCTCTATTTCTTCAATTACTGATTTCAAATTGATAACAATTTACAGTTCTATTAATTTAAGTAATGGCTAAAATTTTTCACCTTGTGTGAATAAAAACATTCTTGCATTATCTTTAAGTAACATAGAATGGCAATACTATCCACCTTGTGTGACTAAAGTGTTCTTCCATTAACTTTAACTAACATATAATGGCTAAACTATTCACCTTGTGTGACTTAAATGTTCTTCTACTGTATATTACTTTCAAATAACGATATGTCTGTGAATACAATGCTGTCTTCCGGAGTTATGCTCGATGTGGTAAAGCTTGAAAATCCCCTACCAAGTTTAGCATAAATTCACTTACTTGATAAACTTGACTTGATAAATATCAAAAACGTATGCCTCACACATCTGTACACCGGTAAATGAATCAACGAAACGTCCAAGCAGCATTTACTTTGGTATGTCATCATCTAGTCCAAGATGGCGGCTATCGTTCTATCAATCCATCTCGACTTTTCTCTCCAATAATTTCTCCATACTATTTTCGTTTGGAAAGAAAAAAAAACAACACATTTTTCAAAAGAAAAGAAAAAAAAAGAGATTTTCGGTTCGGAATGACCTTCAATTACAACTTGTTCGCCGTCAGAAAAATAATCCAAATACCGAGTTTTTCTTACTTTTGTAGGGGTGATTCCGCAAAAGGGTGCCACCTGAATTTCTAATTTTCTTTAAAAATACAAAATAAAGCCACACTTTTCCATCGATTACATAACTATTTCGTGTTTGGAATCGTTTGATTCCAAAAAAAATTAAATTCATTGTAATTTCACTGGTTCTGTGTCCTACACAATTACTATAGAATCTAATGAGCGGAAGGATACTTTAAGATGATAGGTGAAAAGTCACATGCTATTGCTATGATTCCAGTCTCCTTAACTGTTTCTGTGTCATCAAGTTAGGTTTGCCGGACCTTTCCTGATGATCTAACGGTAATAATGCAGAAAGTCGAACCACTGAAATTCAGACGAACTTTCGTAATTTTGTAACGAAACGATTCTAAATAACGTGATTAAAATTCTACCAATGGAAAACCGTTGTTAAATAATGCTTATTTAATTACTTTTTTTCAGTCATAGCAACAATGAATTACGATTAAAATCCTTGATTAATTAAATTGTTTAGGTGATCTAATTAACAGAACTCATTCATTAGTGTCATTGTTAACAATGGTTCACAGAAATTTGAGACGAACCTTATAATATTTTTTCAATTGTAACTCAGCAATAAAGAAAAAAAAAAGGAAATAATAACGACAACGACTTTTGATTGTTCGTATTTAACAAAATTACTGTTAATGATTATTCTATTAATGGTATCGTCTTCTGTCCTGTTGATAATATTTACATTTAAGCTTCACGTGTTTAATTAGCATTTATAGAGAAAATGATCTAAATCCTAATCCACCTTATTAATTATTTTTCGAAAACCATGGTAAGATGATTGCACAGTATTTTGTTTTTTACACACTTCACTCGTAATTTAACGTAAATACTACAATAACTCCAAGAAGCATTTTATGTAATTTGGCAGAGATCATTTTAAGAAAATCTTACTTATAAAATTTTAATTTTTAGAATTCTTTCCTATTTATATATCTGCTAAATCATTCACAATTGTTTTCTTGGCTACGATCTTTCTTTATCATTTTCTTGTATTTAGTTTTGCTATTACTTTAATTTTATATCTGTACTTTTCATGGACTAACTATCTTGACTGTGGGCCCGGTAGCCGAGTGGGTAAGGGCGCTTGGCTGCGGGTTAGAGGTCGCGGGTTCGATTCCCGGTCTCGGCGGAGACGGGAATTTTTCCACGCTCCATTCTCCTCCAAACGGGTCCTAGGGCTTAACCAGCCCTCTGTAGAATGGGTACCGGGTTTCTTTCCCGGGAGTTAAAGGCGGGCGGGCGTCGGGCTGACCTCCCATCCTCAACCTAGTCCCATTGGTCAAGTAACGCCGGGACCTTACCTCCCGCGAGCCCTTGGGCCTGCATAGGCCTGTCGTGGCATCCTTTAACTTTAACTATCTTGACTATCTAATAAATTTAGTTTTTCTATTTATTTTTCCAACAACATAACAATAATTATAGCCCACAAAATAAAATTCATTCCCTTTAATGTTTGGGTCTCAGGGACATGCATTCAAACACAAATAAACAGATTTACAAACCTAAAGCACACAACAACAATTTTCTACAAACATATTTGCAGTAGCAAACACGCTTTCACAAATAGACGTATACTTTGACTACGCAAGTTTATCTCCATCGCTTTCTATTTACTTAATAAAGTCTCTCGAGGCTATTTCGAGCTCCTTTGGATAATTTCATTTTCCAATGAAATATAATAAAAGCAAGACTGAAGTTTTCTTAACCTAGTTTCCTAAGAAAGTGAAGCTCACCAGGTCACCAAGTACCAGTGTATGTTTGTCTCCTTAATAACTTTTGAACCACTGAATATAACTTCTTGAAAGAATGCGTATTTAAGGACTAAATATGATCTAATTATTGAAATCTTTTGAAGGGAGCTAACAACAAGAAATTTGCGCGAACTGGGGACAAAAAGGCGACTACTATTCTATTTCTATTAATACTTCATTGTCTTCAACAAAGACCATTAATCCTAGTCCTTTAATTACGGGAAGATTTATCATCTGGATGATAATGACAATAGCTGTTGAAAACAAGTAGTACATTCATTAATCCGATGTAAAAACAGCGTACCTACATGACGATTTAGAGGAAGAATTAGACATTGCAATATCAGATGGGGTAACAAATGTGAATCTAAATATAATGGAGTAAGACCCAACAATACGTTATACGGACTAAAGCAAGCTGGACGTGCTTGATATGAAAACGAAAGTTAATCACCAACGGTTTTAACTATTAAATTAGATCCCTGCATCTGTCGTTATGAAGAAGATGACAGAAAAGCGATTATTATCGTATTCGTAGACGACTTCAGTTAGGACTCGAACTAATAGACTAAAGTAAATAAAGGAACTTTTGAACAAATTATTCGGTCTTAAAGATTTAGATCAAGTCAACGAATTTCTTGGTATGAAAATTGAATATGACATGAATATTGAAATATTAATGATAAGCCAAGAATATTTTATTAAGGAATTTTTGATCAAAAATGGAATGAAAGATTGTCGAGAAATTGCTACGCTTATGGAAGAATTGTCCAAGATGAAGGAATCAAGTGAAGATGATAAAACTATGTTGAACAGACTAATTCAGAAGTATAATAGGAATTTTATCATATCTGTCTTTCTCGCGAGGACATACAAAAAAATGATTCAAATCAGGACTTGAAGTAAACATACTTAAAACCTGATATGAATTACTCTGTAAATGTCTCAGCGAAAAAGACAAGTCATCCAAACAAGGCTGATTTCATTACACTGAAACGAATATTGAGATATTTAAAAGGTTCTCAAAGACTATCTTAAGTTATTGAAACTCTGAAAATCAACTTAAAGGTTACATAGTCAGACGACACCATTGACCGAAAATCAACTTCAAGATTCTTATCATTTATGGCAAATGGCGCTGTAAGTTGGAAAACGAAGAAACAACAAAGAACTAAGTTCGACAATTACTTAAAAGTCATGAATATAACAATAAGGAAAAAGTGCAAAGCAATAGTGTGGACGAGAAATTTGACTTATTCTTATACAACGAATGAAGTTGATCGAGAAAAGTGAAATCTGGAGAAGAACATTCTACAATAAGGAAGTAAAACTAAGATATTTGATCCCAAGATAATAAGTTATGATTCAGTCGAAGATAAATGTAAGGATTGATAAAGAACGAATATCAAATCCAAATATTGAACTGAACTAGTAAATATACGATGGAAATATCCAAGAAATTCATGGAGAATTCTTCGATTATTCGAAATACAACGTATAGGACATTGAACTGTTTTACAGATGTCAACAAGCATTGACGGAAAAGGGATTAATGTTAATGTTTAGAAGTCTGAAGAAGCGAAGTTTCTGAAACAGTTTTTACGTTCTGGTTAGGAGATCAACAAGATTATTACTTATCAATGTATATTTGTCTGTAATACACCACCAGTAAATTATTCCTACTTTAATTTTCAACAACTTACTCTGTTTTGTCCATTATTCTACATTGCACATTATATGAAATATGGAATCATCAGTTAAAAATTTGAAGAAATAATATTTTAAGGAAAGTAGGTTTTAAATTCCTTCTTCTTATTTCTTCTTATTTCACATCCTTTTGATGCATCTTTATTCGAATTGTGTAGTCTTCGTCTCTTGATGTCATTGACATGGAAAATACAGTCTTTTATCGTTGGAATGGAACTTAGAGTCGTGAAACAGCAATACTGGAATTTTAGAAATGAACTTATTTTCTTTCTATACATATTAATGTCAAATTCGAGTGTCCTCATCTTCTTATTTCCTGCTCGCCATTTGAGAAATTAAGTAAAAATGTATGTGATGTTCGGGAACTTAAGGCTTTGCAGTCCATTTATTCTTTCTGTAATTTCCCGGTATCAGGTAGAAAATAGAATTTTTATCCTT
>JAFIDM010012231.1:52284573-52359333 GCA_023159025.1 Thereuonema tuberculata | reverse complement strand
TTGCTTCCCACACCGTCACGCCACCAGTTCTGATGGTGTGTCGCTGAAGTCCGGATTTGTGGGCTGCCACTACTTTTCCAAACTCGAGTACAGTGATTATCTGTACCATCTATTTCGCCATCTCATTACTCATTACAGACGACGTGGAGGATGGAGAAGAATGTTAATGTCACACAGCGTAAGGAGTGCCGAGAAATCAAGTCTCATTCTACAAGACATCTCGCGATCTTGCAGGTCGATACGGGGTTTCTAGCGATGACGTTATATATCTCTGGATGGTGGACAGGGACAACCTTGGAGCAGTTCGCATCTGTCGGACGATAACACGATCTCCTCATCTGGTAGTCTGCCTAGGTCATCAAATGCCTTCCCTTTACATATACACTCATTTTTCCATTGCTCCCAACACTATCGTTCAGTTCAGTCGGAACGGTTCAGCTGGCGGCCAATTCGACGGAAAACCAGAGATACGACCTCTCTCAAACTCTATCAGGTGTTCAAAACTGCGTCGAACGAGTCGTGGAAGCACCCTGAGGACTACGAGATCTACACTCCACAGCCACACTGATTATAAAGCAAACAGCGTCTTACGACGACCCTTTAACGTGACCACAGCTGTAGTGATAATAATGCCCGTGATTGCAGTCTCAGCGAGCAGTCGCAGCCCATCAGCAATTTGTTGCACAACTACCTGAAATGGTGTCATATGCCGAGTTTCGTCGTTCCCGGACCATTTGCGCTATTTTTTTTGACAATGAGTGTACATTGTAACTGAAGAGGCCTCGTCTAAAGAGAGGCGAAAGCTCTGGACCTCCCTTGTTTTAGTGTTTTTAGTATTTTTTTAATTTTTTATGCTTGTGTGCAGGCTGAACTTTTATCTATATTTATTAGCACACGTAAAAACTTTTTAGTGTACATTACATTTAATATTAAAAAAGTAGACATAAATTACATTTATAAATATACCTTTATTAAAATACAAGATAAAAATTTCCAAAAAATTATTAATTTTTCTAAATCTAGATATCCTTTGTATATTAGATGTCTGAAATACTAATTTATAATAGTGCTATTTTTATTATAATAGATTTTAATATCTCTTTGCTGAAAAAAATGGAATTCATGAAAATTTTGGGGACATTTCTTAAAGTAGGTCCATAAAGATGAGTTGCTTGCTTTTAAAAGACCGTTTTTAACACTTCATTGTATGTATTTTTATTTAGTATTAAGAATCTTTCAAAAGGTTACGAAACAAATTCTTGCTTCATGTTTAAAGAAATGAAATCATTTCCTGAACTTCAAAGTTAAAGTTACCATCTCTTCATTATAAAAGCTGTGAAAGTGTTATTTCCACCTTTTATAAACAGATTTTATAAGGTGCTTTTTTTTCCTTCAGCAGGAGTTTCCAGTTGTCTTATTTAAAATCTTCTGTTTATAAAATGGGTAGTTTTCATGAAGATTTAAAAAGGCTACTCTTTGCTGTCGCTATTTAATCCTTCTAATCTTCTTTGTCCATCGTTCTTTGCTATTTTTTTTTCCCCCAGATCCATTTATCTTCTTTAAATCTTCGCATCTATCTTCTTCTGTTGTCATCCTCGCATTATTCTGGTCAATAACTAACTAACAGAATGATGTAAAAAAAACCCACTTACTCTCAATTCACTCTAAATGGCGTAACACACTCTGATCTTAAACATTATTAATTAAACTACCACTCAAATTATTTGGCTAATATGTAAATGATGTTTCACTTGGATGTAATTTCGAATGAATGAAAACTAAAATCTTTCTCTTGGTTCAGTGTAAATGGCCATTGGTAGGTTTATTAAATCCATAAAAGCAACGAATAGCAAATATTTGAAATGCTTCAAAAGCAGCAAACTACTAATTTTTTCTTGTCGTCTGCGTAATCTGAAAGCATGTTTGTCATTATTGAGACTGATAAAAGCCTTCTCGTTGCTGTCAATGCCAGTTCTATGCTAATCTATAACAAATTATGGAATATAATGCTGGATCTATAGCATCATTCAGAAACACTTATTAAATGCCCGTCTTTTCCTGAAATTCTCATAGATCATTAAAGTGTGAACTACAGCGCCGTTGATAATTAAACAGCATATTTGAATTTCCGGAGTAATTAAGGAGTATTAATTACTAAGAACCTTCAGTCATCTTCTTAATCCGTAAGTTCTCAGTTTTTCAAATAGAACGAAGAGAGCGTTAACAAACTGTTATTCTAAATCACGAACTATGCTTCATTGCCGAGGATATTAAATGTTTTAATTCATTTCCATAGGCAATAATGCGCCAAATGGGGTTGTTTAAGGTCTCTGGGTCGAGGCTGGAAAAGTCACGTGATGTATGTGTGTCACTTCTAAAACATGGCTAAGATGTTAATTCTATGCCTCCTTAATTGTATGCCGATAATTCAATATATTTAAAGTTGAGAAATCTTTAATATACAGAGGTTTTTCGGTAATCTTAGCCATGTTTTTAGAAGTGACACACATACATCACGTGACTTTTCCAGCCTTGACCCAGAGACCTTAAACATCCCCATTGTTCTCGTAACAGTTACAGAATAAAGAGCGCCGGTTGTGAATTTTTTTCTCGATTTACGAATTATTATGGACGTTAAATTTTGCTTTTTGTGCACTTATGACGTTAATTCCTTAGTGCCTTTCACTGAAATAACAAGGAATTAATACTGTGGATTTCACAGGATTATTTTTTAATTGAATATTTTTTTTTATCTCGGCGGCCATTCCCGGGATCGTGAATGCTTTCCCTTAGCTTTCGCGTAGTCTGAGCCAAACATCAAGGGTAAATTCTGCTGATGATTCCTAATAAGAATGAAACAGATGCTCAGGTTTCCCATTGAAGTTGGCTCAATGTGCGGAGGCATATTTACTCTCCAGTTGTGATTTTTTTTCTCGATTTATGAATTATTATAGATGTTAAATTTTGCTTTCCCCGAAATGTGAAATTATTCAAACAAAGAAAACTGATTTTCAAGAGTCTAGATATAAAATTTTAGTTTTGTTTTTGATAATAATTGTAGCAATGAAAGATCTGAAACCTTTGGAATTCCCTTAAGTTTCCAGTGCTCTATAGCATTCGTTAATTACAACTTTAATAATAACGGGAAAGTCGAAAGGAGGTGCGTAAAATCGATTAGACGTTCATTTTTTCTCGTTTTCTATCCCCTTTCTTTATGTGGAAATATGATTGCTAAATTTATGCTCACACCTTAAGTGCCCTTTATTAAACGGGACCAATTTCAAGGGGAAGTCTACGAAATAGACTAATGTAAATAACAGTATCTTTTAATATTCTTTATTGATTGAGGCTTCCCTTTCAATACAGTTCTTCACATACTGTATACTGAATAGATTAGATAGGTCCTACTATCCGACAAATACCTACAATCTTCCTTACTGAAATTTCCCATTTGTAAAATAGAATATAAATTAGACTATAAATAGAATATAAATTATTTGTATGTATGTAGGTATGTGAGTTGAGAATGGGGGGCAGGGAAGCCGAGCACCGCGACCGTTGGTCTATAAAATTATTTGTAAATAGAATATAAAATTAGACTAGAAAGTTAAGTAGTATTAAATCAGTCAATTTGATTTTTGTGAAGAAAGTGGATTTTAAATGTGCCATGCATGTGCAAGTTTTACAACACTGATGATAATCAACTAATGTTTTATCATTCTACTTATTTGGCTATCTTAATGTTTATCTGAAGGAAGTTTATTTCTCCTTGGAACTTGAGTTTCTTTTTGCCTAATTTGTTTCTTCACCATTTCAGTGATCCCTCTATAAAATCCCCAAATTTGAGTTTTTTGGGATTCCGGAAGATCAGAAAATGGGCGGGAAATTCAATCGTTTGATGTATGATTTAAATATACAATATATATATATCAATATCTCGACTTAATCCACTTCGAGTTTCGTCGCATCTCTCTTTCGTTCATTATAACCATGTTCCAAATTTCGTCGCTTGCGTCGCTTTTTCGTCTCATTTCGTCACCACCGTGCTTCATCTTGATTTTGTTCGTCGTTTAGTCTTTGAATAGAAGTTGTTCTTTGTGCATTGTGTTTTGAAATTGTCCGCAATGAATCTCTTATATTTGTGATTAAACACATTAATACTATTCACTTTTGTGAATAAAATAACCAAATTATCCATACTATATTATTTTGTCATTGTACTGTAAACAGTTCATAGTTATTTTGTGATAATAGTATAATTGCAGTGTTATATCTTGATTAAAAGACATTGTGCTGTTATTGTCTTTATTCCCTACATCACTTATTTTGCGCTTTACTACGAGTATATTTATAATGGGTTCTAAGTGTATTAACAAAGTTAATACACTTAGAACCCGAAGAGCTTAGAAAGGGCTCGTATGATTTTTTAATTTCTAAGAGAAACTTGAGCTAATCAAGCTTAATGAACAAGACATTAGAAATGCTGAAATACGTCTCAAGCTAGATATACCAGCACAATTGTACAGATTCAACACAATTCTGCACAGTTATACAGATTCAACACAATTCTGCACAGTTGTACTTATTCAACATAATTCAGCACAATTGTACAGATTCAACACAATTCAGCACATTGCACAGATCAAAACTAAACTGTTAAAGAAAATTAAAAACGCTACGGCAGTGCATACAAACTTATTATCTGAAAGAGGCACAATTTAGTTTTATTATGTATTTTCTTATTTATTAGTGTATTTTATTTATTTTATTTATTCATTTCTGTTTATTTGGGTATTGCACGCATTGGTAAGTATTTCGTCAGTGCTCTGGTCGTTAATCCGTCGAAAGAGCGAGATATTGTTATATTAAATTTAGATTTAGCAAAAGCAGTGACATTCGATTGATAGTTAGTATTACGTAGGTGAATTACTTCAATTCCGCATTGTTATTTCCGAATGCCCAGATGTTTTTACTTTAAACTTTATTTTTAATTTTCTGAAACATTCATGAAACTAAGCTTTAACTTATCACAACTATACTTTAATTAATGATAATCCTTCGAGTATCGTTTTATAGACTTCTGTTTCTATCCACCGTCATCTTTTTTAAGATTGAATAAATTATTCTTTCTCATTGTTATAACATTCGGCGACTGTGAAAATGTCCAAATATTATCCATCAGTGTTTATTGCAGGCTTCATGGCTTTCTGCAAGCCATTATGAGATGTTATTAAATGCATTCATACACTCTTTCTTTCTATTAGATCACGGTAACAATTATTTTTAAGTAACATTGTTCATTGTTGCAGCGACCTATTATTTTTATTTATTATTACGTGGGGTGAATGTGGGTGACAGGAAAGCCAAGCTTTACGACCTGAAAGATCTATTGTGCCAACCCACGGAAAGGAGGACAGACGCAGACGGAGAGAAAGACAGAAAGTATGGTGGGGGACTTGCAGGGGAAACGGGAGAATCCCGAGAAAACTTGCCGAGCGCGGATCATCCACCATCACGAAACCCACATGAGAACCGAACCTCGTAACTCAGAAGTGAGAGGGCAAGGTCTTACCGACAACACCAATCTCCGCGGCCAATTTATACATTCTGATTTGAAGTGCAAAATTTCTTGCACGAATTTAAAAATTTACAGGAATTCATGAAATTATTCTTAAATTTGAAATAATATTTAACGGATGTTTGACATAAGCTCTTTACATGAAAAGAAGAAGAAAGAAAGAAGAAGCGACCTAACAGAAAGAAAGCATGCATTATCATTGTTAGCTATTTAAAAAGGTATACAGAAATCGAGATATATAGAAAGTTAAACAAACGAACTTAGTAAAAAGAATGTTAGTTTGAATTGCATCAATGCATAGCAACTGGATGTGGTTATTAATTACGTATCTTCAGTTCTAAGCGTACAGCATTTTTTCTGTTCTTAATAAAACCAAAAAAGAAACCCAAAGTTACTGATTTGATATCGTCTGGACGGTCAGTTATCGTGTACAGTGGCTGCATTTAATAAACCTAATAACGAAGATGACCATTCCACAATCCACCATGCGTTAGAAATTTAAAATCAATAAAATTAAACGAAAATAACTCATTTGCATCCAAGTTGGCCGTTCTCGTCTTGATTCTAGAAAAATCATTATCGCCATAGTTAAGCGAAAGAACAAAATTAAATTTTCTCGGCGATAATTTCATTTCTAGTCGCTTGATTTAATTAGAAAGAGAATCGCTTCTTGATTTCATCTCACAGAAAACAAGATCATCGTCAAAAATGACAAAAGCAATAATGTTTTTCGGCAGAAAAACTGTAGTTTTTTTTTTTTTATTTCAGCCAATGAAAAGTGAAACTCATTGGAGAAGAAAGTTCCAATTTCAGTAGAAGATTCTACGAAGAATCTAATGATATTTGATTAACGTTCGCAATTATTCTTACTTATTAAAAATTCGAAATGTGCATTTCGGCTCTTTTATTAGTTTACAATGCCCCGCAGGGATAGACATTCATCACCGACCATTCGGTATTACTTTCTCAATTTAAAACGTATTCTTCTAAAATCGAAATTAACTTTGTTAATAGAAATAAGATTCAATTTTTACTTTAAGTACGTAAAATAGTAATAATACATATAACATCTTAAAGAATTCTTTAAAATGGAAGTTTCGAAATTTCATTGCACAAAAGTAAGCAAGTTTAAAGTTAAAACAAGAAACATTTGTAAATTTGTATGAGTAACTAAATAAGCCTTCACTCACAAACGTAAAATAAGGAAACAAGAATACAATTAAAAAAATTGAAATTCATTCACTTTCTTCTTTTTTTTCTTCTTCTTCAACTCTTTTTATAGCCATTTCTGGCTATAGGCAGATCTCCATCTTTTCCTAACCTGCGCTATTCCATGCCAAATGATTCAATCATATCATCTGAACATCTTCTTTCCGGTCTCTTCTTTTTTCTTCATAGGGGCTCAACTCTGTATTAATTTTGATCCACCTATTATTATTCATTCTTGCTATATGTCCTGTCCTTTGCCATTTCATCTTCGATACTTTTTTCTCCTACATCCATGAATTTCTCATATCTCTAATATCAATATTTCTCCTTTTATCTTTTTAATTGTATTTGTAATAAGAATCTCTCAGTTTTTCTTTCTGTTTTTTTTTTTTTTGTATTTATCTGTGATTTCTTTTGAGATAGTTCATATTCTATCCACTATCTTGAATTTAAATTATCTAGATGAATTCTGAAATAGCTATAAACTATTAAGCTTTTTTATTATAAATCAGCGGATTTTCTATATCAATATTATTGTTGTTATAATAAAAAGCATATTATTTTTTTTATTTAGATAATACAATATGTAGCGATGTGAATGTATTTTATTATCTACGTTAAAGAAGAAAAAAAATTACCAAAATTTTCGTCCGATAACATTGATTGTAATAAATCTTATCCGTACTAATATTTTTCTACTTAGAAATCTAGATTTTTTCTAGTCAGTAATCTTCTGTATTATTAAAACAATGTGCATGGCTGTCTACGTCCACCAACGATGGAATTTCGCAACAATTCGCACGCGCATTGCCTGGCAACAAAAGTATTGTTGCATGGTCGACGCTGTCCACAACAATGAAATTTCGTATGCACTTTGCCTGGCAACGGGAGCATTGTTGCTTGATCAATCCAGTCCGCAACAATGTAATTTCCCGCGTGGTTTGTAGGTAACAAATTTCCGACTGCTACAAATGGATTTCAATATTCTATTGCATGAATTTTTTTAGAATTTATTTTACTTGATGTATTTTTTTTTTGAATATTTTTTTTGAATATTTTTTTGAATATTTTTTTTTTAATGCGCTAGATGTCGAATGGTTAAATTTTGAAAAAAAAAATAGCTCTTCATACTAAAAAGTTCTGAACCCTTGGCACATAATGATTTTATTAAATAAAAATAAACTTATTGGACTGTGAAATATTTCTTGTCAAAAAATTCAACGTTTATTAATTGCGAAAATATTCAATTGGTACTCATAAAGATTGAACCAATTATTTTCAACGAATATTTATTTTTTTGTTTACAGTACTGAATTCTTTAGAGAATATGTTTATTTAATTTCTTTTTACTAAGCTTGATTTTTATTCAATATTAAGAAATTCAGAGGATAATTAAAGACCGAAGTCCTTGAATCTCAGGCTATCAATTGACTGTCAGACTTCGGGGGGTCGATATTTTTGTATGAGTTATCAAATGCTTTATCTTGATGAGCAGCACGAAAATACATTTTCATTATGATAAAAATATGCCGTTAAACATATACTCAGCTAATAATATACATTTAAGTTTTAGCTGTCTATCTTTTTTTTTTACTGTTTAATTTTCACTCTCAATTGGTAGAGAACTAGTTCGATTGTCACTCATTAATATTAATAGGCTTTAACTCATTGATTTTATCAACTTAATTAATTTTCATTACATCTTTAAAAATTATATAATAAGTCTTCAAGCTAGAGTATTTTCTTGGAATGCAAAATACAAAGTTGTAGTTTTCTTCAAATTCAAAAATTTGAACAAATTTGATTACAAATAAATGGTAATCGCCAATTTTTGAAAATTTTCCTTCAATAAATGATATGAAGTGTTCACTAGGTGACAGCGGGAAACAGCTATTTTACATTTATTGCCCACTTTATCAGTCTAGAATAATGAAATCTTGGCTTGTATTTCCTTTACGGGTTTCTTATTGTTCCGTTCTTGGAAACTCCACATTTATTCTCACGATTGTTCCTCTTGACCTTCGTCCTGAGATCTCACTGTTTGCGATGTCAGGAACCGTAAAACAGCTGTTCGGAGATGTCACTTGGTAAACATTTGTTTCATTTATTGATGTGTAACTGTTTCGCGTTGCTATTGCTTCAAAAAAAAAATTCACTTGTAGTCGCGTTAAATAGCTAGCCCACAGTTTTTCCTTGTTTAGTTTTTGGAGGTTCCATATTTATTCTCATGAATTTCCTTCTTTTGTTTTGGCAAATATTACCATAAACCTAAGCAGTGTAGCTCAAAAGTTTTTGGAACGTTTTCCAGTTGTGATACATTCATGTACACCATATCCAATGAACCTCTGCTAGTCAAAACAGAAAACCTTCGCATTTTATCCTGACCCAAACGTCACCGCTAAAATATTTGACTTTGTATTTCGATGTAATTTAATATGCACTTGATATAGCTTTTAATAAAATCTTGAATTCGTTTTAGCAAATTCTTTACAATAAGCAAAAGACATGAAAGCATGAAATTGAAGAAGTGATGCTTTATGGTGATAGTCCCCATAAGGAAGTGTCTATCATTAAACGACAATATCTTTTTGATCAGAATAGCAGTCTTTGTATGACCAATGTTATGAATATTATAGAGACTCACCCATCCCGCCGTCCCAATTTTCTTCTGTACCTCTTTAAAATTAGTATTTTTCATGTGTGCTTTGCCTTACTTTTACCTTTAGAAACCTAAAACAAGTCGCTAAGTTTCCAATTAGGCAAAAACAAAACCACATTCACAGTGAATAGAAATTTAAAATTGATATAAAATGGAAAAAGATGCATTTCTCAGCATTTCTTTTGATTTATTACACTAAGTGATTGATTTGTGATCTCAAAGAAATCATAGAATATAAACAGTAAAAAATTAAAATAAACATCGAATACCACTTAGTTAATAGTAAAAGATATTAGTTTAGATTATTTTGAAACAATGTTGTATGTGCATTTTTCAAGAACTATTCATTCATGCTTAAGAAAACTGGGTTTTTTTTAAGTAGGACCAAAAAAATTCTTAATTTTCAGTCGATTTTTTTTAATGGGATAAATTTGAGTTGAGATTATAGTTAAAAGACTCCGCACTTGACTAAAAGATGAACTTTAATTTACAATTAAAAATGCACCCTCCTTGTTGCATCCAGAGTTCTGACTGGACATCTAAAGGATGCAACTCTGGACGCAACTAGCAGGGTGCATTTTTAATTGTAATTTAAAGTGCATTTTTTAGTCAAGTGCGGAAGCTTTTAACTATAATCTCAGAATATCGCCAGCACATTAATCTTGAATTTGAGTTACTTACTGACTTAAAGTGATAGTAAATTGGTTTCTGTGTACCGATATGCAGACAGACCGAATTAACAGACTATGAAATACCTGTTAGAAAGGACTGCCGAGGACTACCTTATACCTCATAACAAGATACGACTTTCACTCTTGGCTTCCGAAGAACAGCTAAAGAGAATTTACGATGATCCATATTCCCAAGTTAGACATTTTTCTTAGACTTATTTCAACTGAGCTACGTTTCATTGAAAGAATAGGTTCTGATTTTGAAAAACTTCATGAAGATCAAATTGATATATGAGGACGAAGAGTGAGAAATATAAAACATTCCATAAACAAGAATTCTTAGGGACTTTGCAGCATACCAACATTGAAATGCTTTTGCTCTTAATTGAAAATCGAAGTTTGAACGAATTTTCAATTCCATTATTTATTATCGTAGTTATTTAACAGTTCCTCATTTACAACTACGACATTAAATATTCCAAATTCCAAATAATGAATAAGATAAAACAGGCATTGTTATTCAGGCTCACTTTTATGTTTATTATCCGTTACTTTAGTCATTCACAAGCAACAATTAGTGTTAGCAGCTGCTGAAATCAGATGCCCATCTATATTAAGCTTCTAAATAATATGTCACATTATAATTAGAGGGAGAATCAGACAGTCACAAGAAAGAAACTCAGTCCCCGGAGTACTTATTACAGATAGTTTAGTGACCCACCTGCAGGAAAAAAAAATGTAGAAAAATGATATTATAGAAGCCAGAAGCAGTCCCACATAAGTCATCATGTTCAGTGGCACCATATTAAAAAATGGAAAGAAATAATTATTTCTTAAAGTACCAGTGTTCAACAATAGAGTGTCAATAAAGCGTAGCATTAGAAATGCAACGAAATTTGTTAGGGTGATATTTCAGGAAATCCTGCGAACATTTTCGAAGAAAAATACATTAGTATCAAAAGTCACCATTATACCAGTTGTGGCGCTGCATGCAACAAATATTTTATTTGTAAAAGATAACTCATGCTATAAAGAGACACTTATGCTATAAAGAGATCATGCCCTTAACGATGCAAGCGAAACTGCTCAAAGCGGTCCCCATTCTGAAAGTGCAAAATGTGAAAGCGATGAACACTTATGTACAACGGACGTCTGTAACGGATCTCTGTGATACTCTTCGTAATTTATGCAGTGTTGATACTATCTTTCAAGGTTGCCAAATTTGCAACATGTTCTAGATACAACACACTTTTTAGAATCCACAACCAGAAAACATAAGCCTCATGTTCTAAAGAATAAAGTGGCCAGATGCTAGGAAATACACAATTAATCACTCTGTTCTCGGTGAAGTTTGTCGTAGAAAGTGCTACACATAGTCAGTAGCGTACCAAGGAGGGTGCGGGGGGGGCGGTCCGCCCCGGGCCCCCGCCTGGGAGGGGCCCCACCAGCCAGCCTAGGGGGCCCCACCAGCCAGCTTATTTTCTTTTTTTTTTTGGTTGTAAAAGCAAGCCTTTGGGGCCCCACCAGTCAGCCTAGGGGCCCCATCCATCCAAGTATTTCCTTTTTTTTTTTGGTTGTTGAATTGGAGATTCCGTTTTTTTTTTTTTGGTTGTGGAATAATGGAACTCTCGCCCCGGGCCCCCAAAGGCGTTGGTACGCCACTGCACATAGCATGCAATATGAGGAGATGCACTACCTTGAATAAAAACGGTTGACTCAAGACTTTGTCGCTACTGTAGTTGGGATGTGGATCATGTCACAGAGCCAATGCAAGTAGCTTCTTCGAAGAACACTGGTCCAAGGATAAATGTGGCTGTGAATTCAAACCAGACTGAAACATTAAGCTAGTGTAGTGGAATTTGCTGGAAAAGAAGAGGGTTGTCCATGTCCAAATGTGACAGTTAAGGATATTCACTGCTGGACTGGTGTGAAAATATACCTCATCGCTCTACAAAACAATGAATAATAAAGCATCACCATCCACACTGTGTCGTAGATACAACTAACTGTCGTGACACTACAAGTGCACTACTGGACCTGCAATATTATTCATGTTTTCTAACATGTGTGCATCAATAAATGAAACTGCGCTATCGTTTCTTCTAGCGCCACAACCGACATAACGGTGACTTTTGGTATTTTAGTCTTCTGATTAGGATCAGAAGACTCATATCCCCGTTTTGTCTGTGGACAAGTATCATTAAAATATCATTAGCAACAATCACAACAATCGCGTCTTTTGCATGCGGACCAATCACATTTATAATACAGATCTACAACAATCACAACAATCGCAACAATTGCACCTTTTGCATTCGCAACAATCATATTTATATTAAGGAAATTAAAGCAATATCAATTATATTTTCTCATATGTATCAGAAGACGTTGCGAAGATTGTGATTATTGGTTTACTAATCGCTATCCCTATCTTGTTTTTTTTTTGTTTTTTTTTTTGGAAAATGTCACATATCCTGAAATGTTACACATTTGGACTTTTATATATCGCTCTAAGCAGTACATAAAGATTCTTTAATGACGATCACCCGGTATTTGTAATGAAAGAATCCCAACTTTATTAGATCTCTACTAGGTCTCTTTAGTGATTTTCTCACTTAAAAATTCAGTTGCTCTTGGGAAAATGAAAAGTGATTGCTGCTGATAGAAGGATTAAAGTTTTTTTTTAATATATTCTCTTACGCTAGGAAAAAAAACATGTATGAACATGATTGCAAGAAACAGATTTCCCTCAGTATTTTATAAGACACTCAGTATTTTGTTGCGATTCGAAGTTTGAAAACATGAAATGTAATGAATTTGTCTTCTTGAAAATCTCGTAGAGGAAATATGTTTAAGTGCAATAAAACTACAATGAAGATTACGAAGATAATTACAGAAGAAGATAGATTAAATACGACTTCGCAATTGCCCATGACTTCGTAATTGTCAAAAAAAAAGAATTCGGAGACCTCTATTTGAACGAATTTAGCTGATTGTTTCGTAATCTCCGAGACGGAGATCGAACCCGCCACCTCTATTCTACGCCCTTAGCGAAAAGTTTCTCAATAAAAAAACAATGTGATGAGACAACCGTTGTTGTACTTCTGTTCCAAACTAACAGTTTTTCTCAATTGTTTTATACATAAATTTCTTAAATTGTTATGCAGTAAAATAACAGAAAATTTTTAAAGAAATATCTACTTTCAACAAGTTTAGATTTGGATGGTAAAATGTAAGCTTATTTTGTATTAAGATTAATCGGAATACCTGCATTGGTAACAGAGGAAAAAGCAGACAACCCTTACACTGGATGCTTTCGCATCATTACCTATTTAACTGAATGAATGAGAAACTTATTGCTTTATTATGAATATACGTGGAACAATAGTAAAAGCTAAATTGAAACAATGAAGACTTTGCGTACCCGCCAGCCAGCACGAACAAGTGACTGAATGCATGGGGATTGTAAAGAGAGATGAAAGTGGAAGATACGATGAATAAGACTTGCGGAGATATCATCTTCATCCTAGAGTGACATGAATTTTTTTATTCAAACGAACACTGGAAACAACTACGTAGATCAACTGTTAAAACTAAAAAATAAATCCTCAAATATCAAAGCAAATAAGTAACAATGACGTAACAATGAAATACAATTAAAACGAAATTGTTGTAGTTGCTCAGAAACTGAGCTACCAATGCTCACGCATTGACAAATAGCACGCATTACTGTTTACTAAAAGGATTAATACGTATTGCTAGACATCATTATTGGTTCTCAAGATTTTCTAGAGAAATTTTGCTTTAGTACCTTCTTACTACCTTCTTTGATTAAAGATCTTTTCAGAAAAAAATAGCAAATACAAAATTAGATGATCTCTGTCTGTAATTGATCAAGTTTCAAGAAATTTCATCCAAGAGCTTTAACAGTTATTAGAGGTGGACATACACAGATTGAATGAATGAATTGATGAGCTCCACTTTCCCAGGAGAGTAGGCAAAAACGTTATCAGTAAACACCAAAGAGTAAGGCTCGGCTTCTTGTTATTATCCTATTTTGAAGCATGTAAATTTCAAAATAGAATTATAAGAGACTGATGATCTTCAGCGTTCCTGTTGTCATCATCTCCACAACCCTTCACTGAAGGAATGTGTTTTTATGTGTGGCTAAGTGTTAATGTTGCAACTTCAAAACAAAGCGACATAGTGAACTGCAACATGACGTGAATACTTGTTAGAACCTAAGCAATAGCAAATTTTTCTTTAGTTTCCTTTTCTTTTTTTAATTTAAAGGTTTTAATTTTTTTTATCTCATCCTTCTCATTAGAAATTAAGTTCCAATTGTGCTTGGCAATTTTAAAATAGTAGTTTAGTTATTGATCGTTGAAATACGAACCTGAACTTAGAATTGTTATTTTTTTATTAACATCACTACATTGAATTAATACTTTGTTTCGAATTTCTCTTGGAAAGTTTACATAAATTTTTGAAGTGAATGGCAATAGGAAACTTAACCTTTCGCATATGTCTGCATTATTTTTCGCTTTTAAATACAACAAAAATTTGTTAATAAATTTAAAAAAAAAAATCTAAAATACGAAAAGATTTATAAAATTGTAATTTTAATTTTAAGTAGTTTAATTACAAACCCTAAGCGCAATAAAAAGTAAATAAATATGTATGATTTTGAAAATGCCACTTTTATAATGTGCATCCAGATAACGCAAAGTAAAATTAATCTGTCATGTGAATAAAACAAGAGCATTTAAGTATTAATTTGATGATACTAAACCAAGAGACTCCGAAAGGCGAAAACTGGTACTCAGGAGCACCTCAAAGTTTACGTCTCAGCCTTCTCTATCTAATATTGTTTTATTGGGTTGTTCTTACCCCCATCTTACAGGGAAGAGACTCGGAGGGAAAAATAACTACAGTCGTGGCAGTTTAGTTGTTGAAATATCTACTCCTGAGCACAATATAAATATTTGTGTTTCTGATGTTAATATTTACTCTGTTCTGGTTCCGGGCAACCAATCCGTAGACAGAAAATATCTTAATTTTAGAATCAATTTATGTAAATAAATTCAAGAAAAGGCAGTTTGTTTGTTTTTCCGTTTTTTTTCTATTTGTAGGCTTAGCATTCATTAAGTTGCTGAGGTTAGAAAAACTTACTTAGCTTCTTCAAAATTGCCAGAGGACTGTTGCGGTTGGAGACTTAGCTTAGTAAATTCTTACGTCCGTGACGTCAATCCGACCATTCATTGTCGCAGTTGAGTTCTGCTGTTTACAGAAGAATTTAAGATGATGTAATTTCAAGGGATGCCAGAGATATCGAAAACAAATTTTTAAATATGAATTGTGGTTTTAACTTAGTGCGAAAAGACACGATCGGTTTCAGTGGTTTCTGACGATTAAAAGGAATTAACCAAACTCAAACTTTTTACTGTTCTGAAATACGAAAAGGAAAAGTCATACCTTCGAAAAACGTGTTTTGTTTTGTTGTCATTAAGTTTATAAGATACAGAAATGTAATTTTTGTTCGTGAGTATATTGCGCCATCTTTCATATTATTTTTTTTCCTTTGGAAACTATGAAGATTGTTTCTATTTAAAGCAAATAAATAATAAGTACATAATAAATAATAATATTGTATTATAATATAACAATATTTTCTATTGAAGAATATTAGGTTTGGTAAAAATAACTTATACTAAAAATTATCAACGAATTTAATGCATACCAGTTCGCTTATGGCGGCATGTTTAGAATTAGTACTCTTGGAAAAAAAAATCTTACAGTTATAAAGCCACATATCTGTCTTTTGTGTTTTACAAACAAGTTTATTTATTATAATTTGAGGTTATAATTTCTTGATTTCACACCGTAGAAACTTTTGATGAAAATGGAAATGTCTTCTTGGATTTTCACTTCCCTTAAAGAAAGTAAATCAAAGATTATTAATTGATGAAACTCCGAATGTTGTTCGATTGACAGGATTATTATTGATTGCTCAATAGTACCTTTTGTACCTTGCAGATAAAAAATGATCCTGCAAGATATCTGAAGAAGTCTCTGAACTGCTTTTGTAGGTCAGCCATAATTTTGGTATAATTAAAACAAAAAAAACAAAAAAAAAACCACTGGTGTGCTTTTTTTTAAATCTAGACATCAGTTTGGCAGATACTTCAGTTCAAACGGAAAAAAGTCACGCATAATGAAATTGATCTTTTCATCTAGAGGACAATTTGTATCTCAGCAATATGATACACTAGTGAGCTTAAGTTCAGCATTGAAAATGACTTACAACGATATTTTTATTTTAATTATTAGAAAGGTGCAGAGAAAAATTGGTTTGCCAGACTTACAATTGCTTTTGTTCGATAAGCTTTTCATGCTCTTACATCCAAAAGATATTGTTAGGATATTAACAATAACTACTAACTTACAGCATATTTAGTTAGTTATTGTTTGTTTATTTATTTATTTAATTACTTTTCTTAAAAAATACAGTCTATTAAATATGTAGCTGTATTTCAATCAGTTTTGACATTTGATTTTTAATTATTTTATGCATAATATTTCCTTCAGTCATTTTCAGTTTATTTTACTTTATTGTACATTTTGCGTTAATTACGCTTTTTCTTATAAGCTAAAGCGTAAATAGAGATATCCTGTTTTATTTTCACCTCGCCTTCTGTGGAAGATATAACGATATTTTCTAAAATATCATATACAGTTATGCGGTCGAATAACTTAAGCTTTCTAAAAAACTTTAGTCATTGTTAAATATGTGAAGATTATGAAAGAACAAACATTAAATGTAAAGTTTGGTAACATTTGGTTGCCTCAGTTTCCTTAAAATCTTTTACAAAAGAGGAAATAATGGTATAACATAAAAAAAAATAATAAGTCTATCGTGCTTTTTGCTGTCACAGAACTAGAACAGATTTGGTTTATAATCTGTACTTATTGATTATCAAGCGCAAGTCTGTGCAATAAAGATTGATCGTCAATTTGTGCATTATATGACTAATAAATGTAACAGAATTGCGAGAATCAAATAATTCGCCATGAAATAAAGATGGAAGAGCTAAATATATTTCTGATTATAAAACCGAACTTTAATTTCTATGAGGAGTGATTATTAGTGCAATGTAGTCCTAAATTGAAATTTATATGCGCATGGTGATATATAGATTTGTAATTGCTTACGATTTAAAGAGTTGCTGTATAAATTCTAATTTATTTAGAAATTTGAATCATTATATAATTTTTCTGTTGCATTCGGAAGAACAGCAAGAATAATAAAAAAAAATCATATTCTTCATTGGAAGTAAAGTTATATGATTGTTATAGATCAGATCAAGTCCTCCCTGAAAGGCTCATCTATTCTATGATATTGGTTCCTGAAAATGGAAGCCAGTATTAAGGGGCGGGTTGAAAAGGTAGAAGCAGGAAAGACAAGGTAGTTAATGCTTTTAGGCAGTATCAAAAGCAAAATGGCCTCGTAATATGCACAATTTAAAATTATTTTTTTGTTTATTTAGAGACCGTTCTTTACGCAAGCGTGAAGCTTCTCGCTTTGCATCAGCATCTCGTTTTAGCGCACGTCGAGACTTTTTTTCAATTTCAATCACAACAATCGCAACAATTGCGTCTTTTGCATGCGCAACAATCACATTTATAATACTAAGAAAATTAAAACAATATCAATGATAGTTTCATTGTGACAGGCAAGCTGTAACAGAGGCCGTTAAAACTTAGGGGTCAGAGAGTGGTTCTACAGGTCTGATTTTTTTTATTTACGTGGTCACTTACTTTTTGATGCTGAATACAATGGAGAAGTTTCATTCTAATATCTCTAACCGTTTGGCCAGAGTGTGACATCCAGCAGACCTAAAACCAAGAGTGGTCACCTATGTTTTACAGGCAAGCTGTAACATAAGGGCCGCTAATAAAACATTCCTAATTTTACGTAATCAATATAATTGCAAAGACTTGCAGGATTTTATATATTTGTAGCTACTTGAGTAATAGCAATCCATGTTGTTAGAATATCTACGTAAAATCGCATCACTGTTGAAAATAAACCATTAGGAATTCAATAAGAAATGATGATCGTTTGATAGAAATTTCAAGGTATTTTTTTAATTCATAAAGTGCAGTAGAAACTAAAATTGAACAAAAATGACATGTATCTGGAAGCGCATTGATTAGATGTTGGATTAAACACTATCCCGAGGAATCACACCGGGGGACAGTAGCTTGCCCATCCGTGACCTAAACTAAAAATCACAATCGTTTGAAGCTCTATCAAGAATAAGGTAAAGTAGAATGAAGTTACATTTCACTTCTATTTAGATGGATATAACTTAATAATAATCACCACCAAGAATAAATACGTTTATATCTTATAGATAAATAACAAATAAAATGAAAAATTTGTCGATATGGCAATTCTGTGAAATGAACTACCACAAAGAACTTTTATAAAACTTGAGAATCTTTCTTAAATTAACATGTTGTTCGCATTTGTTTCCACTCATTTAGGTTTGTCTTGATGTTCCGTATCTGTCTTTAGCCGATTGAAGCTCCGCCAAAAATCGCCTTCTAGCCGAAGTACTTTCATAGAGGAAAAAAACTATGTGATGTTGCTCCCTATCTGCCCTATCTGTACAAAATTTGTACAGAGAGTTTTGATACTTGCAGTATTTAATCCTTAATAAATCTAATACTGGAAGATTGTCACTTAAGCTGCTACTAGACCACAGACTATCAATATGTGTTTTGGAGGGAAAGCTGCTAACGTCATAACGATATCGCTATTTTTTTGATGAAGTTTAGAGAATGAACACATTTCTGTTTTTAATTAGCTAACTTGGCTTAATTTAAAAAGAAAACTTGTAAAACTTTTTCCATGAAGTTGATGAAATAAAAGTTAAAAAACAAAACCATTAAACTTCAGTCCCAGATATTTTTAAAATTGTTCGATAATTTATTTATTATATTGAGATTTAATTTTAGTTTACGTAGTTTCCTAATCATTGTAAAAAGTTTTAAAAAAATTGATTTTATAAATTGGTTCAGAAAGTTGGCTCCTCGGAGAAACATTATTATTATGCTGGAAAGCCTATCAGCTAGTGGGCATTTCTATTTCCTCAAAACACTGGAGGAAAAAGCTTTTGAGCTATTTAGTTTTGACTTTAAAATTGTATTACATTAATTTCTATTTAAGTCCTATGTGTTGTAGCCATTTCAGTTCTCGTAGTTTTTAATAAAAATGCAAGAAAAAAATAAACAAATAAATACTGTTCGTTTTCGAAAGCCAGAATTACCACTGGCGGACGATTCTACTCCGCAGAGGGGTGATACGCTGAGATGGGCACTTTCCTAAGAAATTTGGACATTTTCGCTTTTAAGAAAACAATTACGGAGGAGCCTTTTTTTGCAATAGTATTTATTCTTTCCATAATTCTTTTCTGAAAAGCGCAAATAGAAGACAGCTACTATTAAACTTACACTGATAAAAAGTAAACATCCTAATCCCTATTTTGAGGAAATCGAAAGAGACCTGACGCATGCGCAAAAGCGCTGAAGATTCTCGTAAACAAAAACGGACAGTATCCTTTGCTGAAATAAGCAAATATCTTTTCAAAACTAAAAATAGTTATGCTTCAACTTGCCATAATAGAAATCTGTTATTCTTTCGTTTTACATAACACTTCGCCATTGCCTTGATACCATCATCATATTCTAAAAAAGAGAATACGTATTACTTGATTTTGTAATACTACTAAATTTTGGATTAGTTGGGTTTTATTATCAATTTTTAATACTAAATATTTTAAAAAAGAAGCTGAATGCAATAACTCTTTATAATCCTTAAAAAAAAAGGTGGAAGGTTCAGGAAAAAAGTATTCTTAAGTATATGTCAATCATTATTGTAGAACGATGTACATTGTTGGTGGAGAATGCACTATTTAAGAAATAATTATTTTCTGAGTTAAGATAGCAAATTTGGAAGGAAACTGATGAATTCATGAAACGTTTTAAATCGTAAAGGTAAAAGAAGTAATGATTTATCGAGGATTTTTTTTTTGGTGGAAGCAATCAATTGTTTTGGCGGAAATGTAATTGCCTACAAGAAGTTCAGATTAAATCACTAAGAAGTATTCATTCTCAAGAAGTTCGAACTCCGTACGACTTACAATAATTAAATCAACTAAAGCTTTTGAAAAAGTGACTTTCAAATTATAGGACATCTATTTAGATTTGGAATAAATATATTTAATGTGCGGTTGTAATAATAACAAGGTAGTGGACCATTACCACAGTAAGCAATAATAATTATTATTATTATTACGAATAGTGAATATACAAATAGCAACACACTTGAACTAATAAAATAAATGAAAGATGAGCCGTAACATATTTCGCTAATAATCCTCGGACGGAATGCAATGAGAGGACAATAGCCAGCCAATAAATGGCATCATCTAACCAATCATCTAACCAATCAATAATATTATTATTAATGCTTAGTGTGGTAATGGTTCACTATCCTGGAAATTCTCAGCATGAAAAGTAGTTAAAATTTTAAAGCAATAAATAAATAAATAATCTTAATTTTTGCTTTTTATATTCTTATCTTCATGAATTTGCAAAAGGTCATCAACGATGACCTTTGCAAAAATATGCAGATTTTCGAAAATAAGCATTTTAAATGAGATGCACTAATTATGTTTTATTGAAGCACTCGTTTGCATGAGAACTATTACAATAATTTTAATTTACTAGAAATTAAAAATTATTTTTTTTTATATTTTGATTTTTATAATGAAGAAAATGAGAATCTATAAAGTAAATTTCTTCATGTTCAAGTCGTGATCTGATCGATTCCTTTTGCTGTCCTTGTGACAGACAGATCTTAATTGAAAGTATTTTTACCACAAAGAATGAGAAAATATAAGTTCTGATCTTTCGGAACACTAACAGAGAATTCTAAATAAACCCTCTCTCCCTTTTCAATAGTTAAGTTTTAGATATATTGATGATAAAATTAAATGCTGGTTAAGTCATTAATTAAAATTATAGAAGAAAAATGACTATTAAGCAGAATTATCATATAAACTCTGATTTTCAGTAAAAAAAAAAAAGAAATTTCCAAATGTTAAAAAAAATAATAATGAATAAAGTTTGACCATCAATGTATGGCTTAGTAATTCTTTTGACATGAAGAAAACAATTAAACAAAACAGCACGAACAAAAATACAGCGTCCACCTTTGTAATATAGTAATTTAATTATTTTTGTGAATGATTGTATAATAATTTAGCATGAACGAAATTGCAATTTCCTGGGGAGTAAGTCAGTGACATTAAAATGAAACTGGTTTTCATTGACGATGAATAAATGTTCTGCGTGAAAACAAAAGTTAGCTTCCAGTTGCCTTTTCATCAGCTGTTTTGCGGATGTGGTAACAAAGAAAGGAATTTAATGCAGTCTCATCATCATTTAGCGCCCATAAAACAATGAAAATCTAGTTTTGCCTACGGGGAAAAGTAAGCGTCATTGGTAAATCTGTTGTCTGCCTCTTCCATTCATTGAGGTCATATTTTAAACTTTTACCTCCACAGTGAAAGAAGATTAAGCACGATAACGCCTAATGTATCGATTTTTCAAAAGCTTCTGTGAGTTAAAGGCGGGGAACTGGTTGTTATCAGCCCATAATTAATCTCCACAACGGAACGCCTTATCATGTCACTTGCTTGTTCGGAGGATATACAGTTTCGTCAGAGGCGCGCTTTGAACCATGAGCAAAAGTGTGTAATGTCTTTTATTAAAAAAAACAAAAACTTAGATTGAACTTTAAAAGGAGAAAGTTCCAAATTCTGGATTAGTGTTCTTCAACACAGTGGAACAAGAAATTTTGGAAGGATAATTGGGAAAATTATTTTAAGTAATTTATTTTAGCAATATATTCATCGCGTTAAGAAGCTCAGAGTTTTATTAATATTAATTTCTATTTTGCGTGATAAAAATAGATCTTGCATAAAAGAATTTCAATATTTTTTATATTCAACTTAATCTGTATATAAACATTTTTCTAAAGGCAGTTTCTTTCTTTATTTATTGAAAAGAGTTTTTTGTTTAATTATTTTTTATTTTTTTTTGCATTTCAGTTGCTTGATCTATTATTATGGAAGGACAATGACATTGTTTTGATTAGTTAATTTTCATGAGAATGGATTAAAAAATTTTAGTACTTTTGAATAAAGTCTGTTATTATTTTATTATTGTGCTTATAATTATTGCTTAAGGTACAGCCAACAGTGTGAAATACTTGTAATGTTTCAGATGTCATTCATCTGCTTATATAGACTACAGGTAAATTTTAAAATGTAGTAATGATCGAGACGATGTTAATATGTTTCAGTGAAGCTCTTTCTTTCATAGAAGCTCTCAATATTAGTGACAGCGAATATTTTGTTTCAAGTTAAATTCTTTCATTAAGTAATTAGATATTATTGAAGTCTTTGAATTTAGTTTTCAAAATCCATGGATTTCATTGCAAATATTTAATGTTCGTAATGTTTGTTGTGATTTGTTATCACTTCACAATGACTTTTATAGACGTGTTCTTTCATTTCTTTTATCTTAACAATTTGTTCTATTCTCTCAAATCTCACTTGTCTAGCTTGAACTGCCCCTATCGGCAGCTGTGCTACGCTATCATTGACTCGTTGGTACTTCATGAAGATTTATTTATTTATTATTATTATTATAACTGCGTAACTTAGTTACCAGATCAAGAATCATGAACGATACGATAGATCCTAAAGAGATACAAGTTTCTTATTATTCAGAATGTATTTGATCCCTAAATCTGCAGAAAAGTTAGAAAGCTTTCATGGAGATGTATTAACAGCTAAAACAAATGGAGACCAAACTTTTTTCTTTATAAATAATCCTGGCATTTATTAGATAAATAAACAGTAATGGATCTGCAGTAGTGAAGGTTGTGCTACATAGTATCTTGATGGAGGAGCCTATTTTACAATTATATATACACAGGGTGTTGCAAAATTCGGGTGTAATATTCAAACCACGTGTAGGGGCATGGCTAAGATCAATATATTCCTAAGGAACCTATGACCGGAAACGCCCCATTAAAGTCCTAGGTGGTCCTAAAGTGAGCCTTTCGAAGAGAACATATCCTTTGCTACACCATAAGAAATGTTTTGCAGGCGAGGCCACACTAGGAGTGCTATTTTTTTTTTTTTTTGATCCTTAGCCATGCCCCTACACGTGGTTTGAATAATACACATGAATTTTGCAACACCCTGTATATATATACAGAGAATCAATTCCAAGTTTAAATTTAATTAGTTTTTTTTTGCCAATTCCATGTCTTTTATTGAGTTTCCTTAATATAAAATCAATCAATCAATTTTATTTTTTAAAAAAGAAATGAAATTAATTTCTTCACACTAATTTTTATTCATTGATTGTTAATACTGGGTACTCTTATTGCTGTTATTTTTAATACGATCTTACCCAGTTAAGACTGCTATGGAAAGACAAACTTATATATACTGCTTTTATTAACCTAACTTTCCTAAAGAAATGAAAGTTAAAAGGTAAATTTAAGATTGCTTAGTGGATAATTAAATGAGAAGATTAGTAAAAAAATTCGAAAATCTATTTTCTATACGGAGCGTACTTACAACAATTACAAATTTAATTTCCAGTTAATCGATTTTTTTTTCGTAAAGAAACATCAGATTTTCAAAATTAATTTATTATATTGTATTTTTCAGATATCCCAGAGGATTACTAGAGATGCAAGGAGCAGTAAGATGGAAGTTTCCTAGGCAATTACGATGAGGTGTGCTTGGGGAAAGGTGATTATTTTGTTGGTGATTGCTGTTGCAGTGCTCCAGGTGAGATTTCAGTTGAAATTTTATTACACCACCATACAGATATACATACCTACATACTCATGCCTAAACGCATACTTTCAGATGTATATATGTAAACACATCTTTAGACGTATAGATGTATATACCCAAGCATACATACATACTTTACTTCAAAAACGTCTATACAAAAAACGTCTATACAGTTAAAGGATGCTACTGTTTGTGACTGTATAGTTGTTATTTTTCTAAATATCAAAGAGTACTCGTATGTATAAAGTTAGTTTTTTGGAGAGCAACTGTAACTATATCTAAGCTACTTTTTAGATAAATTCCCGAGTACTGCTTATTACACTGAAACCTCTAAAATATCCTTGAACATGATAATTACATATTGAAACTCAACCATCTGTTGATTTTAAAGAGAATTTCATATAAAGAACTTTTTCTTTGTAAGATAAATATTGTGCAATTGTTACATTTAATAAAGAGAATAATCTATATTAGTAACAGTAATATAAAGAGCGTATGGAGATCTCTACAAACAAAATAAAAGGTAAATAAATCAAAACAATGCAGTGAAGTGAAGCACTTACTAAAATTTAAATAATATCATTAGGCAGGCATGCAAATCCCTACTGATAAATATTGTTTACGGAAATATAATCGTTGTAGCATTTGGAGGAAGCTACAGATCCAATATCCAGGATAGATGGATTTTCGAAGTTGATGGAATGTCCAGTATTACCGATGTGGGACGCTGTGGCATAAGTTGGGTCCCCTCTAGCACAGGCCCTTCAATGCTGTCCGTAAGAGGACGTCTCGATTCTTCAATGTAGAGGCAGGTTGCCTCACAGCATTAATGCGTATATATAGCACCCTTCACACGTTCCTTAGGGGTGACGATATGTAAATGATTTTTTTTAAATTTATTTTTAAAAAGTGAAAAGAAAACATTTTGGTTTCTGATAATACGTAGCTGTATCTTGAGATTGAAGTTGCGGCTCGTTTTGGCAAAGGTTACCAAAGGAAGTGATTTTGTTCAACTTAGATGTGAGATTTAGTTAAGGGATTAGAACAATTCAGATTTTTAAAATTAACTTTAACGATTTGTTGTATCATCGAAAATCTCATTGAAGAAGATTTTGTTAAATTTACTTTTTTTTTGCTGTATTCTTGTTTTTATTTTATTCTTTAATTTCTCTTGCAGATTGTCCACATGCTTCTGTTAAGTCGCTTGGAGCTGCGGAACAGTTCAGTGCGTTATTCCGAAGACATGCTTCATTCCTCGGGACTGCAGGACGCCTGGTTACGGGATTTAGATAGCATGGATGCAGCCTTGAGGGCAAGCAGCGTTTTAGACTCGAGTGGTGAATTTAAAGTACTCAACTTCTTGCTTCATAGTGAACATTCGCCTTCGGAGCACCGCGTATCAGCTAGGCACGATGTCACTCTCGTAACTCAGTGCTCGCAAAACCATTTAGCGTACCTGACTGCGCTTTCTCAGCGTTGGGACGGTCCTATATCTGTAGCAGTGTTCGCCACCCGGCAGGAGATCTCGGCAGCAGTGAAGACAATAGCCACGCTTCGACAGTGCGTGCCTGCTCTTCGTCAGAATGCTTCTTTCCACTTAGTGTTTCCACTGATTCACCAAGTGACAAACTTAATTGAACGTGACCCTTCCGATAAGTGCGAATGCGAGACCATTGCTGAAACAGCATTTGGGACAATCACGCCTGCCTTTTCTACTTCTCCCGAGACGTCTAATTACGCTTACGATGAAGTCCCCTACCCCAATAATCTTTTACGGAACGTAGCTCGTCGTAATGCCCAGACGGAGTTCGTATTCGTAGTGGACGTGGACATGGTTCCCAGTTCCAATCTTCACCGGGACTTTCTGGAATTCGCCGAATCCAATCGCCTATTCTACGATGGAAAACGCGACGACAAGACCGTGTACGTAGTTCCGGCTTTCGAAGCCCGCGAAGGGACGGAGATCCCACGAGACAAGGCGGGCCTCCTGCAACTGATCGACCACATGTTGGTGCGACCGTTCTACTCTGAGCTGTGTTGGAAATGCCAGAAGCACACGGATTACGACGCGTGGCAGAAGGAACCGTATTCGCCACAGCTCAATGTGCTCTTTGAAGTGCTGTGGAAGGATCCTTGGGAACCATTCTACATTGCAAGGAACTCGGTTCCATTCTACGACGAGCGCTTCAAGCAGTACGGATTCAACCGCATTAGTCAGGTAAGATACAGCTTTATAATCTTTAACATTAACATGAATCTGTTAATGTTAACAAATGAGACTATTATTCCTATAATAAAAAAATGTTACAGATATTGATATGAAAAGACAACGAAAAGATTGACATATAAGCAAGTATTGTGATTATTTAGTTTGTCTTTAATGATTAAAGATAAATAATTGTATTTATAATAGGCTAAGAAATATCCGATTCCAGAAAATTGCCTAGTGTTACGTCAGTCGACAGACATTTAACAAACCAGTAAACGAAAATATACTTTAAACTTGGAATTCTGGAAATAATGCTGTGTGTTCTTTCTCAATGAGAAAATTATATTAAACTTATAATATAATGGAAACTTACATAATTTGGTTTCAGTAATGTTTAAGTCGTTGATTCACAAAATCTATAATAATATAAATTTGATATCTGAAAATACGATTTCATACTATCAATTAATGTATTAATTTTTATTTACTTTCTTAAATAATTTATTTATTTAAAAGAAGGATTCCAATATCTTAGTTCAACTCAATAGCTTAATTCTCTTTTAAGATGAACGCTTTAGAATTTCTTTTAGATGTTTTGCTATATTTTTCGAAATGGCATTCCATTTATTCCTTTTGTCTCCGGTTGAATTCAGTCCGTCCACAAGACATATTTCCATTTGAGACTCGATTCTTCAGTTGAACGAACTTTTCCCATCGAATTTGTTCGCTTGTCTTCTTGGATTCGCATCGAATACAAAGAAAGCGAGATCATTTGATCGAGATCAATTTTCTTTTTCTTTCTTTTTTTATTGTCTCTAAGATCTTTCTTAAGTATGTATTGTTTTATTCATACACAGAATAATCTTAATTGTAAACACTAAAACTAAGAATATTAAGAATAATATAAGTATATTAGGAATATTTTAAGTAGATGTTTATTTAACTGTCCATTTATGTGCTCTGGAATTGGAGAGGAAACCAATTACTCACTAACTGATTGAAATGTTTAATGAAGAAAAACGAAAATATTGTACAAAATGCACTTTTTAAGTGTTACTGGCAAATAAATTAATTGATTTTCCATTGATTATCAATTAAATAGTTTTTTTTAAAAATTAATTATAGTAATTGTAATTGATCGTAAATCGTTTAATTGTTTAACAATTTCATTTATGCAAAACAACCTTGTTAATAAAAAAATGCTAAAAATTATTTCATTGAACTACGAAATTCAAAATTTTAATTTTCCCGATTTATTCCTAAATTTTGATTTGCCATTTTATAAGCTGAAGAATGTTTTGACTAAAAACAAATTCTTTGGAACATAGTTAGTTCCAAGTAAAGCTTTTTGATTTTCATGAAGTTACAATTTTTTTTACCAGAATATGAATAAATAAACATCAGATTTCTTTAAAACCTGGTAATATCGCTAAACTTAAATTACATATGTTGTAATTAGATTGAAATTCAGAATTCTTTTCAAACTTATCTGCTTACATTTTATTACATTACTCCACTTTCTTACGATCGGTAGCTACAATCAATAAAAAAGTGTTGAGATAGTACTAAATATCTAAACTCGTAATTCGAAAATGTGAAAATTTTCTTTTAAAAGACAAATCGAGAGAAATTACTTCAGATATTACATTTTTTAATTACCTGAAATTAAGGAGGATAGCGTTTAATTTTCCACAGGATCAGGCAAGATCTAGATTTAACAGTTGTTTCAAAGATTCTTTTATCGATATGACTACATAATGGCTATGCCATAAGATAAAATAAGAAATACTACTTTTGAAAACAATAGCGACTAACACTGCCCTCTTAAGAGCAGGTTCAGGACTTTTGTCCAGCCCATAGATGCTTCAAGGAAATTTTAATCAGTTTGATTTGACTTCTTCAGTTTGAAAGATTTCTGTGAATTTTCTCAGGAAATATAGCCACATCATCAGATTAAAAATAGATAAATAAATAAAAATCGTGAATGATAATATTACAGAGTCTCACTTATATTCTATTCGTATTAATAAGAATGTGTGTTGTATAACAGATTTGTTTCCTGTCAGACTGGAAACAAAAATAATAGAAAACTCGCTAAGCTGCATAAAACATTACGTTATCTTCTATCTTAGGCTGTCTGTTGGTAAATATGGTGATTCAAGATACATAAATAGACCAATAGTATTTTCTGGGTTTCGTAGTTCAATACCGTTCTAAGTTCTTTTCCAAAACTAAAAGCGCTGGAGTGTAGAACTTTTCTTTAATCTTTTACTAATTTTCGCAGCAGTCTCATTTATGGTTCTCGCTTGTTTTATGTCGTTTCTGAAAGTGTTGCTAATCTTGAAAATGCTTCAAGTGTATCTTCTTCAAAGGCGCTCTTGCAAATTTTCTTGGTTCGGAAAAGGCGGCTCGGGGTGCAGAATAAAGTAATAATATATTGAAAATTATAAAATTATGTAAAGTGATTTAATTAAAGTAATATCATTATTTAAATAAAGCTTATTTTATTACGATGTTAGATATTTTAACTTGCATAAAGTTACTAGAAGAGTTTAAAAAAGGCCAGACACATAAACTATTTAAACTATTTAACAAATTAAAAAGATTTATTCAAACGACCAGGTTTCGAACAGGTACAGTCGTTTACAAGTCCAGTCGTTTATAAGTACAAAATCCGCATGGTGCAGGCTGCTTATAAGAGAAGTTCAAACAACGATTGGATGGGATGACTTTCTAGTGGACTCCCCTCATGGCGGAGAGAGGAAAGTCTCTACATTTCCTGCAGTTCCTGTTTAAGCTTCCAGTTTCCTCCCTCCGCCGCCAGGAGACTCCACTAGAAAGTCAGCCCATCCAATCATAGAGCCGTCGTTGTTTGAATTTCTGGACGTATTTCCTATACCATGCTGCTTTGTATTTGTTAATGGCCGGCATGTCCGGTTCGAAACCTGATCGTATGATTAAATATTTCTGATAGTTTGTGTGTCTGGCCTTTTTGTAATTATGATGTTACTTTGAATATATTAGTTTATTTAAAGAAATAACATTTCAAATTATTAAAATTGAAAGTCATGCTTGGATCGTGGCAGCTGTACTTTCTTACCCATTCTTTGGATGCCTTCGTGTAGATTGGTGCTACCTTGTGACTTTCATGCAAAATCAGCTTCTAATGGGAGTTGACAAAGTTGTATCTATAATAAATTTGCAGCATCACATAGAAAGAATGTCAGTATGAATATGTTATTAGATTTGGCACTTTTATAATAATATAATGGCTATGAAGTTTATTATCAATAAATACATAAAGATAATAAAACAAAAAAAAAAGATTGAAGTCCAACCTTCATAACTCCAGCAATTTACTGAAGTTTATTATTTACTAATACATAAGCATACACTTTCAAAGAAAACCTAAATATAAAGTAACAGAAATTAAAGTTAAAATATTTAAAACTTCAAAAAAAGTTAATAACTTTTTATCGGCATGTTTCTATGATTACAGCGCTTTAAGATCAAAAAGTTATTTTTCTCTTTCAGCATTACTCTTAGTAAATTTCTACGATAAAAAGTTTTTCAATTGTTTTAATATGAAAACGTACAGCGATTATGTCGCTATCTTCATTTGATCAGATATTTGTGTTAATGGATTTGTACTTAATAGATCTTCTACTAAATGCTCACCATTTTTAAGGTTAAATAGTTTAATTATAGGCTAGAAGGACACCGACTTACAATTCCCTTTTGTTTTAGCTCTTTTTTTATTACACTAACATACATTAATAAGTGGAAGACCTTCAGATCAAATATATAGTATCCTTTTACAACTACAACAAATTTATAGTTGTCCTCATTGAGCATGCAAAAAACGAAGCGTTTCCTAAGGAAAAGTCATTGAAATCACTTCAGAAAGAAACTGTGTTTCAGCAAAAAATACTTCTCGTAAGTTAAGTTCAATATATTCTATGGCATTGATTAAAACTATTGATTGGCTTTGTCTTTGGAAGAAGTTTCGCTTTGATCCAGTCTGTGGCTTTTAATCTCAATAAGCCATTGCTAATATTGTTAATTAATTAATATATGATTCCAGTGGCAACGGATTTGGTAAATTACAACGTCCGGTTGTATCTCTTATACAATAGTAAATGCTAAACCATAATTACTGTTAACCATGAAATTAGGATAATCCCCTTGCTTTTCTTTAAAAGAAGCCTAGTTAATGATGTGGTTTAAGTAATTACTTCCAATAATTGGGAATAAATATTGTTTACAGTGATCGGTGTTACATTTCGCTTAAAATAAGATAGAATTAGATTTTATTGATTTTATGATTTTATGGTGTGCTACAATTCTTTTTACTGCACGTTCGAACGTTTAATAAGGATATATTCTATTTGTTTAGTTTTTGGATTTCTTTAAAATTTTCAGGAAAATTACCGAAAGTTTTTGGGAAATTCTACTCTGGCTTTATTTTTACTAATATAAAATTTTATTTTTATTACAGAAATTTTATATAACTTAATTTAAAGTTATAGAATAAGTGTTTTTTTAAAACTTTTTATGAAAATTAATTTAATATTTAATAAGTTTACAACTCTTCTTATAATTATGTAACGGTTATAAATATATTATTTGTAAATTAATTAGTAATGCACATGAAGTTGAGTGAATCTTTACTAATCACTATGCAACTCCTACATTCAGATTTTAGGAAGAAATATTTTTTTTTCTGAAAGTCTTAATGGGAAGAAAAGCTATTGTAATTAATAGGAAGCCTTTACTATTCTTAGAATGATGATTTGACCTACATATATGGTGTTTATGGTGTTGTTGTTTTTTAATTTTGTTTTTTCTTGCTCCAATAAATACTCTGCAATGTTACTTTGAGCATAAAATTACCAACAGAAATGTATCTAACCTTAAGTCTATATTATAAAACAAGCAGTTTGAAAATAAGGGAATTCAGTTGTGATGTCATAACTGCATCAGTCATAAGAAGTCTGTACCGTATTTTAGATACAGATTTTCTGATCGTGTCTTTCAGTTCTGTCCATCGAGTGCCAGACTTACAGCTAGAAAGGAACGATTGAGATTAGACTTGCTAATCGAACCCACTACGCTACTGTGCATTACGTAATTGTGCATTTTAGAAATTTAGTTATCTGATTAACTTTCGTAGCAAAATCTTGATCGAGGGGCAACATATTCACAATATTAACTTTAACGATTTTTGAGATTTTTTAGATGAGAATCTTAGTCATTGGAGAAATCCGGATCTGAACTTTGGTTTCAGTACATTTTTCTGTGTCTGTTAAGAATGCTGAGGTATCTTTGTAATGAGAAGTCTATGGCAGGAATTTGTTTTTCATTTTTAGTTAAACTTAACCATGGATTTAATCAGAAGAATCGTTCTTCCATTGAACCTCAATTGCAGTTCATTAGCCAGTTGGATGCTTTTCTAATAAAGTAATGCGATAAACTTTTGAAACCTCGTAGACTATGTGGTTCCCGATCACGAATAGTGCGGTTTGGATGCGATTGGATCTCTGTACTTAAGCTTTTAACGACAGTTTATTAACGACAGAATAGTCTAAGAACGTTCATTGCGGTATTGATAGTTCAGGAAGAGTTAGCGTGGTTTGAAATATTTAAAAAGATTAAGAGTTGCAATAAATCAAACCTTTTAATTTACTGATTACCCGTAAGCCAAAGCTTTGTTAATGAACTACGAAATCAACTGAAATATACATTCTTCAACCATTTTACCCAATGCATATCTTCGAATCAATAGCAGAGCTTAGAAGTTCTAAATTTTCGGAAAAACATGGTATTTATTTTAATGAAATATTGAAAACTTAATTAAGAAGTTTAATCAGAAATTCAGCAAAAACTCAATTTAAAAGATGGATTAATTAAATACAAAAAGATTCTTTGTTTTGAATTGCATTATCAGTAAGGTTGTTTTAAGTTACTTAATTTTCATTGAGTAAACTGAATTATTTTATTTTTGGTTAGAGTTTCTTCGAGGGGAGGTCCCACTCTTGGGAGCGAGACCCGGGATCCTAAACCTTTCGCACCTTCTGAGTCTGTCATCGGTGAAGTTTGGCTGGCTGACGAAACGGACGAAACGGTCCGTCCCAGTCTCTTCCCGGTGAAAGCTTAGGATGGGAATTCCTTCTTTTAGCTTTGTGCCTCACTTTGTTACTCCTTTTTTTAAAAAAAATTATTCAGGCACGTTAATTTTCTTATCATTTATGACACATGGTTTTGTTCCTTTATTTCATGCCTTAATTCAAAGTAAAATATTTAACTGATTCAAAGTAAAATACTTTCATTATTATTATTTGATCGACAAACATCTCGGAGTCATGCAGTTCAGGAAAAATGACTACGGATAGGCTAAGTTCATAATAGACTGAGTTGTTTTAGTTCACTAATTACAAGAAACAAAATGATTCAGATGGATAGAAGGTATTAATTTTCATTGTTGATCGATAATTTTATTATTAATTAAAATAATTAATTTTACTATTTTATTAATTAATTTTATTTATTAATCAAAATAAAACTTTTAAATTCATCATTTACTACTTAATATTATTTTTAACATTTTCATTGCATTAATTATGCGCATTAGACCATCATTGTTAGTTAGTTCTCAATTCTCCCGTTTCCTCTGCACTTCTTCCACCATACTTTCTCAGTCTTTCTCTCCATGTGTCCTATTTCCGTGGGAGTACGGACACGACCTCCGGTCGCAGTGCTTGGCTTCTCTGCCACCTACATTCACTATATAACATAACATAATATAACATAACATAGTTCTCAATTAGTGTACTTTAGGAAGAGATTTGAAAAACAATATTTTCTAGTAAAACAAAAAAACATCTACTGTTGTTCTCTGTTGTTCTTTGAAAAAAGATGTTTTGAAAAAATTGCATAATTAACAAATAATTAGGAAATTAACAAATTTCCACTAATAATTCGACGATACTCAATCGAGAGTGATGCTTCATAATTGCAAAGAAGGTCAAAAGGCGACATTGTCTGATGCTCACATTGCAGCAGGTTCAGCAGCTTCTACCACAAGTACCTCAAGAATCTCTTAGCATTTTATACGTGAAATCTGCAACATCTGATAGCTGGTTTTAGCTCATCCCTTATATCTTTAGGAGAGGTTATTTATTCCGTGGTTTTTTTAAGAAATTAGTTGATCTCAGATTTTATTGTTTTTCTAAAGCAAGAAGCCAGTATTAATGTTGCAACGAAGTATTATAGTTCAACTATGGAGTTCTTGATAACCTGAAAATAAAATCTCATTGAACTTGAATTAGAAGGAGATATTTTCGTCATTTTTACATTCGTAATAGTTCAAAACATTACATAAAACTTGTTACTCAACGAGTTTTATGACATATGAATGTAGGTTCATAGGAAATTTACCACACTATCTCAATTTTCATTCAGGCCACAGCACTCGTGCCTGAGTTTTAATAATTGATGTTCAATTTAGATACTGTTAAAAAACAATGCTGTTGTAAAGGTCATTACGCTCGCAAACCATCAACAGACGTTCGTTGCACTTTGTCTGAATTCAAACAGATCTCTTAATTGCTTCCTTAAAGGCGTTGTTTGTGGTTGCGTTGTCAAGATTCCTGAAATCGCAGAAAATAATCGTGCGGGATGGTGAAAACAATCTACAGTAAATTACACCAACACTGTTGATAATGTTCGAAAGCTGTTGTTAGTACTGTTGGTTACTTCTATTAGGACAAACAATTTATCTTATTGACTGGGTTTCGTTCGCATTGTTATGATGCAAATAGGGTAAAATATTAATATTCACTTAAGAGCCAGGTTTCGAGTATCCACTGATGTCTTAGAAATAACGGGAATGTAAGTTCCTTGGATGATACTTCTTCCTGCTACGAAACGAAACTTTTCGACTTTGCTAACAATATGTACTACTGCGATGGACTTTCTACTGTTACTTTGTTGAAACCATGATACTAAAATCTAAAAAGAAAATCCAAAACAACGATTCATGGTGATTCCACATTTCATGGTTTTATTTAGGTGAGTAAACTTGATTTACAAATTTCTTACGTGATTGTATTGAGATTAGAAACAAAAATAAAAATAAAAATAAATCTACCTAAATAAGAATGTTCCTTTCTTAAGCAAAATGCCAAAATTAATTCATTTCAGATGTTTCCGAGTGATATTTCTGAATACCGGTAAAAGAAATCTTTTCTGACCAGAAATCAAAGCAAAAACAATAAAATAACAGATGGATTTGAACTAAAAATAAATTAGTGGAAATCTAACTTTTCCCTGTATTTCCAGATACAAATTCAGAATTGGATTGAAAACGCTTCAATATCAAAATTAATCAAATCAAATTAATATCAGTAATGAAATAAAGATAAAAGACCGCTAAATATATAGGATAATATATATTTTCCGCAATTAAAGGGAAAAAATACCAAAAAAACTATAATACTAAAGTAATTTACAAAAGTTCTGAAAAATCAGAATTTATCGGGTATTTTTACATTAAAAGATTCCCTATCAATTTTGTTTTTATTTACATTATCTTGTTTTGTAGTGAGTTATTATTAAAATTACATTCATTGCATGTCTCTTTCAGATAATCACTATGATAGACTTTACATAAACGCAATGAATATTAAAATCTCAATAAGATAGATTCAAAGCAACAGAAAACAATGCTAGCAATTCCACATTGATTAGATCCATGTTTTTTGCGTCCGTTTTTAGGACTGTATTAAAAGCTTTGGAAGTCTTATTTTACTTACGGTTCAAAATTTGTGATGCGTGTAAAAAGCTTTCACATTAGGAAATTAATAACATTTCAGTATTTCAAGCATTCTTTCTGAAATGGAATGCTAATAACGTTATGTAAAAGAATCTATCGCTAATACTCTAACATTACACAGGGATATCATCAAGGGAATACAGCTTTTAGAAATAGGTGATTCTCTACGGTTTCACTTTTAATGTCTTTTTCTACCTCAAGAGAAAGAAACATTTTATGTTTTTCGACGAATTAATCCTATTTTACAGTTGGAGCTCGTTTTACAAAAATGTAGTATCGGAACTCTTATTCTCTTAATGAAATTTCAGGGACTTTCGCAATTTAACCGCATTGAAAACGAAAGTTTCAAATTTACAACCTCGTCCACACCGTAAAGTACAACCTCTATATTTCGTTTTGCGAAGAACTTGCAGGACTTCAGTAATTTGTATAAGGCCTCAAACAAAATAATCCCAGCCTAAAGCTCTTTATAAAGCTGCTATTTACAGTATAAATTTACAGCGTTGTGAATGTTTTCTTTACGGTATTATCACTTACTCAAGGTCATTCTATCTCTCTTAGTTTTTAACCATGTAACGACATTTGAAATTTTTTCCGCCAATCACAGGACAAGACATCATTGAGCAGTTAAATGATAAAATGCATAAGGATACGTTAACGTCATTTAAGTAGTCTGCACTAATAAAGATTCTGATAAAGCGAAAATTCGTCTGCACTAATAAACCGAAAGAGAATGTAAATACTTGGAAATAGTTAAATAACTGGGCGAAGCTCGTGCATCTGCTTAATCAGATCTTAAGCAGATGCATGAGCTTAAGTTATTTAAATATTCGTCCATTTATTTAAATATGAGCAGTGCATGTAAAAACTTTTTAGTGACTTGGAAGTAGTTTTATGAAAAAGTGCAGAAATTACATAATAATTGGTACTTTGATAGATAAAGCAATTATTGAATTTTGAGGGATTTAAAAGCATAACCTTTGTTTTTTACTGTAATAGCAAGGCCGCGCTTTTGGCATTGTCGTTAAGACATTAGCATCTCACCTCTGAGTATCGAGGGTTCGGTTCTCGTGTGCGTTTCACGGTGGCGGTCGATCCGCACTGGACAGGTTTTCTCGGATTCTCCAGTTTCCATTTACTACTTCCACCATTCTTTCTCTCCGTCAATGGGGAAAGCACAATAGACCAACATTTGTACTCGGCTTCCCTACAATCCACATTCACCACACATAAACATAAAATCATAGTAATGACCGTTTTTACCTTCTGTTGATCTTCTATTAACTCAATAGGTGATGGCGAACATAGTTATACAAATGGTTTTATTCAACATTTGCTAGAGATTATCGGGCTTTTATCAAGAGTCACGGTAGTAACTAACAGTGTCAAAATTTTATACTGATTTATCAAATAATATTGAATTTGCATCTGAATTAGAAATGAAAAGTAATTAATGTCATTGACTACTGAGATAAGTGAGATTTCTACTTTATCATCGTTTTCCTATGGTAAAAGCAGTGCTTATGAAAAATTATTTAGAATTAATAGAATTAATTCATTTGTTATGTTGCAGAAACGACAATGTTTGCCAGGAGTTCATAGCATTTCGTTTTAATCTGAATTGCTCATGATTCACGTAGAGATAAAGTTTCGTGGTCACTCTGTATTAATACGATGTATTTTAATGTTATTATGCGTTTTCAGGCGATGTTTGTAATTAAATTCGACTTCTAAAGACCACAAACTTAACAATACACTTTCAGCGCTATTATTATTAGAAAACAAAATATTACTAATATCAAGAAATGGCTTATTCTAAAATCGTAGGCTTTTAACACTTATGATTTTTGAGTTTAAAATTCAAGTAAAAAATAAGTTTCTGATGCCACAAAATCTAACTAACAATGGCCAAGAAGAATGAAAGAGATGATGTCGCTTGAGAATCCGAAACTTGAATTATTAAATGTACATCATTTGTAGGCTTTTCTTTTCTTAAAATATATTTTAAAATGGTTTTATAATCTTCTTACTGGAATTTTCCTAAAGGTGCATTATAATGATTGTTTATTGTTATGCTACTGTACTTAGTATATACATACATTAAACATTGATAAAATTTTTAAGACTTTTAAGCAAGGAATTCAATATTATAGAAAGCCTAATATAGATTTATATTACTTTCTTTTCTAGTTGCAGTTCATTTTTTCATAATTTTGATTATCGAAACGGCTGAGTTGTATAATCCATTGTAAGCCAAGATTACTCAAGTGAAAGCAGTGTAGAATCTATAGGGTTCATTTGTCTAACCTTGACTGACAACGATAAGAATATCACCTAGATCTGAAAAATGTAATATTCATATTTCGCCAGTGAGAAAATCGACGACTAATTTTGCTTGTTATTCTATGATTCTGTTGTTCACTGTTTATTGCCTTCAAACACCTAGAAATTGGGCTAAGATAAAGTGAAGTAAATATTTTGTTTATTAATTTTTGTTTTCCAATTAAAATGGAAGAGGAGCCAATGTGTGGTTTAATAGATTTACATTATATGTACGTTACATATTAAATTTGTTTTAAAACACCTAAATCCAAGTTACATTTTCATAAATAAAGCCTTTTTTTAAATAATAAACAGAAGATTGGTCCTTGAGGATTAACATTTTGGTATTTTTTAAAGTTGAACGGATTCATCTAACCTATTTATTGCTTCAGATTTCTCTTTTGTTTGGTGGCTGGTAATGAAATTCATGTCTTTCTTTTTCTACTAGGTTTTCTAAAACAATGACAAAGTAAACCTACTCTTTTTTTACTTTGATCTATTAGAAGAAAAGTATTCGTCAATTTTATAGCCATTTAACAACAATTTAAAGAAATCTGTGGAAGGCATTTAAGTTAGTGTATTCTTAAGATAAATTTCAAAGCTGTAGTTGACTAAATTAAGTCACTGCACAGTGTAACTTATAAATCCAGAATTAGTTTTGCCTTTCCAAAATTATCACACATTATAATTCAGAGAAAAACCATTCAGTATGGATTCAATTGTAATTTATTATTATCAGTTCCAGAGTTCAATTTAAAAATCCGTTTCTGTGTCTTTCCCTTCCCTTCATCGTGTAATGAGACACCTACGATGACATTGGATGTAACTCAACGCTGTAAAAGCAGATGCAAACACATTGCCATCAAGTTTATGACCTCGCAACGATAGCAAGACGTTGCACTCCATTAGGCTTATCTTACAGCGGGGAAATGTTGGGCGGAAGTTCTTTATGTTGCCTTTTCCAAACCCGGAGGCACTAATTTATTTTTACCATACAGGAAAATGTCATTAGATCGAAGACCATCTCAACCCACTGCCGTGGATTCAACCTTGCACTTAATGATCTTTAATAGGCTTAGGGTAGCGTGACACCAACACCACAAAGCGGTTAGCAACAATCTTTAATGGTATTCCTGCTGTGATTCCTTGAGGCGGTAATTAGATAGGCCAACGCTTGTTGGAAAAACTACCGCCAAAGCACTTTTGATGTGATTTTAAATGACATAATCAGTTGATTTTATAACTTCTCTTGATTTATCACTTCAATATCTTTCGGAAAACGAAAAAACTTTTTGCTGCAAAATATGTAGTTAGATTTACATTGTGACTTAAATGAACTTCTAGAAAATGAAATTTTCTGTTCTTCTTTTAATGCAGTTTTTGATAAATATTCCTAATGCCTGTAGAATTGAAATAAGCTTTGTACATCAATCTTGTTTACAACTGGTGTACCAGTCTGTTTCTAACATTTGGACATTAATTTTAGATTTTCCTAAAAAAGTTAGGAAATCAGTTTGTCTGTGTGTATGTATATGTTTCCCTTTCTAGTAACGTTTTCGTCGTTCATTTTAGTGTATATGATGGATCTATTTTTTATTATTATACATATTTAAGCATTACACATGATCTAACTTTTGTATTTGAAATCTTTTCGAAGTGAGTCCTTTTCTAGAAATTAGTGAGAGGTGACAAAAATATCCAAAAAAAAAGCAATCGAACCTAAACATAGGATTTCTATGGAAGTCTTTAAATAATTAATAGTAATCTTCTAAGAAATCCATTAGACTACTTTGCGCGTGATCCGATTACACAATGTAAGTAGGTCTATGTTATGTTATGTTATGTAGTGAATGTGGGTGGCAGAGAAGCCAAGCCCTGCGACCGGAGGTTTATTGTACTATCCCACGGAAATAAGGACAGGTGGAGAGAAAGACTGAGAATGTATGGTGGGAGAAGTGCAGGGGAAACGGAAGAACCCCGAGAAAACCTGCCCAGCTCGGTTCGTCCACCATCACGAAACCCACATGAGAACCGAACCCGGTACTCACAAGTGAGAGACCGATGTCATAGCTACTATGCCAATCGCGCGGCCAAGTAGGACTATGTAACGAGAATTTAATTATTTTTTTATTCTTTTTAGAAAATAGAAATTTAAACTGTTAATATTCAGCAGATATCATAATTTGAAAGTAAATGAAGGATTTTCGTTTTTTGTAGTTTTCACGACTTAAAAAAAAAGGTAATTAACAAAATTTTAAGGACTAACGTTTTTAAAGAAAGTATGCTTTAAGTTCTTCTAGTAACTTCTTGTTTTCTGAGATCATTCCATTATTGAACTGGTTGACAAATAAAATCAAGTCCTAGGCTCTAACAGCGCTTCTTTATTTATTGATAGTTAAACAGCAAAATAGAAACATCAAAAACGGTCGTTAAAGGAAAGAAATTAAGAATTACCGAAATTAAACCGTGAAACTAAAAATTATTTCAGCCATTTCTCTGCGTCTGATAGTTCCCTGAACGCATATTAGATGGCGCTCTTTTCCATGTAATGTTTAAAGCTCCATTCCCTATTTTCCCATTATTATGTAAATTAAACAATTTAATTTTCACTATATTTAAACAAACTATAAAGGACGCCTGAATTACACAAAGTTCCCAAACTAGTAATAAAAATAACTGCACAGATTTTCATTCATCCGATTAATTTCAGTTAATTAGTACTAGTAATATTAATATAAACTAATTAGTAGGACATAGATCTTTAATTAAAATAATAATTAAAGAAACGCTAATTAAAGACATGATGATAAACAGAAAACAATGGAAGCTTTTTTATCCATGTTAAAGCAGAAAGTATTTAACGTACCAAACATATTGTTTCCTGAATTTTTTAACTTTTTTTTGTGGTTAAGTATTACAAAATGAAATCTTTGTTATTAAATTAACAAGTTCGGGTAAATTAATTTCAGGCTAATTTTGTAAAGTTCAAACATAAACAATCTAGTTGTTTATGCCTGTAGTCTAGTTGTAGAGGAGCTAGGCTGCAGATTGGAGGAGTCTGGTTCAGTTCCCTGCGAGGTAGAATAGTTCTGAGATTTCTTCTCTAGAAGATCTTAAAGTTCACCCAATCATCTGTAAACTGGGTTTGTTTCCCGGGATTAAAGACGGGAAGGCATTGGAATGACTACCTTACCCATCTACATCGCAGTTAAATCATCTCGAAAATTCATGAAGAGTCTGCATAGCTTGGATACTTTAAAAACCGAAACAACAAGTGCCTAATGGAACTTCAAACTTAGTTTTCAATCGATGATGGAAAGTTAAATGGGACTAAAGTTGCAAAGCATAAAAGCACCATGACTTTGATTAAGTAGATCAAGAGATAAAGGTTCTGTGATCAATAGCTGAATGGGATAGAAGTGAGTAAGAGAACCAGTTTGCCATTCTTGCAAACTTCTCCTTTAACTCTCTGGTGAGAAACACGATATCGTATAAATTGATGAATTCTGGGAAACAAACCCAGAATGAATCTCCTCAAGTTGGTACACAACGTTCAACCTCTTGAGCTACAGGACCGATTTAAATGAACTGCCTTAATAAATATCTTTTGTGATGATTTTACAAGTAAATTATTAAGAATGCTACGAAATGTCCAGTGCATAGTATTGTTTCTTCAATTAAATCAAATTAATAGATGGATTCCTAATTTTTTTGTTGTATTTCAGCTGTCGATTTCGACTCCGGAAGTAATAAATTCATACTGCAATTTAAACTTAATTTGTGAATTTCCATTAAGTAAATAACTTTAAAATGAACGACGCCGACACACAAACTTAAAATTAAAAAGTATTTAACACATTAAAATATACACAGGACCGGCTTTGCCCCTTAAATAGGGCGTTCTCAACTTCTCAGTTGAGAACGCTCTGTTTAAAGGGCGAAACCGGTCTTGTGTGCATTTTAATGTGTTAAATACTTTTTAATTTTAAGTTTGTATGTCGGCGTTATTCATTTATAAATTCACCAAATGCACACGTTAAAATTCACCATAAGTAATTTAAACTTCTTTAGTTTACAAAAGTGTTGAACATTTTTATGATGTTTCGTCCTTAATAAAGGAGTAATTTATCAGAAATGCATTTAGATTCACGTACTAATGTCATTTCAATGTTTTTAGCTTCTCGAGTTTCCTGAAAGCTCACGTAATTTCCTAAAAGTTTCATTTTAATTTTGAAGAAATTTTTTAAAATAAAAACTCAATATTTAATAGCTTTTCCGGTCTACAGACTTTCCTAAATCTCATTTGTAGTATTACATCAGATATTCACGCAGACAGAAAATCACAATGACACCGGATTTCACTTCGCATGATAAGATTCATTTTAATTTCTGATAACATTTTAAGTTAGTTGTTTATGAAAACAAAACTATATCGCTTTACCACGCTTCAGAAAGCTCCATTCACTGGGTCAAAAGTTACTAAGGAGACACGAGATTTCATATTGTTTCCTTTCTTTTGTTTCCAAGGAATATTAAGTAAGTGATAGAAATAAAAAGACTCATAAAAAAGAGGTGTGCATTGAGCGCTTATCTAACGTATTTTTCGGAAATTGAAAATATTGTTGGCCGTCTCAGATTGTTATAAAACATATAATTCTTTTTGATAGTGACTACCTAATATTAAATTACAAGAAAAGTTCGTCCTACCGTTGTCGAGTTATGCAATGAAAACTGGCTGCTATGATCTGTAGATGCTTCCATTTCTTGATGAGTTCAAAGAACACATAAACAAGAGGAGACACCTACATTTGCGAAATCTGAGATTTTACATGTTCGCAAAAGAATCTTCATTTGTTTGTTAGTTTTTATAAATTTGATTATTTTGGATGTAACGCTTAGGGCCGAGTGCACCAAACCTCCGTTAACTTTGATCGCTGCTAAAGCAACGATCAAGTGACATTTTCTGTGCACCAACGTCCGTGAGGAGTTTTAACAGCCGCTAACTCAATCAGCAGCCAAATTTTAGCAGCTTGGAAACTGGCGAGTTAAAATTGCGGCATCCAATAGAAAACTCCCATCATGGCGTTCAATAGAAAATTCCTATCAGCCCCCCGTCATTCAACGTTTAAAGATGGCTGGCATCGGCCTCGATTGAAACCGACTGTGATTTTGACGATGAAGTAGCTGTATTTATTCTATTAAATATTCCGAAAATACTGTTGAATAAATTTACTTCCTGTGAAGATTCTTATCGGGACATTTCGTATCGGCAATAAAAAAATTCTGTCCACGTGTATTTTTTTCTACTCCATGGAGGCTGCCATTTTGTAACATACTGCGCCTATGCACAGACATCCGGAAGTGACGTTCATTGTTGTTAACCAATCGCAGCCACTTTTGTAAACACGTTAGATGTTTAGCGAACATCAATAAATGACTGTCGAAACATCGTTGGTGCAAAGCAACTCTTACTTGACGGCCAGTTATTCAGTATCGCTTCCATAACTAATGACTGCTTCGTTTGTTGGTCGGTGCCCTCGCCCCTAGTTATTTATTTGTCTTCTTCGTCTTATTTAAACAAACCACTGCCATCTAACCGCCTACATTCAGTTGTGAAAGAAAGTGAAAGATTCATTACATTAAAGCTTTTTTTATAAAAACTGTAGGATCTGCAGATTTTGGAATCCCCAACAATGTCTTGGTTTGTATTTTCTTAATATTAAATGGTTTTTATTAGTTGTATTGAATCAACTCGTATATTTCAGTTTTCCCTGTTTAACTTCTTAATTCCGGTTTGACTGCTGAGGTTGGTCCTTTGTAATCCTTTGGTCCGTTCTCTCGTGACTTCTTTTGTTTTGTTTTTCTTTTCTTTCATTTCTCACGCTTATAGCCTCTCACGTCTTCCTCAGGTTTTTCTTTTTTTCTCTTTGCTCTGTTTCATTTTCGTTTTCTCTCTTCTTTTCCTGCTTTCCTCTGCCTAGAAAAAAGTGAGGCTCATCAAATCAGTCTGTGTGCTTGTGTGTCCATTTAATAACTTTTGAACCGCTTATTAAATCTTCTTGAACAAGCCCTAAGAGACGAATCAACTTTTATTATGTATTTCTTCCGTGTGGATTTGTTCTGAGAAAATAGCTTCTGAAACTAACAGAAATTCCCCTAGTAAATTATTTGAACCAACACAATGGATTTCTATCGATTTCTTTAAACAGAGGATATTAATCGCTAATCCATAAAATGTAACATGAAAAGGAGAAATGAAAGAACGAACATTTGCTTTCATGCCTTGGTCTATCATCTGGGACAGCTGTTTCGTTCTTGTTAGGACTTATCAGCCAGATTTACCCTCCATGATAAGCCCAGAAAAGCGCGAAAGCGTATGGATTCTTCTCCCGCTCCCGGAAGTGGAATCCCACAAAGCAAACAACAGTAATAATTTACTGTAACCAGTGTAGATTGAAAAACCTTAGCCTCCTAACTATTAGGTAAAAAAGGCATTTAATTATAATGATACAAAGCAAGACAAAGGACTACATAGTCTGAAAATAGGACAGTTTACCGTGCAGGAATGTATCATGGAAAAAGGAAATGAAAATGCCTTTTGTAGCTAGCACTTCTGGTAGCGGTAGAGAAATCCACGGGCTAATCATCGAGCGGAAATGGGACTGATGAGTCCTAACAAGAACAAAACAGCTGTACCAGATTCCCTTCGATTATAGCCCAAGGCCAAAAGCAAACTCAATATGAATGTAATGTAATGTGGTGAGTATGGGTGTCAGGGAAGCCGAGCCCTGCGACCGTTGGTCTATTGACTCAATATGTATTCTTTCATTTCCCTTTTTCACAAGTAATGAAAATTTAACTAATTTTTCAGAAAATGGAAATTTATACTTTTTGTATTGAACAATTATTAAAATTTAAAAAAATAAATGTGGACTTTTGTATTATTTTGAGGAAAAACAAAAGAAAAGAAAACAAACAAAAAAAACCAGAACTTTTTGAGGAAATTAGGCTTAAGTTTTTTTCAAAAACTTTTTGGGTGTTATTGTTAATCAACGATTATGAAGATTCATTCTTGCACCTCTAAAATTTTATTGGAATTGCTTGTACATATACAAGATGCCATAATTAAAGAGGAGGTGTTCAGAGCTCTGTAGAAAAAAAATATATAGTGGAGAAAATTCAGTGTCGAAACTTGGTGTCACCATTCTCTGGAATATTAGGTTTTGATTTATTTAAAAAAAAAAAAAACTATTTAAAATTTTACCACCATGGGTCATTTGACCCTAGAAGCGCGTGAAATTTGCATAATCTCACTGTTGCTACTGACAAGCTGGTGGATATTACTGCGTTCTGCTGTAGAAACATTTGTTTACAGAATAGAATATCTAAAAGGAGGACATATTGAACCATATCTATAGCTTAAACGAACACTAGAATTGATTTTTAGTGTCTCTTCAGCCATTTCTCTTTCAAAGATCCCAAATCAACAGCTTTTAACGCCAAACTTCCGCTAGTGGCAAAATTGTGAACTAATTTTTATTTATTTATTACGAGATGATTATTTATTTAGTTCTTCTAATTATTTATTTACTTTTTTTCTTTTTATAAATTTAAATCCCAATTCTGGTTGAATTTCACTACATTTTTCCACTACATTTTTCCACTCGGATATTTCTTATTTTTTTCTTTTCTTATTTTCTTTTTTGCTAATGCTTCTCCTGGTTTAGCCTAACATCACTTACACGTATATAATTTAAATGAATGATGCTTCGGAATGAAAAAGTTAGAAATTCATGGAATGCACACTATTCATGAACAGGTAGTTTCTGCCGAAGCGGCATCTTATCTAACATTAAACGTCTGAATAATTTTGATAATTATTTCTACGACATTCTGTAAACAACAGAATATAAAAAATTTACTTGTCTTACATCAGTTTCACTATAAGAAGCTTCTTCATTTTTTAACATTTATTGAGAGAAAAGTCCTGAGGTGTAAGTGTCGCAGTCTTTCTGGGACTTCAGCACTGCAGATACAAAGTTTTTTCTCTCTCACATTATGAGATATTGCTAATATTTAATCACATTTCATTATTTTGTATAACTTTTCTTTATAATTCTGTTTAAATTCCTTCTTAACAAATAACCCCCCAAAAAATTACTAAGAAATAGAAATAAGGATAGATTCCTAGAAATAAAATTCAGGATAGTTAATCGGAGATTTTAGCCACTGAAACTATTATTTTTATGCTATCTTCAGTAACCAGTGTATTGCTTAAGATCTGGGGGCACGGCAGTGCCCCCGCCAAGACGAGCCGAAGGCAGGAAGGGCACTACGTGCCTTTTCTGGAAGTGTTTCGTCGTATTTTCGAACCCTCATAGCTTCGGCCTAGATAATACTAGAGAGCTCAAGTTTTCAGGATATGAGGCAGTTACCAGACTAATGAAATACGCTAAGTTTCATTTATTTAGCTTTTATACTTTGGATTTTATTAATACCTAAAATACGTCGATTCCGTCACTCACTGACTGACTGACTGACTGACTCATGATCATCAAAACCTCTAGGGTACTTCCTGAAGTCCTAGAAAGCTGAAATTTGGTATGCAGGTTAGGATTAGCACACAAACAACAAAAAAATTAAGAAATCCGTAACTTTCACATTCCAACCCCTCATAAAGAGGGGGTCTGGTTATGTATTATCGAACCCTCATAGCTTTACATTTCAGATTTTCAGGATAAGATGCAGTTACCATACTAATGAAATACGCTAAGTTTCATTTATCTAGCTTTTATACTTTGGATTTTATTAAGATCAGAAATGAGTCGTACCCTCAATGCTTCGGCCTAAATAATACTGTGTAATAATGTGATTTCTTCCAAAGTTCAAACAGCTTGAATATACGAGTTGACCAATAGAAAAACAGAAAAGTAGGGTATTGAAAAAAAATCCATTTTCTAAATAATCTTAAAACTAAATTTAGTTGTAATAGATAATCCCACCCAAAACATTTCATGTAAAATAAGTTGCCAAGATTCACATTCTCATAACGCTTTCACTGTTAAAAAGTTATCAGATCTCATCTTACAAAAAAAATGAAATCCCACCCAAAACATTTCATGTAAAATAAGAGGTTGCCAAGACTCGCATGCTCATAACGCTTTCACTGTTAAAAAGTTATCAGATCTTATCCTACAAAAAGAAATGAAATCCCACCCAAAACATTTCGTGTAAAATAAGTTGCCAAGACCTCCATGCTCATAATGCTTTTACTGTTAAAAAGATATGAGATCTCATGTAGAGCCAAGCCCCTAACTCTACGAGGCCTAACTCTTCAAGCCCTAACTCTAAAAACTCTACATCTTGGTCAAAAAGTATGGCTTGACCGTTTCATGGAACTATTTCATCTCATCCAAAACATTTCATGTAAAATACGTTGCCAAGATGCTCATAACGCTTTCACTGTTAAAAAGTTATCAGATTTCATATAGTGCCATTCCCCTCACTATACATGCCTAACTCTAAAAACCCTACTATTTTGGTCAAAAAGTGTGCCTTGGCATACTCCATATCCTTTATATAACTCCATGGGATTGTCTGTGTGACAGCCACGAAACGGCCAAGGCATACTTTTTGACCAAGATATAGGGTTTTTAGAGTTAGGGCTTGTAGAGTTAGGCCTCGTAGAGTTAGGGGCTTGGCTCTACATGAGATCTCATATCTTTTTAACAGTAAAAGCATTATGAGCATGGAGGTCTTGGCAACTTACTTTACACGAAGTGTTTTGGGTGGGATATAGCTTTCTCCTTGCTTATACATTTATAGTATAATTGAAGTTATCGTCAGTTAGACAAAATTGACCTAACAGTTTATTACAGCGACTTTACAATAAAATAAATATTAACAATAATGGGCTTCAAACATCTCATGGTTACGGTTCTCAAAAAGTTCTAACAATGATTTTTTTTTTTTTAACATAACTACGTTTTTCCTTCTTAGTAGATTTGACTTTTGATCTACAAGAAAATAATACTAAATAACCAAATAAATAGTTAAAGCAGCTGCAAAACTATTGGACTTCGACTTAGGTAACTTCTAGGTAAAATTTGTAATTAATTTATTTGGTAACATCTTGTTTACTCTTTAAAACGAATTCGAGTAGAGACGAAATCTGAAATAAAAAAAAATCAATTAATAAAACTAGAAAATAGAAACCAGAAAACCAGAAAAATTATGTATTCAAATCTGTGTTTCTGTATTCATATGTCTTGAATTACTCGTTTTTTAGATTTTTGAGGAAAAGTGATTTTTTTATGATATGGCAAAGTATAAAATTGACAGTTATACGAAAAATTCGGAAAAAAGATTGTAAGTATCTTTGAAATTTCCGATTTTAATAAAATTCAGCAATTTAATTTGGAGGATTAATTTTCATAGCGTTTGGTTTTTCAAGCAGCAACATTCCTTTAAGCTATTTTTTCTAATATCTGTTTCTGGTTGTTGTAAAACTGCTGTTGATTCGAAAATTCCAGAAACTTTCCTTGAAGACGGAAGAAGTTGAGGTTGAATTTTTCGACCACTTTCTATTTGAGAAGAAGGGTGAGGGCACGTCTGTCGGGTCTGGGGTAATTGGTGCTCTCGTGTAACCCCTACTGGCGTCTGTGCAATCTCGATGGAATGGCTTCCTCTTCTTTTTTTTTTTTCTTTTTTCCTGCCACATTTATACTCGGGGAGGGGATGGACGCCGCAATTTTATCGGGTGGTCGACAAGTTCAGCGCGAGAGAATGCGCCTGATGAAATTTTAATGACAACCCAATGAGTTGAAATGGAAGCGTCCACGGTCATACCTTGCGTAGATGGAGGGTGGCAGCGGCGCCATTACAATACGCTTTCCTTGGACAATTCTTCAAGTTAGAGATTGCATTATGTGATTCTGATCTAACTTTCCCTTTCTTCTATTTTCGTCGAAAAACAGAAGAAGAGACATTTTATACATTTAACAAAAGAATCGGAAATTGTATTTTGGCAATAAAGGAACCTAAATGCAACCCTTTTTGATCTGAATTTATTATTTATATATTCACTAGAACTTGGACTTTTGCTTTCCTTCCAACACAAGCCTCTTTTCATTCCATTTCTGAAGCTTTTTTTTTTTAACCAAAGGAATATTTCAATTTTAGAATCCATTTTTTTTCATTAGCATTCGAAACAAACATCTTTGTCTTAGCTTATAAAATTCTAATCTTCATATTACAATTTTATTTATCTCTGATAGATGAAAGCAAGCTTTCTTTGAAATTAAATTTTATATTTTTTTTTTTTTAGTTTTTATTTCGTTCTCTATTTTTTTCTCTCTAAATGTGAAGTAAATCGAATGTTCTTCTATTGCTTAAATCTGATTTTATAAAAATTATTTCTAAAGTCTTTCTTCATTTTTAAATAGAATTCGTCTAAACTCAGTGAAAAACTTAACCAATTCATTAAACATCAGATGATTTAGTTTTTTGTAGCAGTAGTTCTCAAAGTTCCATTTAGCTGTATTGTGTGAAAGTATAATTTAATTCCTGTGAAGTATATTCTGCAAAAATTTACTAAGTTGTGACATATCTTCTTCTTCAATAAGTTAAGAAGGAGACGCGGCACAACTTAGTAAAGGACAACTCAAAAATTCTCTTTTAGTAAACTAATTGTTCTTTAGGAAAACTGAAAATTAATAGAACAAGTTCTTATTATCCTTACGCAATACCAAATTAATCTAGCAACTTTAATTTTATTTAATAGTTTCTTATACAAGGTATTCGTAATTAAATTCCCATTTCGAAATGCTGGAACTGAAGAACCAATCAGGGGAACGAGTTCTTACTTCACATGAGGACGTCCGTGGCGATGGAATTTTGTTTGGTGCAAAAAAAAAAACAAACAACAGAACCTTATTTCCGAAGTTGGCCGCTAGGGCAATGTATGGCTACATACATCGCCCTAGCAGCCACCTTCGGAAGTAATTTCTTTTTTGAGCCAAACAAAATTCCACGGGCGTCCTCATGTGAAATATGAAGTCGTTCTGCTGATTGGTTCTTCAGTTACAGCCTTTCGAAATGTGAACTTCAATTATAAACACCTGTACATTTATAAATACAGAATGTTTTTTTGATATTGAGAGTTGTAAATATTACTTGTTTAAAAAAAAAAAAAGCAGAACGACCACTTTTTAGTTCCGTTGCTGTCACCTCAGGTAACTATCCTTGAAAACTGTCAATTCCGGGTCCCAGAAGAAAAAACTGTTGAATAGATAATTGAACCTCACTGGCCCAAACCTTTCGTAAAACATTGAGAGAATTCGTATTGATGATGTCAGTAGAAATGGTGCGATATAATCTACTGATCTGTTAATCCTATATCCATTTGAATAAGCAACTGAACAAGCTATAATGTTTAAATCAACTTTCTAGCATTTTCATATAAGATTGCAAAACCAATTAGTCAGAAATTTAAAAAAAAGATAAAAGTAGTCGCTTAATGGCAAAAAAAATATAATAAATAAATTGCCACAAGAAAAAATTAAAAGACAGGGTACCTTTTGGAATCCACCTCAGATGAAGATACATATAGGTAAATCTCTCGGAAGCCCATAATGGTCTATAAGGGAAGGAGTTAAGGATCCCAACGTTTCAATGGCGCCCGACTGAGATGAAGTCGGATAGTCAACTAATAGTCACTCGCCTGTACACTCGGAAAGACCCATTCTGTAGAGATCTATCGCAGATTAAGAAGAAAGACAAAAAGCAAACAGTTCAAACTTCAACTGTAAAAAAGAAAAGAATGTATTTAAAGGGAACTGAACTGTAATTGGTATTGGCGTATTGAATACAATGTATTGATTTGTTGTCCCTAAATCCTTATCTATCATTGATTCATACCAGGATTGATAGGATCTTCCTTATAGGAATGTCAACTTTCTTCTAAAATTTCTACAAAGGATAAATAGATGTGAGTTATCTTGATCACATATGAACGGCCGGACAAGACTACACGAAATGTACTCTGCATTCTAAAACTTTGTTTTGGTAGCCTAGCTGCTGCAGGGTATAAAAATAATTTATATTTATTTTTATAATCTGTATTTCTTTTATATCATTCTGATGGGAATCCTTTCACACATTTTACAAATCTACAATTAAATTCGTTTCTAATTTATCTTCATTTAATTAACAAAATGGAATGAGATACCTACGTAAATAAGTAGTTGGAAGACCAAGATTGAGTTGTGATGAAATTTTATATGTAATAGTTTATTTCATTCATTAGCTATCATTCAGTTTTCAATCATAAGTAGAATGAAAATGAATTATCTCGATGGTTAATAGCTAATAGTTTTAACCTTGTCATTTTCAATGAATTCAAAATTATTGAATGTTATCATTTTGTCTTATGATTGTTCGCATTTACAAGTGACACATATAGATACGAAAAAGAAAGAAAAAACTTTTAATTTCTATCATTTGATGTCGCATTTAGACTGCATTATCTCTTATTGCTTCACCGGCACTGTTAGTGTTCAGAATCCGTTTAAAAACTATTTATGAAAGTTGTGTTCTTTGTTCTTCAACAAAGAAAACAAAAACAAAACAAAAAAAAATGGAAAAAAAACATAGGTGCATTCGCTTTTTGTTTTTGTTTAACTTTCCTTTCTTATTTAGCATAACAGACGTATATATATCACCCCTGCTTTGTCATGTTGTTTTTAATTTCATTTCTTTGTTGCTGGAAATAAGACGCAGTTATGCTATCTTTGAAATTTAAATGGTAAAAACGTAGGGGAAAAAAGTTGATTTACATGAAAAAATAAGCTTGAATACTGTGATTCTTTAATCGTTTCAAAAATGCGTAAACAAATAGTAAAATAATAAAAATTGTGAATCCTGAGTTGGAGAATATGATGATACCAGAATGTCGATGAATTACAAGATCCACTTGTGTCGCTTTTAAATTTTACTTTTAAAGGAATCAGTAGAACAATTAAAACGATGCCTAGTATTTTTCATGTTTCTTTCTGATATTGCATCAAACTGGCCGAAGATAACAAGTTAAAAATTCTGCCATCTGTTGCATCTTCAAGATGGAGTTATAGAAGTAGATTAATGGGAACTATTGACTGTAAAGACGATATTCTACATCTCTTTGAATCCATTATAGAAAATAAAATAAATACTTTGCCAACCAAACTTTCGAATACCAACATGTTAAGATCCTACAATTTAAAAAAAAAAAAACAGTTCTGGGGCTGTCCAAGTAATTATTACGCAATCTTTCAAGGGGAGGGGATTCAAGCTTTGCTTATTTTTTCCTGTCAACGGGGAGGAATCAGAGCAATGCCTACATAAGATAGACAAACATTTTTTTCCCTGTATTTCCTTTGTATTTCATTAGTATTTACTGTTAATGATTTCGCAAATCTTACGTAAGCATAGGGGTGAGGATCGGGCATCGGCTTATTTGGGCTTATAAGAGGGGGGGAGGGGAGCTAAAATGACCAAAAATGTGGTTACATAATACTTAAATTCTTCATTCGTTTTCGTTGACGGTTTTTGCCCTCTAGCTCGTTCTCTTTTGATTTGAATTTTGAAAAACTTAATGGAGATCTTAGAAGCACCTTAACATTCTACAAATATTTCAGCTTTTCAGTCGAACGGAGAATGAATAAACGGATCGTTACATCTTCTGCATCTACATTTAGTCCTAAAGAAGGTACTATTCATGAAGACAACTGCTACAGTAATTACTAGTCGAATTTGTGTATTTGAAGGGCTAGATGTATTGATAGGATTTGTTTATTTAACTTTTCGATTTTTAGGATCTAATAACCAAAAAGAGTTTGGAATATTTCATTTTTGGGAGATTTTATAAGAATTAAATTTGAAATTTTTGAAATCTGAATAGTCATTAGATCAATATCAGAGATGTGCATTAGTTTTAATGTTAGAATAGGAGAATTAACTTCATCAAGGAGATAGAAAACACGAAAAAGTGATGAAAGAGCAATAATACTGTACCGGTATATAATGTACAGTATTATTGCTCTTTCATCACTTTTTTGTCTTTTCGTCTTTTCTATATAAAATACGTAGCACTTATATTACTGATATTTTGAGCATTTTTTAGAAATCGTAAATGAATAATTTGATATTAAATTAAAAAAAAATTCTTTCATTACTGTTCACATTTATTGAATTTCATAGAAAATTACTGTAAGGCTTTAAGTCTAGCCTTTATTAAAATAACTTTATTTACATACTGAATGATGAGGACATAGCGGATTAATTCAGATTATACATTGCACGAGTTACATTGGACATTTGACATGTTGCACAATATGAATTATTAAAGATTACGCATTAATCCTGTTGGAGTTGTAAGAATGACACAGAATGTCAAACTTCAAATCTTATCGCTAACATAAAAATGCTTTTTGAAAATTTTATACGTAAAATTTAAAATTAGTTACGTCTATTTTATTCAACCGTTGTGCTGTTCTGTTATTATGTTATGTGGTCGTGCGATTCAAGCATAGCCTATTGGATTAAGCGGCGGCCTTACACGAGGCAGATGTGTCGGAATCTGGGTTCGAATCCTGGCGTCGGCTTGGTTGTTTGAAAAATTTCTTTTGTAAGTTTGTCTGCTTCTTTATCTTTCTCTTCAGGTCTCCTGACTGATTTTCTGAGAAGGCAACGGGAAACCACCTCAGCTTCTTTCTCTTGAAATGCTAGCGACTTTTCTTTGGCGTCGTCATGTTGGAAACACTAGAGATCCATAGAACACGGACCTTCAGACACGACAATCGTAATCCAATCATATTCACAAGAAATTATAAAAGAAATTTAAAATACACTTTCTTTAAATATCTTTATTATTTTCGAATGTTTTATTTATTTATGTTTTTTAAGTGGAGAACAACACAAATGAACACGCTAGATATATTTATATATTTTGATATCTTAAATTCAAAAAGTGAAGCTTTTCGATCTCTGAAAAGCTTAATTAAGTCGTCTTTATTTATACTCATACTTCAATAGGATGGTGTTATGCATCATTTAACCAAAATTCGTTTTGAAATATCTGCATAAACACAGAAGCTTATGTATTAATTCACATTTTTTTATGGAATGAAGAGTGTTATATATCAAAATGAAGATACTTTCACAGGACAATTCCGATCATTATCAAAATTAATATCCTTCAAAGGTCGTTAGTCACATGATGAAAATCTTATTCGTTACGATTAGTCGATTGTCGTTTATTCAAAACTAATTTTCAGCAGAATTATGTTGAGATAGCAAGCATGAACATTTTTTATAAAGAGTTTACACCTTTTGCTAGTAGATGGAGCAATAATCTAAAAAAAATATCTATTTTGGCGCTTAATCAAATAATGTATAACACCATCCAATTGATCTACGATTAATCTTACTGTTAAACTTATAAACAATTAGTTTCTAAAACTTTTCTATAATGATTTTTGTCGCCTTCTCGTGCTACTTTCTAGGCAACGATATGTTTTGAATGAATTCAGATACGAAAAGTTCATATCCGATAGTTCTTCGATTATGCAACCCAGGTTTCGAGAAAATCCATCCAATGGTTCAAAAATAATTGTTGGGAATATGCACCACACACATGCACATACATCTTTTTTCCCTTCTACATTACGTCAGGACTTTCAGCGCTCTATATATTGCCCTTTCTTAAAATTCATTTAAATTAATGCTTTACGAACGAATGATTTCCGTTACTTGTGTTATCATTCAATTATGGCATTTGTATAAAAGTTTGAAGAAACCTTCCCATCTGTGATGCTATATAAGCGTAAAAAAACGGCGAAATGTTGAGCAAATAAAAAGACAATTTACTGACATTTTGTATTTCTAAGTTTAGGTATCAATTTCCATTAAGCCGTATTTGTAATTCTATATGCTCAGTAATTAATGTCTGTCAAAAATGCTCTGATATACTAAAAACAACAAATGAGTTTAATTGCAGAGCAGCAGTTGTCAACAAGGACGTCCAGAATCAGATATCCTGTTGGGGCTTCCGGATAGCAACGAAATTAGAGAGTTTACAAATTCTGCTGTCATTAGCACTAATTTACGATGCCTCCGGTATTGTGTTTAGGTTGATTCATATTTCATAATTTTACGGTTTTTTTAATGAATATGAAAGCCATTTACGTTTGAAAGAACGAGCTCATATACATACCAGTATATATATATATGTAATTGATAATATCTTATTAAATAATGTCTAATATAATAATAATTTAAAGTTAAGTTTTTTTTTAATACTAATTTTTAAGACAAAAATCCATCAATAACCAAGTTTTTGAAATAAATTTACTTTGAAAACTTGATTAGGCAGAAAAGCAAAATTTCGCATTTAAAACAAAACAAAATGAAATTTTCCTAAAAACATAATATAATATTAATATTATTATATTAAGCATATTTTTAATAAGCATATTTTATGTATGCAAAATAGTATATTTGTTAACATATGAAACAATATCAATTCAAAAGTGTTGGGGAACAAAAATCTATGAAAATCTGCAAATTGCTAAATGAATATTTAGGACTACTACAAGTCAGTTTCCTGATCCATTTTATTTTAAATGTAGGTTGATGTCAATATCTTTTTATCGGCTAAAATTTTCCTTATTTATTATGCAGTACTTGTACAAATTTAAAAAGTACAAAAAAATTAATTTTATAAAATATAACAAATCTGTAATTTTTTCTCAGTAAAGCTCTGAAAATCCGCAGTTCTACGAAACATTACTAAACGAATATTAATATGTTTACAAATACAAATTTATTATAATCAAGTTTACTATGTCAGATATTGCACCAGTTTTCACATTAGTGCAATAAGTCAATAACTTTTTACTGTAGTCCGTTTATTATATTTGTGAAGACACGTGACAACTCTATATAATGCTCCATATATGGTGAACGATTGAGCATTAGTTATTCCCTGTACATTTGTTTCGAATATGGCGGCTGCTGAACACACACGTTGTTCTTTTATGCAAACAAAACTTTGAAGGGTCAATCTAGAGGAATCATTTGGAATGTTATTTTTTATTTCACGTCGTCTATCTCTATCGTAAAATGGCTGAAGCAGTAGGCATTTCATCTCATTCAATGTTCAATGTTGTTAAGGAAACCGAAGCCTCGCTTACCACTAAGCCTAGCCCATTGTTTGAAACTCCGCGCAAAAAAAGAGAACAGACGGCATCGATAACAGAAATGGACGACTAAAAACTTTTTATGAAATCAAAAATAAATAAATAAAAAAAAATGGTTTTCCAATATTAATTATTTGAATATTATTTTTTTTAAACAAAATAATAAAAATAAAACATTATAGGACAAGGACAAATAGGATTTAAACAACAGAAGTAACTGACAATAGCATTCCAGACGCGACGAAGCAATAACTCGAGTGAAGAAAGGAAATGATAATGATTGGTTAACTGTGATCACATATCTTCAGAAATACAGTAAACTCCCGATTATCCGCGGAATTGGGTGGCGCGGCAACCGCGGATAATCCGATATAGGACAAAAAAGGACGAAATTCAACACAAAAATGATTTTAACATGTTTTCTCTTCTTTCATCGACTTTGGCCAACTATGGACCACGGGACAACGTCAGGCTAGGAAATTCGAAAAGGCGGACGAGATTCACATCCCATCCAGAAATAACCCTGAGATAGTAAGTCACAGGGGAGAAACGAACGAAACACAGACGAAGAGAGATGAAACACCCATGCTCTCGACCGGGATTTGAACCCGGGTACCGGCACACAGGCCGCACGGCAGACCGACGCCTGAGACCGCACGACCACGCCGGCACGGCTTTAACATATTTTATTTATATTAAAATAGCAATACATACATTTTAAACAATTACTTTATTTTAAATTCTTTATTTATTTTTAAATTTTATTATTACGGGAAAGCTTTCCCGTAATTTACTATAACCTGCTGGTCTAAGCTCCATCCACAAGGTCGTTCTTTAAATTGTTTGTCTATAATTGTCTTCATTTACTTTGTTAGCCTCTTTTATTGTTTACCTTATTCTAGATTTAATTTTTTTTTTAATTCCGTTATTTATTGTAGAGTAAAAAAAAAATGGAAACAGGAGAGGTCCGCGGATAATCGGGAGTTTAATGTACATGAACGACTATAATTAAGAATGTGTATCGTTACATTATACTTTCCATTTAACTTTCACTGTTCTCATAATCAAAATATTAAGCCAGAAATAGCTTATAAGAATCTCTAAAATACTTTCCTCCTTTTATCGAATTTGGCCAACTAAGGACCACGTAACTAGCTCAACCTGTCAGGGCGAGGCTAGTGAAATTCAAGAAAGGGGGGACGAGAATTATATCCCGTCCAGGATAACCCTGAGATAGTAAGTCTCAGGTGGGAAACGGACGAAACACAGAAGAAGAAAGAAACAGCCATGCCATCACCGGGATTCGAACCCGGGTACTGGCGCATCGGCCACAACGGCAGCCCGCCGGCTAAACCGCACGGCCACGCCAGCACGGCCTCTAAAATACTTTATTAATGAAAAAAAAACCCACGAACTTTATTATTGCTTTACAATCGAATGATTTACGTTATCTGTGTTATCATTCAATTATTGTATTTGTAAAAGCTTCGAGAAACCTCTAACTCTTCTGTTGTTTTATAACAATTTTGATATCTGTTACTTTATTTACTTTTTTTTTTACAGTTACTTCATTTTTCCTAAAATACTATTTTTTTTATAAACGTTATCTATATTGACTGTTTTATTTTCAATCGTCATGGTCTTCGTTCTGAAATTTTAAAAATTACTTCACAATCTGTAATTTAGACCTCTACAGCTTTTTTAAAAATTGATGTATGTAAATATTTTTCTTTCTGAGACGAGTGTTGGAGTTAAGTATACGGAGCTGGTCATAGCCTACAGTAAATAAGTTGTGCACATTTTAATGTATACAAATTATAATCTGAAAAAATTACCTTGATGTTTTTTTCACATAATATCTTGTATTATAATTCAAATGTACAATTTACACACTAAATCCTTTAAAAATTTTTCAATAATACATTAAAAAAAATAATACATTTAAATCAGACACACCTTATAGATATAAATATAACATCATAAAGATGCTTGTCGACAGATCTTTCACATACTCCAGTAATAAAAATGCACTAAACAAAGAAATTAGTCAAATAAAAAAGGTTTTAATTATGAATGACTATCCCAATACTTTCATTAATAAAAACATAACTAAAATATTTTATAATATCTACAATCCAAAACAAAAAAATGAAAGAACTGAAGAACAGAAAATATATATAAAATTTCTATTCATTCAAAAATGGGAGCCATATTTGAACGAAATATCCAAAAATACTATGATCATACCTATTTTTACCTTAAATAATAAGTTAAAATTTAAGGATATCAAATGCAATCCCCTGAAGCAAGATAAAGAAGGATTAATTTAAAAAATAGAGTGCAAAAACAAGAACTGCTTTTATGTAGGTGAAAGCGAAAAATCATTGCAGAAACGTCTTTACGGCCATGAATATGCTTTAAAAACTATGGATACTAAATCTTCAATGGTGTCTAATCATGCTTACCACAATAACCACCTACCGGATATGAAAGAAGCTAATATCATCCTATATGAAAAAGATACAACAACGAGGAAAGTAAAAGAATCTATAATAATTCAGTTGTCAAATTCATATAATACTAGATTATCCAATAATAAAGTAAAATAATATTGTTCAAATATTTTATTGCAGAGAAAGTTAAAAGTTCAAGTAGAAAAAAAACATCAAGACAGCCAACAAAGACAACACAGAAGTGAGAGAAAAAATGGCCCTCCTTAATTAAAACATCAAGACAGCCAACAAAGACAACACAGAAGTGAGAGTAAGAAATTGGCCCTCCTTAATCAATACTAGATAGACGATTCCATTCAACCCACAACAAGAATCAACAATTTCAAGATCCACGTCATCGACAACGTCATTACTGACAGCAATAGATCACCAAGTCATCACACCATTGGCCTAAACCTTTTGAATAAATTAACTTTTTCCTTTATAACCCAATGCATCACACAAAGAAACCATCTTGCTGCTGATGGGGATCATGATATCCCCAAAACTGTACAGGAACTTTTTTTAATGTACCTTTTTTTAATGTATTATTTAAAAATTTTAAAATTTTTTTTAAATTTTAATTTTAATTGTAAAAATTTTTTTTTAATGGATTTAGTGTGTAAATTGTACATATGAATTAAATATTTATTAGAAAACACACGTTAAAAATCATATCAATATCTTGTATTATATAATTTTGGACATGTAAATATTTAACTAAACATTGTACTAAATGACTTTAATTGCGAATAGCTCAATTTCTGTTTGTTTTTTTTTGTGGTGGACTTGTTTTTGCATTTTTTACTTCTAAGCTACGGTTATTTTCATTTTTCGTGAAAAGAGTGACAGAAATAACCTAAAATACCATGACAAAAATTCAGTATATCCTTTTTTTTGCGATTCATAAGTCCAGATCTCTTCCTTTGGTTTGCTATGGCTAACTTTAGGTGATGCGTGCTAGTAAGTACGAATAAGTGACCTGTTCTCAATAAGTATCTTGACGTTATATTGTTAATATGTTGTAGCTTTTGCAGCAAAAAATATTCCTTAATTTCTTACCTTTGCCATTGTTTAAACCTTTGGATATGGAAATGTGTAAAATACAAATTAATTAATATCTGTAATCTATATATTTATAATATCTTTTCTGTCTGTCCGGCGCAGTTCAACAATGAATAAGGGTGTGCCTGTGGAATTGTTGCGAATGCAAAAGGCGCAATTGTTGTTATTTCCAATGTTCACAATGGTAGTGCAACAATGGAAAACGGGTGTCCCGTTTTCAATGTTGTGAGTGCTGCGGTATTTGCGCAGAACGCATACTTAAAGAACAGAGTCCACAAAATGAGTATAGCAGATTTGATGTATATTTTAAAAATATTTAATAACTGAAACATATGATGTGATAAGCAATATATACAAATGTAATGAGGAGTGTGATCACTACTTCCTGTCTATCAAATAACAACAATGCATCTTTCTTAAATTTCTGAATTAGCATAATAAATACTTTTAACTTTCAATATACAATAATGAATTCTTTTTCTATACATACAACTATAACATTATGATCCTATTATAGGAATAACTAAATACAATGTTTAATTTCTTATATATAAGCTATGGTCTTTCACCTGTATGACTTTGGAATTATATAGCTTAATAAGTCCTACTACAATTGCACGCTTAGGCAATCTAATTACTTTACATAAATACTAATATTCATTTAAGTTATAGTTAGCACTGCACTATATAGTTTTTCACCGATGTGGAAAAATATAAATTTACTAGTTTCTTTCTAGCTAACTTAATAATAATTCAGGTAATTATAATGAAACTAATCTTTCTAGTAATCAGTATTCACCCTCTATTTCGCTAATCCTCAATATTAACAATTCACTATCGCATAGCATTCTTGTAAATAGAAAATTCTCTTCTATACATATATTTGTACTTATTAAATTTTCGCCTCGAGTAAATAATAGAACAAATCAACTTACAGTTGGTGACTTCAATGACGTATCTGCTTGTTGTCTCCTTACCTCTCTTGATAGAAGCACAATTTCAGAATCAATACACTTCTCATAAGCGCTTGGGTTTCCGTTTGAAACCTTTAGATAATATAAGTCACACTTTAACTTTCGCTATAAAGCTTCGATAGCGCACAAGGTGTTGGCTTCTCACCTTATGTATTAAATAGCTTCAAGTTGAATGATACGGAAATACTTGTACTCAATAGGAATACTATTTCAGTTCTTCTGAATATCCGATAACTTCGGAAACTGCGATGGTTTCTTCTTTTCGGAATGACTACTAGACGGATCGGCCTCTCCTGACGTACCCCGTTCCCTACGATAGCAGAATGGGTCTTCCTTCGTCTTCGCGATTCAGAACTTGCTTCCGTTTGAATAATAATCTTTTATCCTTAGCGTATGACTTCTATATAACAGCAATTAAATACTGGGACTTCTATTTTCTTATTAGAATTTCTAATTGAAACTTACAGTAGCAGTTTGTGGCTTAAGCTGAGATATAACGTCTTCCTATTTAGCGGCTTCGTTTCACTTCATCCCTTAGTTCGAATGAACTCGCCTGACTTCACGGTTTAGCCTTCAATTAACTTTCTTCACTAATTCAGCTTTATTCTTCTTAATTCGTCTGGGTCTTCATTTCGATATTCGTATCCATAATATCCTTACGATAGAGGTTAAATTTCCTCATAATTCTCGGTTGCCAACGCAAGCCTAGCGCGGACCATTACTTCAAGGAGACGACTTAAATACTTTCTTCCCCGTTGGATACACATTTAGAGTTCCCGCTCAACCCTAGAGCGTTCGATTGGATTAGAGCCATCCAATTCGATTGACTTCCAGACTTCAACTGCACTGCCACCACCGAAAGACTCAACTCACTAATCACACGTTGAGTGACTCGACGTCATCAAAATAATTTGCATATTTAAATCATAACCAATTAAATTGGTTCTAAGTCAAAACATAAAAAAATAAAATAAATTTATTTTCAAGCAAATATTTTTTTTTCTTAATTTAAAACTACAACTCAATTTTAAATTATTGCTTGGGGAGAAAAATAATTTAATATTGTCAACAGTGAGGAAGTCGACAAATGCAAAATGATCATAGTTGAACTTCAAAAATGTTGCGTTCTCTACATGGCACGCGCTATCAAATAATGAGTTCATTTAAAAAAAGGAATAACATACTCTTTGCTCAACTATTCAACAAATCATAACCGCTTTCATTGGAAGCGGTTCTTCTTGGATTATCTTAAATAATTTAAACTTAATTTACTGTAAATTTAAAGAATCACCAAGCGAAATTGTTTACAGTAAATAAGGTTAGGAATGTATATTAGTTGTTATTTAAGACCACGGGCTGATTTTATATTTTTATACATCACATATTATAAACGATATTGTGAAAGATATTGAGAGGAGACGATTGGAAAGAGCACAACAAACCAATTTGGATCGAAAGAATGAAGCCGAACGTAAAAGATGGTCAAGAGCTAAGGAGACAACGGAAAAGACAGAGGTTAGACTCCGAACGACATCAGGCAAAGAGAGAGACAGAGACTTTAGGTCCCCGAACTTTACTTCATCTAATGTCTGTCTCAACGTATCAGTTCTTCAAACATCTATAACGAAAAAATCTGAACACGGGGCCCTAGTAATTTTAAATATTATACAATTTGTACATTTACAATTTATTATATTTAATATAAAATGAAAATAGAGTGACTGTCGCTGTTTTATTATTATTGACTTAAATGCGAAATTGAGAGAAATGCTTTTTTTAAATCTATTTACACTCATTACCAAAAAAAAAAAAGACGCACCTAGAAGGAGTTGTCCGATTGTAATGAAATTTCATATGTAAAGACATTGAAGCGCCCATGCAAATGATTAAACTTTGGTGTCCAATGAATGAATAGCGAGAGCTACAGCCCATCGGAACTGCGCACTCAGCAGGTGTATATAAGAAGCGATTCTCAATCTGATGATCAAAATTTCTGTTGCATTGCGAGTTAGGATATCTTTGAATGACTGAAAAAATGCCTAGCCGCAGGATTCGAGCTCATTACGTGCAACTGTCAGAGTTTGAAAGAGGTCGTATCATTGGATCGAAAGAGGCAGGTTGGGCAAATCGGAGAATCGCTCGTCATACGGGTCGAATTGATGCGGCGATTAGAAGATGCTGGCAGGAATGGGAGGACAATGGCAGATTTCAGCGTCATGAAGGTAGGGGTCGACCTAGGGCCATAGCAGAGCGGGAGGATAGAGCGATTGTCAGATCAGCTGTCACAGCGCCTGAATCATCGTTATCAACCATCAAACGTATGGCCTGCACACGAGTGTCCACCATGACCATTCACAGACGTCTGAGAGAGCAACATCTTCGCTCGTATCAACCGCTATGCCACCTGCCACTCACGTCTGCACACCGTCGGGCCAGATTACAGTGGTGCTTGGCTCGATCCGGTTGGAATGATGCTGACTGGGGACGTATAGGGTTTAGCGACGAATCCCGCTTCCAACTGTGTTTGACGATCGTCGCAGACGTGTCTGGAGACGTCCAGGGCAGCGTGCCGATCCTGCTTTCCCTATTGCATGCCACACAGGCCCTCAACCAGGAGTTATGGTCTGGGGTGCCATTTCCCTTGATAGCCGGACCCCTTTGATCGTCATTAGCGGCACACTTACAGCACAGCGGTACGTCGACGACATCTGAGACCTGTTTTGCTACCCTTCCTTTTGCATTACCCTGGCCTTATTTTTCAACAAGATAATGCCAGACAACATACGGCACATGCTACTTTGACCTGTCTTGCAGCTTGTGAAACACTTCCTTGGCCAGCCAGATCCCCAGATCTCTCTCCAATCGAGCATGTCTGGGATATGATGGGAAGGCGACTGCATCCACCAGGGAATGTGGATGAACTAGCCCGACAATTGGAGCAAATTTGGCAAGAAATACCGCAGGAGACCATCAGGGAGCTTTATCACTCTATGCCACGTCGTGTGGCAGCTTGCATTCAGGGTAGAGGTGGGTCAACACCTTATTGAGCTCATTACTTTGTAACTCTGTAACTCTGAAATAAATCATTCATTTTATCTGAAATTTTAATCATTTTCTATTCTGTACATAATCTTCCTCTCCACCAATTTTTGTCTCTATCGGATAACTCCTTCTATGTGCGTCGTTTTTTTTGTTAATTAGTGTATTTGTCATTTTCGAAAATTAAATCCTGAATTTTCCTAATTATTTTTGCAAAATATAGACAGCTTCTTTATTTACTTTTCATCATGATCATTGTCGTCTGAAAATAATGAGTCTAATCTCCGATAATAATCCTGAGAGCTGATGCAGGATCACGTAGAACTTATACCCTACTAATCCATCTAGATCTGATCCTCTGTTGTACTTATTGAAAGCGTTGGCACTAATACCCAAGGTCAGTGGAGAGGTCGATGGAGAGCAGCAATATTTCTCTTATAATGCATCGTTGACAAAGAAACATTAATCCATGCTTTGCGCAAATTCATTAGGATCAAGTCTACATTTGAAAGAAAACAGTTTTTGGATGGTCAAAGTAAGACATTAACAGTCACCGAAGGTCAGAGGATAAGAAAGATTTAAGAAAAATATTGCTTCCAAAGAAATAGGAATTTTTCAATAAAGGGCCATTTTTAATCGATGAGTCTAAAATTTCTGGAAATCATAAAAGTCAGGCAACTTAAATCTTCAAATCTTCCAGTCAAGCCGCCAGTTATTAACGGTGCAGTATTTATTAACTTATTCGTATATTTGTTATTATTAAGAAACGAAAATAATTCCTGAACTCTGGAATATCACAACGTAACGGGATTAAAAAAAATAGTTTTTTTTTCTTCTTAAATTGTGTTTTAAAAAAATGAAACCGAATTACAATAAGTTTACAAGCGTATACTATTCCTATGAGAAATGTATAGATTATTCCTTATGTAACACCGAGTATGCAATTTTAGTAGCACTTAAAGTTTCTAACAATCTTTCGTGATAAGACGACTGAGATTGTTGCTGCTTATAGTCTTTGTTGCAAAGATTTACTATAATCAGAGAGAGAGAGAAGAATGGAATGGGGGAAAAATCATGATAGAGTTTGTCAGTTTTCTGAATATGTTCGAAAGTCACACGTCGATCGTGACGTCAATATCAAAATACATGGAAATGCAAAGATGGATACTCCCAAGTTTGACACAGTCAACAACAGCTGAATTTGACGGTATGTAGCCTAATACAGTAAACTCTTGACAGCTTGTGAGCTTCCATTTGAGCCTCACTTATCAACAGAAATCTTAATATGAATCTCAATATGAATATGTGCAATGCTCAAAAGATTTCGCAAACGAAGATCTTCTGTATTCCTATTACCGTGGTCACCAACAAACTTAATTAATAGAATCCAATCGCAATATATTGGATATGTGATTCGTGTGATATGTATTCCTCACAGATAAGTCAATAAACGCTTTAATTTCTGGAACTCATTTTTTTTATAAAGGTAGCTTTTTAGATTTTATTACATAACATACAGAGGTAATTATAAGAAAATGGGATAGTTTGGGTTTTTTTTCTTTATTAATGCACTCCTCGACATTTAAAAAAAAAAATTATTCCAATAAAAAATTACTGACCAGAAATCCGAAAAAAAAGCTCGGGCAATTAACAATCCATTTACTTACATAGCTTCTTTACAACTTCTTTATTCTACGTAATATTTCGATCGGTTCTATTTTCCGATTTTCTTTAGGCGGAATAAGTTTAGTACATTCTCTAAATCTATTCCTAAAATTATAAATTACAACAAGCTGCAATGTATTTAATATGAAAGTGATATAGCAACACACTCGTACGTAATATATCATAACAATGTTTAACAGTTTGTAGCAATACAGCTCATTTAAAATTTCTTATTTTTTTTTATACTTTCTTTAAATAATTTTACTGAATAATCATTAACACTTTTTCCGTTTTCTTTGTTAATATAATAAATTTATTTAAAGAAAGTGAAACATAAGAAAATTTCAATGATTAGATTGCTACAAATCGTACGTGTGTATTGTTATGTCAGTTACATCTTAAATAGAGTTACAAGTTGTTGTTTTTATGAAAATGTAGGAATAGGTTTAGAGCAGTGCTTCTCAATCGGTGTGCCGCAAAAAACATCCGAGATTTTGTGACATTTCTGGCAAAAAATAATTAAAATAATTTCACTAATATTAATATTAAAAAAAGAAAAAGAGAAAAATATTCAAGAGCTAAAACATATTTGTCTTACAGAGGATTTACTGGCTTACAATAAAAGATTTGAGTTTTTAATGAGAAACTTGAGCTTGTCGTTTTTTTACACAAAGGTTCAACTCGTGATTGAATTGCAGACAAACACACTCATTACCTGTACAACTGAGAGAAGTCTCTCGTGTTTCTTGTTTTTTTATGTTCGTTAGTGCTGAAAAGCCCAGCTCGGACAAAGTAGGTAGTTGAAAAGTGTAAAAGAGTATTAACTGATTCCACTGCTATTACTGGGCACTCTTTCTTTTTGACTCATCGTCAAATTTCCTCCTTTTAATCAGAAACTTATCCATACTGAACTAAAAATTTTAAAAAAGCAAAACTAATACAGTACTGCATGTAAGACGTATGAGTCAAACAAACAATCAATCTCAAACCATACCAGAACACGAACAATATGCCATTATGACTATAAACCTACAAACAACTTACTGCTGAATTGTGCGCGCGCAAGACAGAGTCAATGTTACGTTAATGTGACGCGGGGACTCACTACAAAGCGTAGTGTGCTGTAATAAAAGGTTGAGAACCACTGGATTAGAGAATATACTAAACTTGTTCCGCTTGAAGAAGATCGGAAAATGAACTGATCAAAATATTGCGTAGAATAAAGAAGTTGTTAAGAAGATGTAAGTTATACAGATAATAATAAGTAGAGGTTTGTAATATACTCCTTTTACTTGCTTCTGTTGTAACAGAGCAGCTTTTCTGTACTGTTTCTCAGAAAGTTTATAGTTGAATAAATATCTCTGATTAAAAGCAAGGTAATCGGTACTCGTCATCCACCAGATAGAAGGTATCATTAATAGAAGCAAGCGAAATCAGGCGAAACTAAATGGCGCTTCTCTTAGTACGAATAAATGAAATATCTATACTACTATTATAAAGCAGAAGATTTTGTGTGTTTGAACGCGCTAATCTCAGGAACTACCAGTCCGATTTGAAAAATTCTTTTTGCGTTAGAGAGCCTGCTTATTGAGAAAGGTTATAGGCTATATAACATCACGCTACGATCATTAGGAGCGGAGCAGTAAACATAAACATCAATTAATCTGGCAATCTGAGATTCAAAAAAGAGGTCCAACACACTATTAATAGGGGGAAAGGAAAGGAAACATGAGTCAAAAAACAACGTAAAATAAGTTACAATTATAATTATTTATAATATCAAGGACATGGTATGATGTAATGAAATTAATACAAGAAAACAGTCATTGTAAATACAGATAATAAATTTAATTAAGTAATTAAAAATATTTAAATAAAGGTTTAAACTCAACGCCGTATGGCTCAGTCATGTGGTTGGCCTCTTAAGCAAAAGTTCTGCTTCACGAAATAATTTTTGTGGTTGTATTTGGTTAATTTCATTGAATAATTCTATGCGTTTCTTATATAATAGGTACTAATCATAATAGGTAAGCATACATTTGACTTAACCTATATTACTAAAATCTTTTAGTTCTCTGTGTGTCTGTCTGTCCGGCGCAATTTTCTGTGCGAATGGAAAATAGAAATAATTTTTACAATGAAATTTCCGCGACGGGAATTAAACCTGCAACCTTCTGATCCGAAGTCGGATGTGTTATCCATTAGGCCATAGGGACTACAACTCTTTTCATATTGTTTTTTGACTTATATCTCCGCAATTGTTGTGTTGTTGTTGTGCCCCAATGTTAGTGCAACAATGGAAAACGGTTTTTCATTTTTTATTGTCACGAGGAAGTCGACAAATTCAAAATGAGCATTATTGACTTCAAAATGTTGCGTTAACTGCTTTCTTTGGAATCGAGTTTTGTTAGATTATCTTAAATTTTATTTTCTTCTTATTATTACTTTTAATAATTGAATTGTAACTTATTAATATATTTTTGTAAAAACAACTAAACTTATTGATTCACGTGTTTTTGAAATTTGTTTAAGCTTCCAACTATTTTGTTTTGTTGTACTTATTCCAATTTTATTATGCTTGAAAAAGAGATGGCTTGAAAAGAGTCTTCAAAACTTAAAAATGTTGCTTTAACCCCTTTTATTGGAATCGATTATTCTTGGATTATCTCATATAAACCATTGTTTTATCATCGATAATCAATTAGTATCGAAATGGACAACGAGAGAAAGGATGAGATCTTTTCAAAGAACTGTTAATAATGTCGTAATCTCGGCCATTCTTGACTACAGGTAAAATTTGTCTGAAGTCTCCGCCAAAGAGGAAAATTTGTCTAGATTCACAAGTCATCAGAATTTGGTTATCTTCACTCGAAAGAATAGTCACAATCAATTCGTCGCCAGGAGTTTATGATCTTCATTTAACATCTATATCAACCAACGTCCATCTAAATAAATCTCTTCTTCAAATATCTATAACGAACAATCTGTACACGGGAGATGGCCTAGTATACATAAATTTTAGTTTTTAGTTACGTTTAATAAAATCAATTTGTAGGTAGTTTTTTAATAGGTTGCAACGATCGTGTTGTGAATGGGTAACAATATATTATAGACAAGGAGAAAAAACTAAAAATATTGTCTACAATGAAGTACTGTATATTTTCAATGAAGTACTATAAATTTAAATAATTTAAAATATATCGTATTCGTAAAGAATCTATTTATTTATTTCTTAGTATAAAGCCATCAAACTGAAGACACTTTCTGTCAAGTCTGTTTATTTTTTGGTGATTGGTCCTTTTCTGTTTCCACATAATTTCCAGATGGTATTTGTAGTTAATGCAGTGCACTTCGTTATGTACTCATAATGTGTGTAAAACAGATATTTAATTTAACGCGGGTGAAACCGTGGGGCACCGCTAGTGTTTCTATAATCTTTCATTAGTAATATAATGTTAAAAAAAACCTAAGACCCTGCAAGTGATATCTGTATGAATTTGTCTAATTCATTAAAAATAATTGAAGAAGCACGCCCTTTAAGAATGTATTTCAAATGTATTTAGTAGACAATGAATTTTAATATTGTTTACGTTACTATTTTTTTTTATATACCCATTATACAAAGTCGTTAAATTGTCTTTTAATTGAAAAGATACGCTTTCTACATTTTCAGTAAGCTTTTATTCCCTGATGTTCTATAAATAATACATACATTTCGTGTATTTGGAAATGTATTCAATATGAATGATCCAACAGTGTAATTTTAAACACTGGAGAATGGTTGTTCAGAATATTTATTACATTGCACCAAATTCAACAGCTGGTCCATTTGCAGTATTTGACATTGTGTGAGTTTTTAATGAACCATAAAGCAAATATCGAAAGTTTCCACTCACTTTCAACTCCCATTTGTGAAGGATACACTTTTCTACTGATTTTCACTGCAATGTTGTTATCTAATCATAAGTAAAAGGAGAACTTAAATAATTTATTTCTAGGAATGCTAGCGTGGATTTATTGTTTTCCTATTTTATTCTTGATTTGTTTGTAGATGTTTTCTAAATGACGGGTCATTGTGTTGTTCCTTTGTCCGTTTTGTATATTGTCCTTCTTAACTGAGCTAGGAATGCTGGGCGGATCGGACAGATGAGAGTGTAGTAACTCGAAACGGTACTGTCTCTGATTGCCAGTACAGAAACCAAAATTAGCTCAGTGAATTTTTGTTTAGTTATGTGTGTTTCTGTTTTCTTGTATGTTACAGTATACATATTTTAAGAAAAACTTAAAAATTGTCTTTTCAAAGTTAAGGAAGTTACAAATGTCGATTTTGAAATAGCACAGCTCTCAACATTCTTTGAGGACATTAAAGAAATATTTATTTTTCTTTTTGTGGTTTTTAAAATTCAGTTTTCAATTCTTATATCTTTTATCAGTTCTAAGCTATTATTATTATTTGTTCAGGTCCATATGCTAAAGAATTAGAATAATTATTATTTACTTTTCTGAATATTCGTTTATTGAGTTATAAATCAGTTGAAAAACAACAATTAAATTTATGTATAATAATTAGCATAATTTGCGCATGATAACATAAACACTTGTTCAAAGAGAAAGTGGATAATGTACATCTAACGCTGACCTTTAACGTCGTATTTACTTAGATAACGCTTTAGTTACGTTGGGTGATATGGTTCTATTTGCCACTTAGTTAATGAACCATTTCGAACAGTGTCCACCAAATCTATAGCAAGTTGTCGGTAATATCTTAAGCAGTATTTTAAAAAATCAATCTATCAATAAAGTTTCAGCTTTGTTAGTTAAGTATTTACTTATAACTAATTACCAGGCTTCTCACAAATAGTCTCATCAAAATCAGTACAAATCCTACATTTGATAGCTTCCGGCTATAAAGTCCTTTAACAATCAGTTTTAAGTTATCTGAGACTATTGTGCAATGACTTAAAACAATCATACATCTTTCTACATATCAGGTAACTACACGCATGTTCGTGAAAATTACAACATCATGAAGGAACTAACAGAATGGAAATGAAATTTATTACACACATTACTAATAGTAATACAAACAAACGATTAAAGTTTCAGCGCAATCTAACAATATTTGCACAAAAAATCAGTATGGTGTTAAAACCCCCACGAGCTTCAATAAGAGCTGCTATACGCCATTGCATCGAATCAAACATGTTTTGGATATGTTCATGAGGTTTCGTCTGCCAGGCTGCTTCTATGCGATTCCACAGTTCATCGGTATTGGCTGCTGGATGACAATGACGGGCTAATTGCCGAGTGACCATGTCCCAGAAATATCGGGCGAACATCCAGGCCAAGGAAGAAGGGGTATCTGCCTTGCTTCGAAGACGGTCTGGACAACATGTGGTAGGCGTTGTGTTATTGGAATATGGCTTCAGGAGTGTGCTGAAGGAAGGGTACGACTTCTACCTTCCCTTATGTAGCGGTTGCTGTTGAGGGTGCTCACAATTCGTACTAGCCGAGATCGCCTATGATATCCAATTGTTCCCCGAACCATCACTTCGATCGTTCGTGCAGTATGACGCTTGCAGTCTGGAAGATGGCGCTGACCTTGATATCGTCTAATGCATATGCGGCCATCATTGTAATCCAAGTTGAAGCAGGACTCGTCCGAAAGCACGATGTGGTGCTAATCTGCATGCCAGTGGTTGTGTTCGTGAGCCCATTATAAGCCCATTGCGTCGATGGTTCAGGCTCAAGGGAATCCTCTTCAAAGGAATGCATGCACGCAGTCCACTGCGTAGCATATGTGGAACCAGACCTGTTGCAGTGTTCAAACGTTGTGCTAATACTCGAGAAGATGCTGAACAGTCCGTTACTGCCATGCGGATGAAGTTCTATCATCCGTGGTGTCGTCACATTTGGTGGTTCAACTTCCGAATTTTCGACTCGTCCTGTGCTCGTCAGTCCACTGCTTCCACACTTGTATCGCTGTCATGGCATTATGCCCTGTATGAGCAGCAATTTCGCGATATGAAAAATCCTCCTTCATGCAAGCCGATCATTCGGTCCCATTAAAACTCCGTAGCTTGCTTTTTAGGCGACCTTATAAAAGACGATGTCGACGAGCATACTGACTCCAATAGACACGTGTACAGCTCACTGACGATGAAAAACTACTTGTCTGGATACATAGCAGTCCTCTACTTATATGCTCTTACATGACAGTTCAGAGAGCGCTGATGAAGCTAAGCATGTGCAATCATTCCGAAATTTTAATCATTTTCATATCATATCCTACTTGAAGTGCATATCATTTCCTTTAAGTTTCACTTCATTTGCAGGTTTCCTTTATAGTGTTGCATTTTTCACAGACATGAGTGTATAATAATAACTTTGACATACAGTATATGACTAACCAAAAAATTTCAAGTGGACTACAAAATATCTTGATACTTTAGCCTAGTATAATCTTGTAGAGTATCGTGATGTAACTTAATATTCAGTATAACCATGAAAATGAAAATCATTGACTATTTAAATTTAATTATTACTACAATGGTTGTCTGAATAGAGAGAAATTTTTACCGAAATATGAATGCATGAATTAATTAATCCTTGATTAATACATAGAAAGCAAGCAAAACTTCTTAAGATGAACTATGAAGAATACAAACTGTAATAAGTCATTTTCACTGTCGTAAGATGGAATTATGATTAGCTGAATAATGATTGTGGTACTGCTGTTTATATATTTGAATTTCAATCTTTTTTTGAAATTTTACTTAGTCAATTATAATGATGAGATATTGAAGACAAATTTAGCAGTTTACAAATATTAATAGAAAATATTAGTTACTTTATAATTTCAAAAATATGGAAGGCTAAGATAAAACTTATTTAATATTCTAATTAATTTGAGTAAACTTTTTTACTTTATCCTTTTATTCTTTTATTTATCGTTTTTTTAGCGGCCCCATGTTATAGTTTACATAGGGAACCGCTATTGTTTTGTGTTGTCTGTCACACTGTATGTCACAATCTGTTGCGGCCAAACGGTTAGAGATATTAGAATGAAACCTTCACCAATGCCTTCAGCATCAAAAAGTAGGTGATCCGTAAAACACGTAAAAAAAATCAGACCTGTAGGACCACTCCCTGACCCCCCAAATTAACGTTTTCCATAGCAGTGTTAGTAATAATGTTAACAATTAACACAGTAATAATAATGATAATAACAATTACCAACCGGACGTCATTATTAATATTTACAAAGGTTTTAAAGAATTTATGAAACAAATGTATTGTTTCATAAATTCTTTAACATATCTAAAGGATGCATTAAGCATTGTATTAACGCCTCTAGGTTACAGCTTGCCTGTAAAACATAAATTAACGGTCTTGCATTTATATGCTCTTGCTTTTAATTATTTTGTTTATAACAATTGTGCATATTATGAGGCCACTTTGCTTTTGACACTGTCTAAAAGCATTAATTACCTTGTTTCAAAACTATTTTGATTCCTATTCTAATTAATTTGAGGTTTGTTTCATAATATCCTGTCTATTTCAAAACTATTTTGATTATCTTTTTCCACTTGAATATCTCTGTGAAATCTATGGTATTATCTTAAAATGTGGTTGTTATAGTACTAAAACATGAATGCAATTCCACTTGACTAAGTTATGAGAGGCTTTAAGTAATTTTCAACTTTAAATGTAGCTCCTATAATAAATGAATAGCTTCAAGCCATAAAATATAATTTCTCTGGTCGTTCTCTGGTCGATGTATCTAAACATATACATCAAAATCAGTCGAAACAAATATCAATTCCTTCTCTATGAAGATTTAAACCATATCGGCATGGGAAATAGATTCCAATGCTCTTTCGCAAACCGTCTCTTTAATCGGTAGCAAAAAGCATCTGGTAAACACTATCCCATTATTCTCATTGCTTAAACTTTCGACTTTACTTAAGGTAAATATATATTAAGTATTTCTGTCCTATAGTACCATCATTTTCAACCATTCAACCCATTTAGAAGAGTACATATCATTCACCTATAAACCTCTATATGCCTCTCACCTCTGAGTACCGGGTTCAGTTCTCATGTGGGTTTTCGTGATGGTGGACGATCCGCGCTCGGCAGGTTTTCTCGGGGTTCTCCCATTTCCCCTGCATTTCTCCCACCATACTTTCTCAATCTTTCTCTCCATGTGTCAATATTTCCGTAGGATAGTACAATAGACCTCAGATCGCAGTGCTTGACTTCTCTGCCACCCACATTCATTATATAACATAGCATAACATCTATATTATAATAATAATATTGAATTTTTAATAATATTGAAGTAAATAGGTTATTTAATGTGAATAGAAGATTTTTATAAGTTAAAAAATTCGAGGTGAACACACAAGATTACGTTAAAAACATTTACCACATTAAAATACAATTAGTTTATTATAATTTAATAATATTGAATGTTTGCAAGATTTTCCAATTTAGATCATAAATGAGACAATTTTTTCGGTATTATCCTTTCTTTCAAAGAAATAAAATACTTTACTACATCTCAGTTTTACAATTTTACATTTTAAATGTAACATTTTTAATGATAAATTTTACAATAAGTCACACTTGCGTTGATTTCAAAACAAATACCGCTTTGAAATAAAAATTCTGATTTTTTTTTTCTACACACCTTCAGGTGACAATATCTCTTGCAATTCATGTTATCATATTGTTTTCTTTATAGGTTTCCATAATTCTAGTTGATCCGAAAAAAATTCAGTTTTGTCAATATCTAACATGTAGGAAAGTTAAGACTTTCACTTATGTTTCACTTAAATTATATACATGTATTAAAGGTTTATTTAAAGCAGCTTTTGTGTTGCAAAATCTCCTTATATGTAAGTTTATAATTACACATTAAATTAATGTGTAAAATTAAATTTAATTAATTAAAATTTTAAATGTTAATATTCTTGAATCGTCTTTTTTTATATATCTTACTTAACCCTTTACTTTGAATTATTTGAGTGGTTTGTGTTTTATATATGATTTGGCACTGAATGCATTTCTGCTGTTTGATTTTCTAACTTAAAAAAAAAAATCAACTTGTTAGTATGTAACTGTTCTGTAGTGTCCATTTGCTAAGTTCTACAGCTCAGGTACTAATATCTTAAACACTAGAATATTAAAACAAAACGCTTATTATCTGCAAGGATTCGCTCAAAGTTCTGGCAATTATGAGTTATCATTTTGGTGTAGTGTTATTAAAAGGGTTCAAATGAAGATGTGGGTTTAAAGTTTCCAGACTGTAAATGTTCGGTTCCTCGTAGAGGGAGAGGGGAGAGAGAAAGAGAGATCCTTGCGTTACCGCATAGTGCTTCCTTTGCGGTCTTCCGTTGTCCAGTAATTATAACCCTCCAGGAATCTGTTCCCGCCACACATCAGCGCATTATTAACCATCGAAGCAACCCTAAACTCTTGACCACAAAGGCGCGGGGAAAGGGGCATTCAGAGGCTATAACTGGGCAGTTGGAAATCCGGCGAATGGATTACGACCCATCTAATAACTTCTTCTTTTGGTGTCCGGTCGAGAGCGTCAACTATTGGATTGTGAAGTTGTTCACTCAACTGAAACCGTATTCGCTTTCAGAATCATTCAGAGTTTGACGAATTTATCATTGACTGCTTTAAATTCGATCACTTCCGGATGCTTTCCACAAAGCCATCATTAATGTCGGTTTCTCTTTTGTTTGATGGACAAACCATATCATATGACTTTTCAGTTTCAAAATGAAAATAATCTAAGGTAACAGAAGTAAAAAAGATCATATTTTTCATAGTAATTTGGTTA
>JAFIDM010012231.1:52251351-52275533 GCA_023159025.1 Thereuonema tuberculata | reverse complement strand
TGGCCAATTCTTTCACGATTTTTTTTTGGTAAGAACAATTCATTTCTACAAAATGATTTTTTTTGTGACAAAACTTTACTATTTGTAAATCACTTCCTAATTTTTTCAAGGATTTTCAGAGTAGAGCAAGTGTCCAAATTTTTTTTTTAAATTAACCAAAAAAAAAAAAAATTATCAAACAATTAAAAAAAAATTTTATACGGCCAATTCTTTTATGTTTTCATAAACTACATGTCACAACGCATATTCAGGGAAAAAATTGTCATCCTACTTGTTTCCATTTAAAAACTGCAGCCAATTTTCAAATTTTCACAATTCGCTTTGAAGTACCAAATTGCATCAAACTTTCTGCTATTATTACCAACAGAATGTATATAAAGCAATAAAAATTGGCAAAAGTTCATGAAATTAAGTATAATAGCAGTACACAAAATCTCAGTTCTCAACTAGGTAGTGGGTGACATGGCCTGGATGACTTGACATGGAATAACCCTATTGTTATGTCAGTTACATCTTAAATAGATTTACAAGTTGTTGTTTTTATGAAAATGTAGGAATAGGTTTAGAGCAGTGGTTCTCAACCGGTGTTCCGTAAAAACTTACGAGATTTTGTGACATTTCTGATAAAAAATAATTAAAATAATTTCACTAATATTAATTTAAAAAAAAGAAAAAGAGAAAAATATTTAAGAGCTAAAATATATTTGCTTTACAGAGGATTTACTGGCTTACAATAAAAGATTTCAGTTTTTAATGAGAAACTTGAGCTTCTCGCTTGTCGTACACAAAGGTTCAATTCGTGGTTGAATTGCAGACAAACACACTCATTACCTGTACAACTTAGAGAAGTCTCTCGTCTTTCTTGTTGTTTTATGTTCGTTAGTACTGTAAAGCCCAGCTCGGACAAGTAGGTAGTTGAAAAATGTAAAAAAGTATTAACTGATTCCACTGCTATTACTGGGCACTCTTTCTTTTTGACTCATCGTCAAATTTCCTCCTTTTAATCAGAAACTTATCCATACTGAACTAAAAAATTTTAAAAAGCAAAATTAATACGGTACTGCATGTAAGACGTATGAGTCAAACTAACAATCAATATCAAAGCATGCCAGAACACGAACAATATGCCATTATGACTGTAAACCTACAAACAACTTACTGCTGAATTGTGCGCGCGCAAGACCGAGTCAGTGTTACGTTAATGTGCCGCGGGGACTCACTGCAAAGCGTAATGTGCTGTGAATAAAAAAAGGTTGAGAACCACTGGATTAGAGAATGTACTAAACTTGTTCCGCTTCAAGAAGATCGGAAAATGAACTGATCAAAATATTGCGTAGAATAAAGAAGCTGTTAAGAAGATGTAAGTTATACAGATAATAATAAGTAGAGGTTTGTAATATACTCCTTTTACTTGCTTCTGTTGTAACAGAGCAGCTTTTCTGTACTGTTTCTTAGAAAGTTTATAGTTGAATAAATATCTGTGATTAAAAGCAAGGTAATCGGTACTCGTCATCCACCAGATAGCAGATATCTTTAATAGAGCAAGCGAAATCAGGCGATACTAAATGGCGCTTCTATTAGTAGGAATAAATGAAATATATTTCTGTAATCTTTCATTAGTTAAAAAAAAATCTAAGACCCTGCAAGTGATATCTGTATAAATTTGTCTAATTCATTAAAAATAATTAAAGAAATACATCCTTTCAGAATTTATTTCAAATGTATTTAACTGACAATGAATTTTAATATTGTTTCTTTACTGGTTTTTTACGTTACTCTTTTTTTTATAGACCCATTATACAAAGTCGTTAAATTGTCTTTTAATTGAAAACATACTCTTTCTACATTTTCAGTAAGCTTTTATTCCCTGATGTTTTATAAATAATAAATAAATTTCGTGTATTTGGAAATGTATTCAATATGAATGATCCAACAGTGTAATTTTAAACACTGGAGAATGGTTGTTCATAATATTTATTTCATTGCACCAAATTCAACAGCTGGTCCATTTGCAGTATTTGACATTGTGTGAGTTTTTAATGAACCATAAAGCAAATATCGAAAGTTTCCACTCACTTTCAACTCCCACTTTTGAAGGATATAATTTTCTATTGATTTTCACTGAAATGTTGTTGTCTAATCATAAGTAAGAGGAGAACTTAAATAATTTATTTCTATATTAAATAAACATGTAGTATAATTTTGTTTAGTTATGTGGTTTCTGTTTTCTTTTATGTAATAATATTGTAGGCACGTTAAATTTGATATAGGCCTACTAACTTTTTAATGAATAAATCCTTAACCAGCTAAGCGGAATGCTAGCGTGGATTTATTGTTCTCCTATTTTATTCTTGATTTGTTTGTTAATGTTTTCTAAATGAGGGGTCATTGTCTTCTTCCTTTGTCTGTTTTGTATATTGTCCTTCTTAACTGAGCTAGGAATGCTGGGCGGATCGAACAGATGAGAGTGTAGTAACTCGAAACGGTACTGTCTCTGATTGCCAGTACAGAAACCAAAATTAGCTCAGTGAATTTTTGTTTAGTTATGTGCGTTTCTGTTTTCTTGTATGTTACAGTGTATATATTTTAAGAAAAATTTAAAATTGTCTTTTCAAAGTTAAGGAAGCTACAAATTACGATTTTGAAATAGCACAGCTCTCAACGTTCTTTGAGGACATTAAAGAAATATTTATTTTTCTTTTTGTGGTTTTTAAAATTCAGTTTTCAATTCTTATATCTTTATCAGTTCTAAGCTATTATTATTATTTGTTCAGGTCCGAATGCTAAAGAATTAGAATAATTATTATTTACTTTTCTGAATATTCGTTTATTGAGTAATAAATCAGTTGAAAAATAACAATTAAATTTATGTATAATAATTAGCATGATTTACGCATGATAACATAAACAGTTGTTCTAAGAGATAATGTACATCTAACGCTGACCTTTAACGCCACATTTACTTAGATAACGACGCTTTAGTTACGTTGGGTGAAATGGTTGTATTTGCCACAAAGTTAATGAACCATTTGGTCCAGTGTCCATCAAATCTGTAGCCAGTTGTCGGTAATATCTTAAGCAATATTTTAAAAAATCAATCTATCAATAAAGTTTCAGCTTTGTTAGTTAAGTACTTACTTATAACTAATTACCAGGCTTCTCACAAATAGTCTCATCAAAATCAGTAGAAATCCTACATTTGATAGCTTCCGGCTATAAAGTCCTTTCACAATCAGTTTTAAGATATCTGAGACTATTGTGCAATGACTTAAAACAGGTGACAATATCTCTTGCACATCGTGTTATCATATTGTTTTTTTTTTATAGGTTTCTATAATTCTACAATTCTAGTTGACCCGAAAAAATTCAGTTTTGTCAATATCTAACATGTAGGAAAGTTAAGACTTTCACTTATGTATCACTTAAATTATATACATGTATTAAAGGTTTATTTAAAGCAGCTTTTGTGTTGCAAAACCTCCTTGTATGTAAGTTTATAATTACACATTAAATTAATGTGTAAAATTAAATTTAATTAATTAAAATTTTAAATGTTAATATTCTTGAATCGTCTTTTTTTTATATATCTTACTTACCTTTTACTTTGAATTATTTGAGTGGCTTGTGTTTTATATATGATTTGGCACTGAATGCATTTCTGCTGTTTGATTTTCTAACTTAAAAAAAAAAATCAACTTGTTAGTATGTAACTGTTCTGTAGTGTCCATTTGCTAAGTTCTGCAGCTCAGGTACTAATATCTTAAACACTAGAATATTAAAAGAAAATGCTTATTATCTGTAAGGATTCGCTCAAAGTTCTGGCAATTATGAGTTATCATTTTGGTGTAGTGTTATTAAAAGGGTTCAAATGAAGATGTGGGTTTAAAGTTTCCAGACTGTAAATGTTTGGTTCCTCGTAGAGGGAGAGGGGAGAGAGAAAGAGAGATCCTTGCGTTACCGCATAGTGCTTCCTTTGCGGTCTTCCGTTGTCCAGTAATTATAACCCTCCAGGAATCTGTTCCCGCCACACATCAGCGCATTATTAACCATCGAAGCAACCCTAAACTCTTGACCACAAAGGCGCGGGGAAAGGGGCATTCAGAGGCTATAACTGGGCAGTTGGAAATCCGGCGAATGGATTACGACCCATCTAATAACTTCTTCTTTTGGTGTCCGGTCGAGAGCGTCAACTATTGGATTGTGAAGTTGTTCACTCAACTGAAACCGTATTCGCTTTCAGAATCATTCAGAGTTTGACGAATTTATCATTGACTGCTTTAAATTCGATCACTTCCGGATGCTTTCCACAAAGCCATCATTAATGTCGATTTCTCTTTTGTTTGATGGACAAACCATATCATATGACTTTTCAATTTCAAAATGAAAGTAATCCAAGGTAACAGAAATAAAAAAGTTCATATATTTTCATAGTAATTTGGTTAGAGGGGAAGTTACAAATGCACGTAATATTAGTGATATTCAATGCTATCATTTCTCTAATGAACATGTTACATGTTTCTCTCATTACATGCATTTGTAACTTCCCCTTTAACCAAATTACTATGAAAACATATAAATACAAAACATTATTATAATTTAAGTAACATAAAATTCCGATTGATTAAAAAATGAAAGATCAATGAAAACCAAAAAAAGGAAGATATATTGATAAATGAATATTATAAGAAAATTTAAAAAACCAGTAATAAGCGAAAAATAGTATTTCTAGAGTTTCTTTACTTTCTTAATATAAATTTCATAACATTACATGCTTCTTTACATTCTTTACTTTCTTTACTTTATGGTGAAAGGTCGTGAGGAAAGCAATAATGGAAATAATGCAATAGAGGAAATTTTATGAGAAATACACTGGAAATAATAAATTAAAGGAAGTTATTTCTAATATGAATGAAAACAATGAGGAAATGGAAAATATCATCTAGATAATTTATTTCAAGTATTAACATTATTAGTGAAATTAATCCTGTAAGAGAAAGAATATTATGTGATAGTATACTAAGCTCTACTGTAATATATAAAATTTACAATTATTATAACGTTTTATAACGATTTGCATGATCTTTATTCTCTGATAGAAGAAATTTTATTAAACAAAGAAGTTACATGAAAGAACTGTGTATTTAGAATTTTACTTCATGTATGATTTAAAAAAAAAAATATTAAATAGTTAAGTGATTTGATAACGTGATTTCTTTACATTTCGTACATATCAAATTTACTCTTTCTCTTCCATATTAACTATTATCATCCAGGAGCCTCTTCTATTTTTTTATAATAAATAAAAGTATAAGAAAAATTACTTCTTGTTTTTATTTTTTTTAAAATTGACTTCTTAAAATTAACTGTTCTTTGTGATAACAAATTAAGCTAATATAAATATTTATAATATTTTCCGCTAAAATATTTGTATTTTAAAAATTGTAGATTTTAATGGGATCTTCAGTCAGTGTATTTTATTTTCAGTTCATATAATCATTAATGTGGGAATTAATAACAATACTAATAAATTGCCTTACAAAAGCTTAATAGTACATAATAGATATGAGTGTGACTTCCCTGTGTCTTAAGAGAGTCTCATTTTACGCAAGAAAAGAAAAGATAATACAAAAAGCATTACTGATAACATACAATGGAGAAAAAAAATATAGCTTTTTTTTTTAATATAAAAACATTACAAGTAAAATATAATGAAGGTAAAAAGGAACAATTAATTTCCTTCCTTAACGGAAAGTAAAAAATGCACATTTGTAGAATCTAGATGTGAAATTAACATTAAAAATTAAGTGAATAGTGTGAAATATTCTATATTAAACCATTCATAGTTATTTGTTAATTCTTCTTTAAGGCAGGTATTTAGTCTTCATCAGAAAATTGTTATAATAAGCTCAGTATAATCTCTTACGAATCTTAAAAGAAAATATTTTATTAAAAGTTTTATTAAAAATGTTTTGAATTGTCAAAAACATATCAAATACTAATATTTAAGCGAAGTTAGATCACAGATTCTTCATTTGCAATGAAGAAATTATTTCTTTATATTAATTCTTCCATTTCTCTTCTAAAAGATGCAATGCTTCCATTTCGAACCTAAAAGCTTAAGATTATTATTTAATTCTGTTATTCCACTCAGAATCCACGCAAATGGAAATGTCTCATAAATTCCACAGGATTTGTCATTATTAAGTTAAGCATTTCTTAAGAAGATGAAAAAAGTAGAATCTTTCTACAGCAAGATTTCTAAATTATCCACATTTCAATGGAAAAGTGAGGCTCATCAAATATTCCTTAATACATTTTGAACCTCTGAATGAATTTTCTTGAAATTTGATGACCATATTCTAGAACGAGGAACGATAGAACTCACATATTTAAGACGTTCCAAATGTTCTGATCGAGAAATAAACACGAAAAGGTGACAAAAAAAATCCCTTAGAAAAGCACTGCAATCTAAACAGCGGATTTCTATTCTATTTCTATTAACATCTCATCATCTTAAACAATGAAAATTAAATCCTTAGTCCATTGCGCTTGGTTTGATACAATTACAATTAATCCGATTTAGATATTCTTAGTAAATAATAAGGATTTAATTCATTATTTTCCCAAAAGTGTTAATTTGTACTGATTTTATTTTTATTTTAGTATTTTGATGTGATTTCTGTACGATATCATAATGTAGGTTTTTCGTTTTTACAACTTTAAAAAAGAAACATAAAAGAAATTGAAGAAATAACATTTTGAGAAAAACGGGCTTTAAGTTCTTTCGAACTTCTTATTACGGTAACATCTATTGAATACGAAAAGTGCAATTTTTCCATTTTCTAAAAACAAGAATAGTGTTATTTACTTAAATTGTTTAAAATCCAACTATTTTGTTTTTTACATTAAAGTATTTAGTGGATACCAAAAAACATATATCGTTAGAAATCATCGACTCTAAATTCTTTCAAATTTCTTGTTTATTTAGGAAGTAAACAAGAAAAATAGCTGCCTTATTTCCAAAATCCATTCTATGTAGAGGTCTCTTTGCTTAAGTATTTCAAGCTATATTCCAAAACGCTTTTACCACAAACAATAACTTTGTAACCTCATGCCCGGCGGTTATTGGGATACGCCATCTACGTGTTCAATTCATCAAACCAATGGCAGCAATTATGTCATCAAGTGCCTCTGGTGATTCGGTCATTAACTGTAGCCCTTATGTGCTTGGCCTCTGTTCAGTCTACTCTTCAATCATCTCTTTACACAAAGCCACAGAGAGATATTGCCTTTATTTCATTTTGTCTACATAATAGTTACTCTTTTGCGGTACTCAAAGTGCTGTGAATTCCATGCTCTGTTATTAGCATTCTGCGTAAAACTTTGCCGAATAGTTGTGGAAGTTGTAAGGTCTGAAAATACATATATCGTATTTAAAGCTTTCATGAGCCTGTAAAAGTGGATTTTTAAATGAAACGAAATTCCAAAAACATTCATTAGAATTTTAATAATATTTATATACAAGTAACTTTCATGGTTTTTTTTCTTTAGCTGTTTTGTTGCTGTGAAAATTCTTGTAATATTATGGTTAATTCGTAAAATGTACCTTGTAAGTTTTCGGGAATTTTGGATTTCAGTGCTTTTGAATCCTTTGTTATTTTTTTCTTATTTTAATTTAATCATTGATTTCGTTCTCGTTTTGGAAATCTACAAAGAAACGCAGGCAGGAAGGAATCATGAAAACTTAAATTTGAGGGCTACTTTCCAAAAAATATTATCCACAACAGATTTTTGCTTTTTTCTTTTTGTTTGATGTAAAGTCTTGAAAATAATTAGAACGTAAGTCTCCGTTTACTTTTCAATTATAATATCTACTAAATATCAGCAGTGAATTTCTTTTTTTAAATTTCAAAAAAAAAAAATAATTTTTTATTTATTTAAGTTGTTTGAAGCCAATTAATTTTAACCCTTAAACCCTACCCGGGGGTCCTCCAAACCTCAACCCTGGGTAGTAATAGTGTTTCTCCTAGGATGGGTAGGGTTTGGTTTATTGGGTTTTACCCAGTAAAACATGGGTAAGTCAGTGGATTAGCAAAAAGATTACAACTTATTTTTTAGACTTTTTTCTTATTTTTTTATATATCATTGTTTCGGTTCCCTTGGCACCGAGTAGAGGAGGAGGCAGTTGATAAGGTTGTACCCGAAAATGGAAGAATTGGAGGATTATGAGCCATTTTTTTTTTGGTTGGGAATTTCATCAATTTGTTTGTAACCCACTTCCCCATCGGAAAAAGAATTCCATGCTCTTTTTTTTTCTTTTACTACGTTCAAACCCTTTTATTTCCTCAATCTTGGATAAGCCTATATTTGGGTTCCGTGGGATTTTCACATCTTCGCGCGCTAATTTCTCGGCAAAACCTACAGAAAGAAAAACTTCAAATTTTAACAAGTCGATAGTCACCTGTCTTTAAACTTGAAGATCCATCCAACAGTTGAATAGCTTTAAAAGCACACATACACACACACACACAGATTGCTGATTTTTATTACTCATTTTTCTAAGACTAAAATGTGAAAGAATTCCGAAAAAAAAAATCAGTTATGGTATATGAACAATAACTACTTTTTTTTTCAGAAATGGAATATTGATAATGCCGGAAAATTACATCAATTACTTAATTAGCTATAGGAAAATTGAAGCTTCAAGATTAAGTTTTGAAAATTCTGATTAAGATTTCTCACCATGGAATAAGCCAGAAAGATTTTCAACTGGCAAAATGGCCAATTTTTGTATCTTTTGTTCAAATATATACCAAAATGACTTTGAAAACGTCATTTCTTCATCTTTTCTTTAAATCGATCCCATTTTGAAATTTAAGTCCTAATTCAAAGTAATTCTCCAAAGCAAGAAAAATTTTAATCATCTGCCTTTCATTTCAAATATCTGCATGAAAAAGAGTTCAGGCAATGAATGGATTGCATTGACTCCTTCATTTGTTTAATGACAAGAGAAGACAGTTAGTGTTAACGTATAACTAAAGTTTCAGTTTTATACAATAAATATTAGTTGAAGTATTGTACTAATACACTTTAACGGTAACTTACATAATTATCGTTTCTGATAAATAAGTTCCTTCCCTAAAGTGAATACAATGAAAACTCGATTAACCGTCATCGTCGGGGCCTGGACTGTGACGGTTAACCGAATAGACGAATAACAGAAATTTTGCAATAACCATGTACAATAAAGGCAAACAATAAATTAATACAAAGAAAAATCTATCTGTAACAAATGGATATCGTCAAATACCAAGCAAATAATAATAATAATAATAAAAACATAAAACAGTACTAGATAATAAGATTTATATCTTAATGCTGTAATCAGTCATTTTCTTCTGTTTCTTCCGAGGCTCGAGCTTTTTTTCGCGGCAATGTCCCGTATTTTACGGAGAAATAGGCTTTGCGAACGATGACGGATAACAGAGAGTGACGGTTAATCGAGTTTTCACTGTAGTTATCTTATATTGTACTTCTGTTTATATCTGCAGATTCAAAGATTTTAATATTGGAATATAAAATCAACGTGCAAAGATTACTTGAAGCTTACTGCTCCATACTAAATAATCGATACAAAATTTTTACAAATTCACAAATCAGTGTGGATTATTAAATTACTGAATTTTCAGATCAACGGGTTTTCTTAATTTTTATTCGAATTGTTTTTGTCGGGTTTATTTTTTTTTTTTTCGGTTCTGACCTTTAATTTTCTAGGAAAATGAATTTCATAAAATCGATAATCAATTTTTATAAAAATGTATTTCCCACTTTTGAACTACTGAATGGATCTTCTTGATGCTTTCTTACGGACAAAAGACTTTATAATTTTTGTAATTTTAAAATTTTTACGTGTGGGTCTTTCCGTGAAGGTGATAAAAATTCTCATAACACAGCAATAAAACCGAAACAATTCAGTTTTTATTGTTGTCATAAACAAAGAGTATGAATCATTTTAATTACACTAATTTGCCTTTGCTCTAACATAATAAAAACGAATCGGATTTAGACAACAGAAATCAGTCATACGATTTAATAGCATTTTAGTATACAAGGGAACGTACTGTACTTCTACTATTTTCAGGAATGCTAATGTTTCCTTTTTGTTTTTATTGTTTTTTCTATTTTAAGTTTTAAAAGAAGTTTCGAGTTCTTAAAAACTGCATTCTCTCTACTATATTTAAAAGGTTGGACAAAAACACACAAGCCGAAATCTATAACATTTAAAAAACATATACATTCATTACAGGAAGCTTTTCGGATCCTTTTGCGGCCTCCTTTTTAACCTCTTCTTCTTTGTCAACTTCTTTCTGTTTATAGGATACTTATTCAGGAGTATTACTGTATTAAACTCGACTTATGAAAATTCTTAGAAATGGTGTATGTATTATGAGTATAAAAATCGTGTGAGTAATGTTGATATAAGCTACAAAAAGCTGAATACAGAATGGAGATATCATGGTATTAAAGAAGTTGGAAATATTTGATTTGACGTATGACTATGTCTCTATTCAGTTTTAAAATTCACAAAAATCGGAAGAAGTAGATAATAACTCTACGTAATTAAATATGTATCTATGGCTACCTCTATGGCTGCCTTAGATACATAAATTATTCTGCCCAAGGGCCTTTGGTTGAAATCAAATAAGAAATCAAAGCAGTTCTAGTAGTGCTCATTTATTAAAAAAATTAGATTCCAATACCACAATCTTGTTAGCTTCTGTCCATCACGTAACTGCGTCCATTCGTTAAACAAACAGAAGTATTTTGGTAGAAATTGGCAAATTCTACATCTGTCTGTTAGACGTAACTACAATGACTTAATGTTAAGCAATTTAAAGGGAGCTTTGATTTCAAATGTAAAACTTTTTTTTTAGCTTTGCTGTGTAAATACATCAAGTTAACATTTTCAAAAAGAAAGAAATGTTATTGAATAATGAACAGTTCACAAGAAAAGAATATTGTAGTTTCAGAAAGTGCAAAAGTAGTAGTTTTTTTTATTCCTGTGGCGTTCAGGAGAAAATGTTAGAATTTGTATTATTTTCGATTTTTAATTCATTTGCTCTTTTTCGTTAAGAGCATTTAGGTTATCCACTTTAGGGATATAAAATTAGATATATACTGCCAATATAAGAATATATTAACAAATATAAAAAAAATAAAATGGTTTTATAGCTTACATGAAACCAAAGCGATCCAGTAGATACCGAACTTCATTTTCTGTAGAGGTGGTTACGAACGGACGGACAGAATGAACATAACAGCTTCCCACCTGGAATCGCTAAAAATGATACAAGCTTGACTATTCAAGATTAAAGTGCGGATCTCATCATTCGAATAGGTTTCGATTATTATCTGGGCTTTATTATTCCATGTCATTTTGTTAATTTGATTGTGAATTAGCGGTTATTCAGTTCCCTTCAAGTTCACAGCTGCATCTGTTCAGTTTGTGAAGCCATATCAAATAAATGTTGACTGTTCACTCGATACATCTAATTTTCATGTCTCGTAAACAGATACCCACTCGGAACAAAACACACAAGACTTCATTTTCGTTGGTAAAAACAAAAACAATTTTGAAATGCAAAATTTCTTGATTTATGCAGAGAATTAAGAACTGTACATACATTTCTTGAACCTTGGTATTATTTTGAATATTAATATATTAAATCTTTGCTTAATGTAACATCAAACAACGGTATTCACAGATATAAAATTTAATTTAATACTGAAAAAAAAAAATACTGAAAACAGTCATTATAAAATTTTTTTTTTTCTCTGCTTAAAGTTATAAAAAACTACTCGAAAATTCCTTTATTTTGTTAAACGTACATTTCCCATTTCCTGCCAAGAGGTTCGCTGAAAAAAATATATATAATGGCGTCAGCTGTAGGCCCGGTAGCCAATTGGTAAAACGCTTGACTTCTGCCTAAAGGGACAGGGTTCAATCCCCAGTGGAGGTCAGGGATTTTTTTTAGGCTGGATTCTAATTTCAGTGAGGTCTTAGGGCCACCCAATCCTCAGTAGAATGGATATCGAGTTCTTTCCGGGGAATTAAAGGCGGGCGTTAATCATAAAAGCCGGAAGCCTTAGCTTCCGCAATCCCAAGGGCCACGTAAGCCTGTAGTAAGATACTTTTACTAGTGTCATAATGTCATAACTCTGTTTTTCCTATTAGAGTTGATCTAATTGCCTTTTTTTTTTTCTCGTTTGACAGTTAGGTCATACTAAAAATACAAAGTCGATTAGGTTTCTGGAGTCTAAAAGAATTTGGGAATCACCGAATACTTTCTTAACATTGCTTTTCACTGACACTTAAATTTACTAAACTGATACTATAAGATGATACTTGATAAATATTTAGTATTTTTTTTTATTTGAAAAAAAAATCGACAACTTCGCTGATAATCAAAGACGAACATACATTGAGTTAGCTTTGCATTAGGAACCTAATAATGCATTGCTCCAAATTTCTGTGTAATTGTGACTAGCATACGCCAAGCAATAGAGTCCAGGTGTCGCACATCCTGTATCCGTAACTGGACCCAACTCCGTTACAGCAACTCCGTCAATTCACGCTCATTCCGAGGGGGAGGATCAGCAGTTCTCGTTAGTCTATCTTATCCCCACACTTGTTCAATTGAGTTACAGTGATGAGAGTTTGGGAGTCAAGACAATGTGGCGAATTCGTGGTCGTGTTCCTCCAACTACTTTGTATTTATAAGAGCCCGATGGCAAGGTGCTTTGTCATGTTTGAAGGTAACACTGTGGTCATGGAAGAGCTTCTGCAGAAATGGTTGTGAATGGTCGGTGCCAGTAGAATTCAATTTTCAGTGTTTGTGGAATGATAACCAACGGGTCTGCCAGGGCGTATCTCAGACTAGAACTACCACCACACGCCAGTTGAATCCCAACTGTGCAAACAGAGGATAGACCCTCTGTAGAAATGCGAACAGGCCATCAGAGGATGCAGCAAATTCTCTAGACAGTCTTCTTCCATCTGTAGAGGGTCCGTTGCCAATCTTCCTTGTCCCATGCGAGGCGTTGTTTGCAACGCCTGCGCTTCCTCCTGGTACCTCATGCATATTTTGCGTACAAATATTCCATTTAAATAACATTGTTAAAAAGGAATTACTTTCAGTCTGACGATTTAGTGAAATTAACCGTTTGTAATTATTTTACTTTACTGGGACCATAACCGTAATGTGATATCGTTATGTGGTATCGAGGAGAAAATAATCCAAATTAAATTTCCTCGGCAGAGATTTTCGTTAACTGGTAAGCTAGTAAAATTCCGACTTTAAAAGGCTTAAAAAGGAAGTGAATAAACTAAGGCGAAAGTGTAACAAAATAAATATTTAATAAAACAATCTTCTTTTAAAACTTAATACATTCTCACACAGAGAAATGGAATTCCTTTAGCTATATGGAAAATTCCTACAGATCATCAACTAGATTAACATATCTATTTCTTTAACGTTAATTATCGAATAGTTTAAAGTCCAAAACTATTTAAGCAAGTTAAATGAAAGTTCTTTTCTTCGGCTCGCTAAACTGGGCCTAAACTGCTTCGGTCAAAAGGCAGTTCTAAACTTCTTAGTATGGACGAAGAGAGTACGAAACTCTGGGGAAAATAAAACTGTACTCCCGGGGTAATCTTTATCACTGGGGAGCGGGGAGAGAATTGCACTGCAGCGATTAAGAACACATCTGTACCGCTGGAAAACTGAACGAGAACTCACTGCAGCGATTAGGAACACATCCTTACCGCTGTAAACTTGAACGAGAACTCACTGGCAGCAATATCAGGAACATATCCTTATGTCTGCGAACTTGGGAGAAGACCGAGCCTATAGCAAAAAGGAACACATCCTTCTCGCTGTGAACTTGGGCGAAGACTGCGACTATAGCAAAAAAGAACACATCCTTCTCGCTGTGAACTTGGGCGAAGACTGAGCTCCGAAGCCTATCTTTTCTGGAGATGCACTTAGCACGTTCTCGTTAATTACGCAACAATGGGTCGCTGGCGCACCTAGCATTGTCAACAATCACTCACGAGATATTATCCGAAGCCTAAATCGGCAACATGGGCGCTGCCATTTTGAAAACACAGATTCAGGAATTCTTTTTATTTAGGCCTTCAGTGTGAAATGAAAAATATTGAAAGGAAAGTTACTATTTTCTTTCACACAAACACATTTAGTCATATTATCAAGCATTCTGTATGTGTATCCTGTACCCCTCGGGGCGTTGGACATAACGATTATCAAGATGAATTTGGGATCGGGGAGTCAGTCCGACGCCCTTCTGCCCATTTTACAGATAAATCTGGTCCCCATTTTACATAGGGCTGGGTGAATCCAAGGATCTGTCTAGAGAAAAAACATTCAGGGAAAACTCCCTGACTTCTCAAGATTTTGACCGCCCTCACGATTAGACTATCACGCTAAATAAGTCGAAAAAAAATGATAGATACACAAATAAATTGAAATTATTTTTTAAGAAGTTCATTTCGATATAAGATATTTTGAAGGTTCTTAAACAGCTCGTAATAGATGATAACTCTTGATTTCTTGAGCAATAAAATTTCTCTTTCTCAATTAATTTTATTAAATCAACTCAGCTTTGTAAATGAGATTTAGCTTGGTTTAATTCATTTTACTTTTACAGTTAACTTATTGTAATTAAAAAAGTAAAACAATTATTTGAATCTTAACTCGCCCCTTTTTAGGCTATGTCATTTATGAAGAAACAATTTGAAAAACACTATACATTATTTTCGTATCACAGCTAACAAAAATTAAGTCATCACGTTTGTTGATTTCAAAAAAGCGTATGACAGTATAGACCGCAACTCACTACTTAATGTTTTAACAGAATTGGGACCAAAAAACAAGAAATGTTATCAAAGACATTCTCACTGAAACAAAAGCTAAAGTTTATGGGTGGATGTAGTCATGAGTTTGGAATAAACACAGGTGTCCGTCAAGGTGATGGAATATCACCATTGCTTTTCAATTGCGCTCTTGAAAAAGTTGTCAGAGAATGGAGATTGGCAGGTGCACCGTCACACCGACTAGGCCAAAGATTAAAGGTATTGAGATTGACTGTCTAGCGTTTGCTGATGACATGGCACTAATTGCCAAAGACATCCCTGATGCACAGAAGCAGATTATTAAACTGGAACAGCAAGAAGCAAAAATAGACTTCAAATCTCTTATGAAAAAACTAAATTTATGACTAATATCAAAAACGCTCCACGTGAACTGGACATTAACGCTAATAAAATTGCCAAAGTAGAGGAATTTAAATACTTAGGTGAATGGATCACAGAAAATTGCAACGAAAGTAAATCTGTAACATCAAGAATTCAGAAAATGGAAGTTGCTTTTCAACACACTAAGGATGTTTATAACAAACAATGCTTGTCCTGGAACAGTAAAATTCGCCATTACTTAACAGTGATTAAACCTGAAGCTCTCTATGCATCAGAAATGCTCAATTTTCAATACAAGACATTTAAAGAACAGATAGAGATTAAGGAAAGAAAAATTATGAGAAAAAAATCTAGGGCCCAGAATTAAAAATGGAATTTATTACTCAAAACCCAACTATGAAATTTATAAACACATTTCTAAACTTACTGCCACAATGAGAATGCGACGAATTCAATTTTTAGTTCTTTTGGAAAGAATGAATCATTCCAGACTTACTTATCGTATCCATAAATTTTTACGAAACAAAAGTACAAGACCAAAGTGGTATAAACAATTAGAAAAGGACCTCATTGAGTTAGGATCTCTAAATTTGCAGGATAGAAATGTGGTCAGGCATATTGTCCACACAAGGGAATTTACGGATGATGTGAAGAAACCAACACGACGGGCATGATCGGAGGAGCACAAATTGCATAAGTCCATCCAAATGAAGAACTACTGGGCAAGGAAAAAGGCTCAACATGTGTTGATTCCGCGTGGTCCTAAGTGACCCATTCGCGAAGAAGAAGAAGAAGAAGAAACAATTTATTTAAATCCTTTCACATTTTCTCAATAGATTAAAATTTATTAAGTTTATATCAACAGGTTAAAGTTTGTGAACTTTGCAGTCTATTTCTGCCATTCAAGAGAAATCACCATTCCTCAAAACATCCGCGAAATCATAACAAAGATTCATGTAAATGTGTCCAGATTCATGAATATAAGGTTCATCAAGATCGCAACTCAATTTTGAGCTTTTCAAAGTAGATGTTTTTTTTTTCATTGAATGAATGACAATCTGTTAATTCCGGTATTTTTAAAAGATGTTTGTTAAAACTTACTAAGTGAAAATTAACGAGATATGATACTAAACTACACATTAGAGCCTGCAAAAAAGATGAGTTGATAATGAACTGTAATCTCTAAAGTCACATTTTGATCCTACTTTCCTATGAAAAAGGAAGGCTCATTAAGTCGGTCCATCTAGGTGCATTTGTGTCCTTCCCCCTCCCTCCTTACTAACTTCGAACCGCTGGATGGATGTTCTTGAAACGTGGTATGCGTATTTGAGGACTAGCGAAGATCTAACAACAATATTTGATATCTTTACTAAAATGGTCCTTTTCGAGAAATTAAAACCTGAAGACGACAGAATTCCCATAGCTAAGCAATGGACTCGAAGCAGTGGGTTGCTATCTTAAGATTTTTATCTCTTAATATTTTATTGTCTTAAATGATGCATATTAAAATTTATTAGCTAATTCATTGCTGATTAAATTTAAAGAAGCGCAGTGGATTACCTAATAAAGTGTAAATAATGGAAATTAACTCGTTGTATTTTCTGATAAAAAAATATTTGTTTTCAGTATATCTAATAATTTGAATATAAACCTTTTTGTTTTTGTTGTTTCACGAAGCAAAACAAAAGAACAAATAAAAAAATAAAGGTTTTTATAAGAAATAATATTGTGAATTTTCTTATAAAGTTCGTAAATAAACGAAGATAAATATTAGGGAATATTTTCAGCATTGATGAGTCTTTAATGTTAAGTTCTGTGGAATGCTAACTATTGGTTAGAGAATATCCTCTTAGTTGTAAGATATTGGTTGGCGTTCCATTTGATTTCTGCCGCGGTCAACCACAACGACCACAGACGATACCAAAGATACCAAATTTTGATCTGAGAACAGTGACGAATATATAAATTTTACTGCCTCGAATGTCGCAAGTCGATTGTAAAGAGCCGTGATGTTCTTGACTTTTGTGCACTTTAGTAGATCATCTTATTTTGGCTTTATCATAATTAAAGTAAATAAGCAATATTAAGAGGTAAGGGGTTGAAGAACAAATGCTGGATTTTATTGTGTAGAGTCACTTCTTTTCGGGATATAAGTAAAATTTTGTAATTATTGTAACATACGATATTAGCTCAGTTTTATGATTTCAGTTGTTGTTTTGTTATCCCCAAGAAAGACATAATTAAGGAATTGGATGTATCTACTTTCACAATTATTTGTGAAATATTTGTAAAGATAATAGAAGAAAACTGAAACATGATATTAACAAGGTGGAATTTGCTTAACAACATTTACGTAACTTATTATATATAATTTATGAGAGTAATACAGATTACACAACCGAAATCTCCAAATGTAAACACAATTTTGAAATATTAATTTACATTCACATATTAATAAAAGACAAGATGAGAAGTATACACTGCTTTTTTGAAAACTATATTGAAATAATTATTCATTCTATCTCTCTGTTATTCGATTAAACTGTAGTGTAGAGTCATATTGGAGCATCCTTATATTAAATTGTTTTCTAAATGAAGAAACTAATATAAGCTGAGAAAAGAAAACAAAAGAAAAAATTAGTTTCGAATACAGGCGTACAAAAACCAAAAATTACTGATCAGAAAAACAATCAGTAGTTTGAAAATGGCAGTAAAAATTCAGATTATAAATAGTTGTTAATGGTGATACGGAGTTGTTAAAGTAAATGACATCATTTCATCCTTACACCCAACATTGTCTCTAGCGAATTTGTAGCAAATGATATGAACTCCGTTCATCAACAACGGTTTGCCACTTACTTTTAGCATTTAAGACAAGTTTTGATTATGTTAATGGCAGGGTAATCAATTTTTGACAAAAAAAATCCCTTAAATATCATAAGGTTATTACATCTGCGAATTTACTCCATTATGATAATCCACCCTTCAAATTCTGATTGTGCTCGATGTGACACCCGATGTCCAAATTATTGCCCGCCATCTATATTACAAGCGCTTGAAATAGGCGCCTGGAATCCTATGGTATTTGACATTCAATTTATGAATTGGGAAACAAGTTGGAATGATTGATTATTATATATAATCGAAATGGCTTTCCATTCTGTTAAAACTACGCATTCAGAGCGTGATAACTGCTCTTTTATTTTTAGCAGATTGTCCAACACTTATCATAAGACATTCCATTCCATGTGGATGATGCAGTTAAAGTAGGTAGTTTTATGCTTAGTAGCCTTCCTTATGATACCTATTAAAAATCACTAATGGTTTTGTAATGAAGAATGAGTAATTTGAAGTGTTAATAAGACCGAATAGTTTTGCAATTGTAGTAAACTTCTTGTGAAATGATATCTTGAAGTTACAAAGATTTCACTATTAAACTAAATTCAGTCAGACTTCTGCTCAATTTAGTAATACTGCTAATGATGTTTTGAAAATAGAATGAAACTGAATGAAACTGAAACTTGGTATTCATATCAAATTTTGAAATCTCAGAAATCTCTTAAAGTAGATTAAGACAGCATAAAGTTTAAAAGCAAAGTATATCTAAATTGCAGAATCATCATATTCCGTAGATGCAATATGTGTCAAAGTCAATACGGATCTTCGCTTCAGAACTTAAACATTCCATTAAAGTTTCAGCTTCCAATAAGTTTTTTGATCACAATCCTTCCCAAACCTCATTACCTATATGTGCCGTATGCTATAGTGCACCATGCGAATAAAAAGAGAATGTAAATAAATAAATGGATTTCAGACTTGTATAATTCTTAGAAACTTTGCAACTGCATTCAGTTACGATATGATTTAATGTTTTGCTTTAAAAGTTTGTTAATCATAAAAATATAATCAATAGCAAACAGTGTCAATATATATCATATCAATGCATTGTGTAAAACTTTAAAATGACAGTTTAAAAGGGAAATTATCTCTGTGGAAGTTTACATTAAATTGTACGCTATATTAGCCTATGAATAATTCATCAAATTACTAAACTGTTATTGGCAGGTATCAATAAATTCACTGCTCTTCGTTTTAATCATTTGCAAAATAAAACTAGTTAATTGATTTCGGATTCGCTTTGAAGTTTGTAATAATTTTTATTGTTGCTTTAGAAAAAATTCTATACTGAAATTCAATGTTTCATTTTGTGTGAAATGTAAATAACGGAGATCGGTGCTAATTAGTTTGCAGAGTTTGAATTTTTTAATATATTTGATAATAGCTGCAAGAACATAGAATATACTATTCGAAAGCAGTATCTTTCCGCTACAATATCATTAAGTAAAGGTCTTAAAAAAAAAAGGACATCAAAATCTTTTAAGCTTGATTTAGATTTTTCCTTTTTATTACTTTAGAAAATTTTTATTGCAGTTATGGAAAAATATAAATATCTTACAATGTTTACAAGTATATTACATTATCCCATTAAAAATAAACACTGAACGTAATCTTAATTATTTAATGATGAAAAACCTTTGCATTTTTGGCTACAAGTAGTCATGTACTAAATTCTAATACATATAAATATATATATCTGGTTCTCGTGACAACAGGAAAACGAGAAAAAAAAATTGTATCGATTTTTTTTTAGATAATGAAGGTCTACATTGAAAGAATAATAGCAGATTTTTTTTTCTTTGGATTGGATGAAAAAGGGATGGAAACTAATTTGCCGAATAACTATTTTTTTTTACATTGTTTTTATTCTTAATAGAATCATATTCATATGGTGGGTGAGGTACAGGAATCTCCCGAAAAATTGAAACATAGCCTTTTTTCATTTGGAAATGCATATAAATGTGTATGTTTTATTATAATCGATAGGACGAACAAAGGACGAAAAAATTTAAGACAAAAATTAATTGTAAATAGTGCGTTTGCTGTATCATTTTTAGGCTAGCTCTATTCGTAGTTAATACGATGGTATAAACTACTGTATAATTTTGTTTCATTTTTGTTTTACACATAACTCTATTATGCACCTACTGTGTAACAGTGTAAACTTATTTTCTAGCTTTTATATACATTGACAAGTGAAATAAAAGGTAAGTTAAGGAAAAGCCGAAGTTCAGCTTTTCGGTGGAGCTCCCTTGCCTAACTCACCGTGTGAAGACGGACCACCAAGTTAAGAATAATAGCAATATAAAAATATTTCAGAAAAATCCCTTCTTCCACTACCTATTATGCTCAGTGTGGCCACCTGAATTCCGGACTATGGCCCTGCGACGTAACTTCGACATCAGGAGTGAACGCTGTAAAATACACAGGGGTATTTTGACCCACTCCTCCTCTTTATACTTTCAATAGTCCATCAACTGTTGTAGCACATCTCTTCTTAATTCCCATTTTAATAGTCTAAAGCCACAAAAATGCATCGGAGTGGCATCAGGGGACTTAACGTCAACGATGACGACAAGTCCTTGAATGACGTACATGGCTTCGTGAGGATCAATCAGAAGCTGAATAATTAATTGAATCATATCAATGGCTGTATAATGGTTTTCAAAATGTGTATTTGTTAGAACCTTTGTAGGAATATTGAAGAGGGGCGTCCTCATAGGAGCCCAAAAGGCTTCAAATGTTAAGTATTTTATTAAATGTTTTTAAAATTAATTTGTATATTGTTTTTAATTCAATAACTCGTAAGCATAGTTTTCTAGATCATATCTGTTTCTTTTCTAGTAGGTTATTTATACCTCTTCTTGGAAACTATCTTTTTGTTATACACAATAGTTCAATCGGCATTTCCGACTTTCTTCAGATTAAGTTTAATATATTTACTAAAATCGGAAATGCCGATCGACATATTGTGTAAAAGAAGAAGTTCTTAAGACGAGTTATAAAGTTTCCATATAAGATAGTAGGAAAGGCAGGTTTGAGATATAAAACTAACAGATTATTGTTTCAAATTTATGATATAAAATAATAAATAATAAATAAAAAATAATAAAATTCACATTATTTTAATATAACAGGAGAAAAGATTCTATTCATCGCATTGTTTTACACTTCATAACAGTTGCAAGATATTTGAAATGTATTACAATCATATCTTTTCTTATTTGTGTCTTTATTTATCTGTCTGTATTAAAATATCTAACTCGATACAAACCTAAAACTCGTCAGTCTTCAAGTTTCTAGTAGCTTATCATTATATTTTATTCAATAGCAAATTATAAGTTGCTGTTTTAAGAAATATCTATTTCTCCATTATCAATTTTATAACTTTCAATTAGATATTGTAAAATTTTTCAAGTGATATTTTCCAGTTACTTGTTCCTTATTGGAGAGAAAATAATTGGTATAGTTCTTGCTGTACCACTTACTTCCTCTCTACGAAGGCGATGCTACAAAGTTAATTATTTCTCCGTAAGTAATGCCTACCTTCACGACAGAGCCATAAAGCGAAGGGATGGGAGAGACTGGTTTCATGATCAACCGACCTCTCAACTACGAGTTTTATTGCACAAGGACCCTACAGTGCTGTTGAAAGTGGGTCATTTCCGCTATCCGTTGAGAACTATTGGCCAGTAAAACACATTTACTTAAGCAAATTATCACGAAATAAAGAAATGCTTCAGAGAATTCAAGTAATTCTAGTTGAAAAGAATGTCTACTAAGTTTTCATTGAAAGAAAGAACGTTCAATAAAAATAAAAAAAAAATTAAAAGATTCTTAAATCAAGGATAATAAATTGGTGGTCAAACACAAAGCAAGAAAACAGTAACAGTGCTAAAATAATAGATTATTTTACATTAGAATAATTTAAATAGCAATGAGACCCTTTCATCGTTTGTTAGTATTACGGTATTTAGGAACCTCATGAATAAAATCAAATTCAACATTTTTAAAAACCTTTGCTGAGTTCTATGTCACATAGCTAGAATATTGATTATTTTTCTATTTGCATTCTATTTGTTGCATTTTCTTTATTAGTACTTTATGGAATAAACTTAACTTACATCTACAGTCCGTCTCAGATTTCGCTAACAATATTATTGTTGCTGGCTAACAATGGCATTCATGTGTTCTTTCTTTCTATTGTTAATTATTGTTTTACTTAAAATACAATTTTTTTTTAAATACTTTCTTTAAAAAAACTTAATTCTTATTTTTCTTACTGCTTATGTGATTACCGTAAAGGGTATTTTTTTAAATTTTATAATATTGTCAGAAATTTAACGTGTATTAAAAATTATAGTGATAATTAAAAGACAAACACACTAAAAATGGTTTAAAAAAGATTATATAATGTTAAAAATATATGGAAGAGCTTTCGAGAGGATTTAACAGCTCTCCTTGTCAACTATAAAATTTTATAAATAATTATAATCATACCTTGTTGTTTTCATCACTTACAATTATTGGACTGTTATTAGCTTAACTACAAAAAGATAAAGGTAAAACGTAGGGTAAACGCATCTTCAAAATGGTAAATACCAGAGGTCGTATATTCATATTCAGGAGTCATAGGCATATCCATAATTTTGGAATGGAAGGGGTCGTAAATGTTGAACCAAAAAAAATATTGTATTCTTTTCCTTAGAAACAAAATATTGAACTTTTCAAACAAAGTTCAAAATCTTAAATTTTTTTCTATTTTCGGATATAAGGTGGGAGTGATCACAACGCGTATCAACTAACCCTCCTCTTGATACGCCAATGTTCAGGATATATTAGGTAAGCAGCGCACATCCTCAATATCACCGATATTCCATTTTTGCAATTATTCTTGTTAAAGAATCTTGTTATACCTACAATTAAATCCAACAAACAATGTTTAAAAAAGAGGAGAAATTTCATAGGGTAAAAAGTGTATTAAATAAGTGTTAAAAGCTTATTATGTTAAAATTATTTCGAGTGCGCGAAATAAAATACAAGCACCTTTGAGCCCTTTAAATAGATGGCGCAGCCGGATGTGTACTGGGACAACAATACCCAGAAATATTGTCTATATCAATGAAAACCATCGATAAATTGTCATTTATCGTTTAATTAAAATTATATAAATTATATAAAGTAGCATTCAAAATTACTCTGCAAATTAAAGTAAAATAATAAAACTCAATCAAACGAAAATGCAATCTCACATTCAAGTTATCACGTCAATTTTGTAGTGGGTTCCGTAATGCTCTCCCCAATGAAAGGATATCCAACCTAAATGGGTATGCGTCGCCATTGGAAAACACGATATATAAAGTCATTATGATGATTCAGTACTATAAGGTTAACACTTATGTAAATTAGAGAGAGAGAGACATAAAAATAGTCTAGAAGTAATGGCAGAGGGCACTAGATCAACAACAGGAAGCAAAAGTTGATACAGAACGTCTGAATTACAAGAGTCATTCAATTGAAAACAAGCTGTCCAGCATTGCACAATGAAAACAAGTTTTATCTTAAAAGTAATCACCGAAAGAGTTTCAGACAACATTAGACGGTCAAACGCTTCCCATAGAAGTCGCTAGGTGACTTCTGGAACCATATCCTCACTGCATCCTTGACATCATTGTCCGATTGGAATGTAAAGCTTCCCAACGATCTTTTCAATTCCTCAAACAGGTGGAAATCACAAGCTGTATGGTGAGTAAAGATCAGGGCTGTATGTTGGTGTTTAAGGACATCCCACTTGAATTTCTGCAATGTCTCTTGAATAATGTTTGCTGTATTGGGACGGGCGTTGTCATGCAGAAGGATAACTCCTTTCGAAAGCAGTCCCGGTCGTTTGGACTTGATGGAATTGAAAAATCAATTGGATTTCAAGGCATCGTTGAGCATTGATGGTTGCTCCTTTGTCCAGAAATTTGTTAAGAATTTACGATAAGAAAAACGTCAGCATCACCTTGCT
>JAFIDM010012231.1:52209057-52251251 GCA_023159025.1 Thereuonema tuberculata | reverse complement strand
ATCCAATTCAATTCTGTGTTAGATTTGCTACAGGAACACGTAGCCTATTTCTAATTGACTGACCCTTAGGCCTACAATATTACAAAAAATAATTTTGTTAAATTTCGGAGTTAGATTGCTGAAAAGTATTTTCTAAATGTTCAAATGTCACTTGCTTTATCAATATAGGTTGAATTCTTGCAATTACTGCAGATTTGATTTTCGTGAAAAATAATTTTTTGCAATTTTTTAGGAAATTTGGGAAAGCTTTTAGGGAATGTTCTTGAAATTGAATCAGACTAAACCGAAACAATCTAAATGAGGCTTACGTGTAAATAGTAAGTAGCTTTAAGTACCTTTTTTCCACTTACTTAATATTGTTAAAGTTTGTTGTATTATAGCTAGTCTTTTCGTATTTTCCATAGAAATATGAAGCATTGGCATTCAGTAATTGTTAGCCAATTAATTACATCTTGTTTTTTTTTACGTCAAATTATGTTATTTTTCTGCGAGAAGTTCGTTCTTTATCACACGAATATTTCTTTTATTTATACTGATTTCCAATGCGAGTTCATGTTATTGTTTTGCTAAATTGTAAATGCTTGTTCATCGAGAATGCAGATTAACACTAGCGACATTTAACAATCATAAATAGACAATCTTTTAATATGATGAAGCGATTAAAATATTTAAGCTAAATAGAAGACAATATTCATTCACTTTTAAAGAGAATTAATTATGAGCAGTGCTCTGTTTAGTTGAGATCCAAGTGAAGAATAATTTAACAACGTTTCATTAAAGCTAGGCGAACACGTACCAATCGGGGACAATATTGGTGGACAATATTGGTACTTTTGATTGGTACCAACCGTTTTCAGCAATAAAAAGGAACAATATTGCCCATTGGCGATTGTCGGAAAAAAGGTACCAACTTCAGTTGGCGAGAAAGATTGCTGCTTAGCGAGCGAATCACATGAACGGATGAAATCATGTGACAATGCTGATGTCGAAGAAGGCGGGACTTTGAACATCGGAAATTCAGTCACTCACGCCGGCCATTTTCTTTGAGAAACAAGGCTGAAAATCAGCAAAATGGGTCGGCCCAACACAGATAATTCCAACAACAACATTTTGTCAATTGATAATGAAAGAATCTTAATTGATTTCTACAGAGGGACGGCGTTTAATACTATAGCAATTCTGAACGGAAACACGCTCTCTCTAGCTCTCCCTGGTGAGCAACGCCGTAACTAGGCCAATACTCGTCAAACGAAAACCTGTGTGTTCGCGGACAGTGCCAACCGCCAATACCAATCATGACCAATATTGTCCACCAATATTGTCCCAGATTGGTACGTGTTCGCCTAGCTTAAAGCAGCACTTTTAGAAATCAGTTACAAACGAATGAAAAGATACACAACAAAAAGACCTATTGGTAACTCATAATGTCACGGTCTGAGCTTCAGAAAACTGATCTTCTTGCGTTTCTCAGAATATCTTCAACTAAAACGTCCATGCAGTAGATGTTTAAAACATAGATCTGTGGCTTTACAACCAAATAGCTGTTGGTATCAACCAAACTAAAAAATTACTATGAAATAGGCTACACTAAATTCCAATATTAGAGCTTACTAACCTGGACCTCTTTGTTAACAATTATTTAATTATTAATAGGAGTGTGTGAATTCTTTACTTCGTTAAAATTAATAGCCTACAACTGAAATAATAAAATAGATAGATGACGGCATTCAAATTACCATGTTCATTTATTCAGTTTTAGAGGCATAAGCTTGGGTGCTTTAGTCAAGAAATGTTAAAACAACTACTTTGATCAAGGTTTTAGTGAATTCGAAAAGAAAATTATAGTGTTTTAATGCCTGTGTTATTTCCTTTTATGGGATGGCAATAAAGGAATTATATTTGCAAGAATCATCTTGTTTGAAAATAGTATAATTTGTATTTACTACAATGTATAACATTCAGCAAATCAGCAGAAATTCTGTTTCATAGGAATCTCTGTATTTTACAATTTCGTTTTAGCTTAAATGAATGTATACTTCTACTAATCAGTCTAGAATGGACTGATACATCATACCTTCCATCTTTTTTTTTAAAAGCACCAAATTCTGATGGGATAAATAATTGTTGTGGTTGATGCTACTGTAAACACATCTTTCTTATAGCAATATTTCCTAATAGTTCCAAGCATTAATATTAATGTACTATTAAAATTCAGATGTCTACAATAATTGTAGTGTAATTTATAATTATTATATAGGCAATACCATTTTTATGAGGCAGTTGTGTAAATGTGTACTTGTACAGAGAAATACAAAGAAAAGAACACTGATAATGCATTTTTTTATTAACATTTATTTTATTAACACTTTATAACGACATTCTTCTTCTTACTGCGCGTACCGAGCATGGAGGTATGCATTCTAAGGAACCCAGGAGTTCCCACAGAAAATCCTGGGGAAAGATACTGAGAAGGTTTCCCGTTGGCGCCTTAGAAAACCATTATGGAAATAACTTCAGACCAGAAGAGAATAGTGAAGAAGAGGCTGAAAAACCAGTATTTGTCAAAGGAAAGGAGAGGAAACATCCACACCGCTGCGTGATTCGAACCCATGTTCCGACACATCTGCCTCATGGGAGGCCTCCGCCTAAACCACCTCGGCCGCACCGGAACGGCATTAACGACATTATTCACACAATCAATTTAGAGCAATAAGTTTATCAAGAGTAAAGAATTTTCACATTTTTTCCTCTCCTATTCTGTTATCTAAATTGGATAAAAATTACAAAATATTTATTTTTGATCGTATTATAAGCGTTTTTTCAATAATGTGTTGTAATGTGTCAATAAAGTGTTATAATGAAGGCGTAATAAATGTACTAACAGTTTTAATGATTCGAATAATTTGTAGACTGTCGCATTTGAATATGATTAGAATGAATTACTATTATCGAGCAAAGGACAATGAAACAGCACTCTAATTGATTATATTGCACTGATCTCATTATACCATTAAATTTTGATACTTCACAACATTGTGTCATCAATAGTGCATTCGAACAATAATAACAAATAGTTTTGGATGCTAAAATACTTGTCATTATTGCACTTGCTGCTTGCTTTTAGTTATTGATTTCAATTTCAAATTAATAACTTGTAATAATCGGCAAACAAACTTCTATTTCGAAGAAAGTAACGGTAAATGTTAACTACTGTCTTAATATCACTTGCGATCGTCTGAAATTAAAGGCGACTGGAAGACATCGAAGGTAGATGCCACCACATCGATTACTTTGGGAACTATTAGGTAAAAAAACAAGTGAATATAATTTTGTGCTAAAGCATAAATTTAAGAGCTATTCATAATAATAATAATAATAAAATCATTTTTCCTTACTTTACTGTACTTCTTTTTTTATTATTATTTTTTTTAAAAAAAAGTTAGGAAAATAAGAAAAAAAAGATTAGGCGAATATTCAGGAAAAAACGATTAAGAGAGAAAAAAACAAACACAAAAACAAAAAACAAAAGAATTACGATAGCCGATACGGGTTTGAACCGACAATTTAACAATCAAGCTATATCTGATAACTGAAATAAGATGGTTGCATTTCTAACATTTAAGCTAATAGCGGAAATCCAATGAAAACAATACCAAATATCTCGAACATGGGGGGGGGGGGCTGAAAATATCCTATTCCTACGTTGTTTGGGCCTCTGAACACGGTGATGAAGTCCGTTGTTCGATCGACCTTTCGTTCGGGAGTTGTTAGACACGTGGACAGACACGGACGGACAGAACAAACGTAATAGCTACCGATTTTGATCGCTATCAGAATAACTCCCAAATGGGTCACTAAAAATTACACGAATCTTTTTTTTCTTCTTAAAAGAGTGGAGTCATTAAAGTTCATCATCTACAGTACAGAAATTTTATGACCAATAATTACTTAAAAACCTTTAAATGCACACATCAGTATCTGCATATACCAGTGAAAGATCCATTACATATCTACTGTAATAGATATACTTATCTTTCACTGGACTGCACTACTGAATTCACGAGTACCTTGGAAAATGGAGTTAGATATGTTTATGAAGTAAAATTATATTTAAAAAAATATAATTTTTAGTGGGCATAGTTACCAAGAGGTTCAGCCTATTTAAGCACATCTTTTAGGAAAGCAGTTAGAATATCTCTTGTATACAGTTAGAATAGCGTAGTATAATTTTCAATGGAAGAAATAAATCTATCGACTTCGATCAAGGTAAAGGAAACTTGCTACAGTGTCTGTGTGTGTGGGGGGGGGGGGCTGAAAATTTAATAATATTCTTATTTTAGAATAAGCTACCTTCATTCCTGCTTCGCACATTGAAGTTATAAGTAAGAAACCTAAGTAGAGATGACCATCATCTTATCTTTCAAATCATACAATAGTTGGTAGGGCATTATATAAATTGGTAGGAATGGCTATCAACACTGATAGGACAATGCTGCAACGGGAAATATTATGATTTTTTTCTAGTCAGAAAATTTCTGTAGAAAAAGGAACCGAAATAATTGATTTTTATAACAAAACCATCTGTATTTAAATATTTTAGCGTTTTATCTTTAACTTTTTCTTAAATTCGTATTCTTTTTATGTAAATGGAATGAATTAAATTTAATTAAGAACCGAAACACGTTAAATTAAGAATCGAAAGTAGATTTATTTACTCTTTTTTAATAAAAAATGGAAAATTTCTACTGTTCAGGAGATCGTATTACAATTCAAAAATAAACGAAGGCTTTTCATTTGTATCGTTGTCATGACTTCAAAGCTTGACAGTCTTTTAAGGTTAATCGCTACTTTTATTTTAGTCAGATTAGATCATATTTTGACGTTGGGCATATTAAGCTTCCTAAAACCTTCCTCAACAAAATAATAAAATTCTCCATCGATCGGTTTGGTGCTTCGTCCATCACATTGGATAATACCGAAATTACTCTTTTACATTTTTCTCGAAAACGACTATATTTGCAGGAAAAATAATGGAGTACAAAAATGAAGAATGTAATTTTTTTAAAAAAGAATTTAACGTGCCTAAAAATTCAACAAATTATGATAACCAAGGAAGGCACAAAACCTTCCTTGGTTATCATTTGTTGAATTATTAGGCATGTTAAATTCTTAGGACGTTTGGCACGTCTTTTTAGGCACGTTAAAACTAAAAAGATTTCGCACCCCGATCTATCAACGGCATCCCGAGAGTCTGTGATGACCGTTTCGTCCTCTTTTATCGTCAGCCAGCCATACTGCACCGATGACCACTGCTGAATAACATAGCATATTCTACAAAAGAGGTTCTTATAATTTGTTTGCTCACAATAGCGTTGTATTTGATAGTTATTAAGAAAAGGCGCCTCCTTACTTCATAAACATTTTATAGCTACTTAAAATGAAACTAAATGGATTCTTTTCTGTAAGTATTGAGGATTATACGCTTTCTACTATTCCTTTTGGTTTTATCACATTCTCCATTTAAGCTACATTATCCTTCGGTTATAGGAATTGAGCCAAGTTATTATGAAAGCATGTAGTTAATGAGCTTCCTGGTTTCTCCATTAATCTGCACTAACTATCGAAAATGAAGTGCTTGATTTGTGTTAAAATGAGTTTTCCGTGAAGGAACTAACTCACAGTTTTTGAAAAAGTTGTCTCTTAATTGATAAGGACAAATGCCAGATAGAATGATGGTGGCGGAAAATGCGAAGCTTTTAATAGTTCACGGGTTTTGAAACTGCACGTTGAAGGTCAAAAACATTATATTAGAGAGATTGAGATTTCAAATGGTAGTAGCAGTAGCACAGCCACAGATTCACCAATAAAAGGATCCGAGATCTACTTCAGAATTAGCCATCCGTAAAGGCTTCTTTTACTGTGAACCCGCTTGTAGTTCAGAACTGTTGTTTTATAGCAGAAAGGCTGCTCAAAGCATGCTGTTTTTGTCGAGAATATCGTATTATAATAACTGAATCTCCACTATAAGAAGAAAGTACTGAAACCAGCAGAAAAAGGTAAAGCCATAACACCGGCCCAGGCTCGTGATGACACGGAAAGTGGCGATGATTCAGAAAACGAAAAAAATCACCCAATCTAATAAACCAACTTTACTACTTTATAATGTTCATTTTTAATTCACATTCATTAAAAATTGAAAAAAGAATATTTTTCGATGAATTTTAATTATAAACCAAGTACAGTTGACTCGCGATAATCCGACATTTGACAGTCCGACACGCTCGGTAGTCCGACGCAGGTTGGTTCGAAAACCTATCCGATTGAGGCGCTCACGGACGTGAAATGCACAATCACTTCGATGAAGTTATATCGGCTGCAAACACTTTGATACGTTAGTGTGAGGAGAGGGAACTCGACTACGAGAACATTTTAATGTTAAAACGTATTCAAGAAAAAGCCATGACAGACGCTTTACGTAAGAAGAAACAAAAAACAATTACAGATTTTTTTTAAGCCGTAAATACATATATACGTATTTTTATTTTTTATTTTAAGACATAAAATTATATTTTACATTATATACTGTAATTTTATTTTTTAAGACATAAATACAGAAATAAATTAGTATTACAAACATACGTATTCATTTGTGTAAAACTATGCCTAATGAGTTTTTTTTTATATCCTCAATGGCCGTAAAATATGTACTTAATATGTATTGTAACAATAGACGTACTGTAGTACGTACAGTACTGTATATACATAACTTAAATTTTCTTGCCTTAGAAGTCAAAATAAAGTTTTAAAAAATCAACCTTTGGTAATCCGACATTTTTGATAATCCGACACCCCTCAGTCCCGTAACTGTCGGATTATCGCAAGTCAACTGTATACACTTTTCTTCTTATGAAAAAAAATATAAGAACCTTTTCGCAGAATAAGTTGTGTTGTTTATTTTTATACTGGAATGTAAAAAAATATAAAAACAGCTTTTTATTTTTTTTTGCTTGAACCGTTTTGGGAGAAAATGCAAAAAAATTGATTTTTAGCTTCAATTTTCAAAATGGCGGACAAAAATCCAATGGACTATGGGAAAATATGTTGTTGAGGACGATATTAGAAAGGACTGTGCATAAATTCAGCTTAGTACTAATTATTTCCTCTAAAAATCTTCATTTGACTTGACTGGTTGATTTTATAAATGAACTTAAATAAATGCCCCTCCCGAAAAAAAAATTGATAAACATGAAATGGAAATGCAAAGATAGAAGATATAAAAATAACGTTTTTCCTCATTTTTATTTTCTACAATTTAGGTTTCAGTTTTTTGTTAATAAAATAAAAACTTAAAGAACAACAATAATAAATTACATTTTTTTTCTCTAATATCTTCACTTTTTGCTATTTTGTTCTTAAGTTTACTTAATAAACGAATTCCTTTTGTATCTAATTATTTTTTTCTGTTAATTAAACAATTTGAAATTTTATTCATTAATTTGCCCAAATACACTTCTTTATTTAATAGTTACAAGTTTTCCAAATTAGATTCCGGAAATTACATCCATAATACTGTTAATTTAGCAAAAGTCAAGTTTACTCCGAAATTTAATCAAAGACCTTCTTGTCTTGTATTTGTAATGTTTCAATTACCTAAGAAAAGACGGTAATTTACTTAACAATATTAATTTGGCAAATTAGTTTCATTAATTATTTAATTAAATGCAGTTGTTTGTCTGTCATTTCCAGTCTTTCTAATTAGTTTACGAACAGAACGCATTTCTCTGTTAATTTTGTTTTAAATATTCATTTTTGTTTTAATTTGTTGTTTTTTTTTTGTTTTATAGTTGTTAATAGCTGTTACAAATTTTAGGCTTCAATAAACACAATTATAATGTATTACAGCTAGTTATTTTTTATATATTTTTATGTTGTTCATTACTTAAGAAATAATAAACAGTGATAAAATCTTTTTCATAATCAAATGTCCGTATGAATTTATAGTTTCTTAGAATATTCTATTCATTTCCATCCTTACTAATCATTTGAATGATTTGACTCTGCTGGTTTATTTTTTTTTTCATATTATCCGAAACTTTCTTTGGACTTAATTCCTTCTTGTGTAGCATAGTCCTGTTGTGTCGTCGTCTTTTGACATCAAACAACAGTAAAACTGGCCCCTGGGAATGTGGCCTTTGGCTGGGCCGACGTCTGCCATCCTAATAGCATCCACAGGCCTGTTTGCTTTTCATTCTGGCTTCTCTATCCGGAGTTCCAGCATCAGCAGTTCTTAAAGCCCGAGGTTACTGAATATCGCCAATGTGCGGTTTCAAGCTGCGTTCAGAAACTGGTGGCTGGTCCACGGTCGCGTTCCAATTGTTTCCGAGTCGTTGGCTACTTTCATTCTTTTATTGCTCGTTTGCCTCAGGGGTCGCTGCCACCAATGTTGGACCACTAGTAGGGGAAGTTGGTGTGCCTCCGCCTAACTGTTTCCATCCGATAGGGTCTCTTGGGTGAACAAGAGGGCTGCAGTAGATGACTTTGATTGGATTACAACGAGTGAATGGAAGGAGGAAGAGGATGGAAGAGCTGCGTTGATCCCTGTGTGCCGAGAAATCGAATTCTAGAGAGGAAATTCATCCCGTCACCAACGTGATTTCCCCACGAGATTTTTCTATCAGTTGTGGGTTAATCTCATGGGTGTGGACATGTCATCGACTCTTCCTTCACTCATGGCCGAGAATATCGCTCACTAACTTGAAGGACGCTCCAATTGAACTATAACAGTGACTGAAATAGAAACAAATGTACCAGCGATCGACCCAGGTTAAAGAAAGCCAGGAATTGCAGTTCTTTACTAAAACGTTTCTCTATTTCAGTTTCATTAGAGTATCTTTCCATTTTTAATATTTTAAAATAACTATGTTTATTCATTGCTTTAATTTATTGATAGTCTTATAATAAGAAGAGTGAAAATGTACTTAGCGATATATATTGTATGTGATTCATAAACATGACATATAAAGTATCAGAACAGCATTAATAAGCTAAAATCATTCATTTTTAATAATTAATTACAGTAGAGCCCCGATTATCCGCGAGTGCCGCGAAAGTTTTTTTTAATTACGAACCTCAAAAAACCATTTTTAATCCAAGCCAACAACAGGGAAAATACAATAGGCCCTCCAGTGCGAAGGTCGAAAATTACTGACAGGTTTATTGTGCATCGTGATCCTATAGGCCTTCTCGGAATTTGTGGATGCAAACGTAAAGCAAAGGTTTCTGCTTTACTGTACATATAAAACGTAGTTTTTAATGATGAAATATTTTTTTCATGTTTACACTTCATTTTTAGTATTTTTTTCGGGTTATTCGCGAAGCTCTTGCCACCCAATCCCGCGGATAATCGGGACTCTACTGTATTCCTATTTCTTTCATAAATTCTGAACTTATCCTTATTACTTATATTATATCCTTCTTTATTTATATGTTTTACTGATTTTTATCAATGCTTACCAACCAATTGTAGAGGAGATACAATAGTAGCTGGGCTAGGAGTCATGGGTCCCATGAAAGCTTGGAAAGTATTTTGTATTTGGGTCAAATACCTATGTAGTTGTGACTGAGCAGACAGACCGAAATTCTGATAGTAACAATGATGATCAGAATTACTCTGAAAAGTAGAAACAAAATTAGACACGATATGTTGTATCAATGATACGTATGGAGAAGGAAATTATTAATCAATGCTTCTTAAAACTATAATAATGACAAATTACCATTAAAAAATACTGGGAACCGAAATTCTTTTAACCATGTTTCTGTATTAAAATACGTAATAAATAATTAAGATGCAATTATGTAATGTAAATAGTGAACTTGCCTTTGACTTTTGCTATTAGTAAAATAATCTGTGACAAAAATAAATCGAAGATCCTGGAGGAAAGCGTCCAATCTGAATGAAACTCCGTTAGCGATTACCTACCCTTAGATATGATTTTAAAGTTTAGTTGTCAAGAAATATCATCATCATTCCCATGGCTTATCTTTTGGTCCATGTAAAGGCCCTCATAATCTTACCAGATATATTCTGGGTTTCGTGGAACTGCTGTATTCAACGACTCCCTCGAAGACCCTACGAGCAATTGCAGGATTTCGAGAGAGTCTGTATGCTGTCTGGTGATGCAGACGTATCGCTCGCCATCTGCTGCTTTTGTAGGAGATGTAAGAATCGATGGTTGCGTATGAGCACTTATACACATCGACGAAGCTCTGCTCAGCCCAATTTTCAATAGGATAATGCACTTCTACACACAATGTACACGTTTCCTAGCAGTGCCTGCAAGCAATTCAAACCTTTCTTGACCAGCCAGATCCCAAGACTTGTCCCCATCGAACATGTCGGAGAGATGCTAGATGGTTAAATGCGTCCATCATCACACATCCGTATTTGGAGAAGCAGTTGTAGCGAGCTTGCGTGATCTGCCATATGACAACATCAAGAGTTCGTTTCACTCTATTCCAGGCCGTATATCACCATGCTTAGCAGCCAGAAGTGCTCATCATAGTGCTAGTAATAAAACAACGATGTTGCTACAGTTCAATAAAAATTGCTTTGTTTTTTTCACTATGATATTTGAATCAATACCAATTCCCTTCATCAAATGACACTTACGAAGTTTCATTCAAATTGAACGCTACCTAATTGATGCTTTGATTTTTTTTTATCGCAGTATATCTTCTTAGAACTTTTGATAAAATTTGCTAACTAATTCCGGTAGTTTCATATTGAATTAAGAGAAATTTCTACTTGACACTCTTCGCAAATCCATTTTTTGTTTCAAATGTTCAAACTTTGAAATAAAGAGAGGTGAAACAAGATAATGCAATTTCGTTGTAAGCAATGCTCCGATTTCTTTGTTATTTGAATTAGTGGTAATTCCGAAGTAAAACTGTAAAATATGTCAATTGTTATTGTAATTGTAATTGAAGAATTTCAGAGATTGATTAATAAATAAGGCTAATAAATAGAGAGAAGGTCATAGATGTATAAAGTTTCGTTCGGTTTCTTCATGAAACAGCAAAGTACAGTAGTATTTGATTAGAGTTGAATTAAGTTACTTGCTAATGAAAGTAAGGAAACGAGCTTCTGGCTGTCATGTATCTAACTACCCAAAATTATCAAGAATTGTGATTTCATCGGATTATGGTGGACTAGTTAACTTTAAACTAGATAATCCTATTTCACATTATATTCATTTCGTGTAAAATATTAGTTTGCTTTTTAGTGCGTTAGTGTTTTTGTTTTCTAATAAAAGCGGAATATCAATAATTAAATAATTAATTATAAGTTAGGTAATTACATCTATTTTAAATACAAATAAACTATCTCTAATAATTGGTAATTAGCATCTGAGAATACAATGTAAATAATGAAGGAGTTTCATGAAGCAAATATTCATTTCAGGTTACATCCAACAATAAGTTTGAACTCCTTGGGGAGGATAAAGTTCTGCTAGATTAATAAGCGAGTTGCGCAGAATATGAGCTCTCAGTTTATTTGAACACACCTACTTTAAGGAATATAAAGGAAATGTTCATTTACTCATTGCTTGTTACCTTCCAGTGAAATATCTGAAAGTAGAACTAATTCCACAAAACTTTTGTAATAATTCAAAGCAAAGTTTACAATTTTTTCAATCGTACGAAATTTTCATAATTTATTTATCTTCTAAAATAAATCTTTAATAAGAGTTTATACGAATATAATAAGTTAGAATAAGTAGGGAAATAACAATAAAGCTACTTAATATATCATCTTAATATATCATCTTGTCTCTTAAATGACGATATTAACACTATTAAATTAAGCTAATTCCTAATTTATGTATTTACTGTTCAAAATCCTAGTCTACAGTATTTGTATGGTTTCAATGTGAATTATTTGAGTGGAAATTTTTTTGATTAATTTCTGATTCCGTAAAATTCTTTAAAAATTGAAAGTTTTAAAGAATTATTCTTATTGTCGCATCAAAAGAAGAGGGGCATCTTTTTTTTTCAGCATTTACCAATTAAGTAGCTGGTTTTCCGCCTGTTTTGTATTAAATATACATTATTTGTATCTATTACAATTGTTTTTAAGAACCCAGTGGCTGATTGTGTCGTGATATTTAAAGTTTTCTATTTTTAAAGACGTAGAATTTCTGTATTCTTATCATATTAACATTACAGAAAATTATTATCCTACCAGATGTCTTTAAGATTTTCAAAAGGGTTTTAATTAACAATCTCACATGATACTTTGAAAAGTTTTGAAAAGCTTTAATTAAATTTCTGGCATTCTAAATGAATTTTGTTATAAGCAGGTGATGGGTCAGCGATTCAACTTACTAATTGGTGTTAAAGTAACGCTCTGTATTGAGTAAGTATTTTTTTACATGAATTGAAATCTAATTAATATAAACTAGAGTTTCAATATGAATTGTATTTATTTATATTCTTTATTTTTAGATCCAAGGATTAAATTGAACTTTTTAAAACTTCATAAGCAACTTCACAACTTCACAACATAATTTGTAAGAAATTTATTAACTAAGGAACAGTTTTCTAAAAATTATAATTGAAAACACTTGGACAAGAATTGTAATGCGTAAATCTAATCAAAGAAATAAATAAGTAAGCAGGTAATTTAACAATCAGAGATTATTAAGAATAAAATGAAAACATGCGTCTTCTTCTACATGTAAAAGCATTGAATCTTTAAGAACCAGTCCTCTTGAATCCCAAGACGTTTTTGATCTTAGGTTTCCATCATTTCGTAGGTCTTCCAAAATCTCGACATCTTTAAGATTTACAATTGAAGAGACTCCTACGAAGACGACTTCTATCTAATACTTTTCACATCATCGAGTCATTATTTTTGATACGTTTTAATTTCGTGTACAGTATTGTCCACCTGCAATATTCTTCATATATCTTCTTTTCTCTTTTTATCCAATACTGTATAACCAAGTAATAATTTTGAAAAGCCTCATCCGTGAAATAATGAGTTCCGTAACTCTTGTTCTTAGTTTCTGATATAACTGCTGTATCAATTTTTCTCTTTTTTAGCTCGTCAATGAATTCTTGTGTTTTACAATTTTATCCATGGTGCATTCCAAGTGGCCCTAAATATTCATTAAGTTCTTTTGTCGTCGTCGTCATTAGAAACCGTTCTATTGTTCTTTGTAGTAGTAATGAACATGTCTTTTGACAGGATCCCAACCTGATGGTGAGTCACCACCTTAGTGCCTTTGAACATTCCTGCTTTTGAGAGAAGGTAAGTTCTCTACGCCGATGGAATCATTTTAAAGGCGCTCCCATCTGCTTCTGAACAATTGCATTGCCAGGGGAATACGAGATTGCCGTATTCGAGGACAAGGGGATAGGATTCGTCGACAAAGTTGTACCTCTACAATTTAAAATTTCTCAGAATTTACAGCATTCACTAATCTTCATCAAAAATCCCTGAGATCATATCAGCATTAGATCCTATTATTTGCATCAGAAAGCCTAGAACTCAGATTTTATGATAGATAAAAACTTGGAGATTATAAATCAAATTATAAATCATCCATATCAAAAGCAACAAAAATTGTTTGCCTATCTAAGAATGGTCATTTGATCTTGGAGAGCTCAACCTGTGGAACATCAGTACAGCTGTCAATGGCGTAAACATTGCGTTTTGGTGATCATAAAGGAAAAGTTGTTCAGATGCAAATCAAATGTAGCATAATCAAATTGACTGACAACAGAGTTATATCGTCAGTTCTAAAAAGTGAAATCTTTCTTTTTAAGAAATAAAAACAAAAACATATAAAACATGGTGAAAACATTATGCTCACTGTAGATCAATAAAATAAGTTGTCAGGCAATATAGTAAAAAGGCCAACATGATAATCTTAGGTTTTAGTAATATCATCTAAAGGGAAATTCAAGTATTGTGGCAGAAATTGCTGTTTTTTTTATCTAAACCATTAAAACTAAAGATTTTGTTGATAATATCTTTAGGAATGCTTTTTTTAACATCTTTAATTTAAAGAAGATGTTTAGGTTTAGGTGTGTGAATTATAATTTTATATTTTGCTTTATTTATTTATGTTGTACTTTGAAAGAATAGGATATTCTGCTTCAAAAATGCTTTGAAATGTCTGGTAGAGAGAAGCGATAGAAAAAGGGATAAGATGTCAACATGTTGAGCCTTAAAACATATAGGCTCAAGAAGATCGCTGCTTTTCTGACTATGATTCTAATTCTGATTTCAATTAGAAGTTTTGTGTGTCGAGGTTCTTTGAGCATTAAGCATAATGAATAGTTGGAATATCACGCTTTAAATCACTAATGTCGTCATTCTAAGTGCTTACATTTCTCTATTTCTGCAATTAAATTTTAAAAGTTCTAGCACAACGAAACTCCACGTTCATAGGTAATTATTAGTTTCTTAAGTAATAAGTAGCTTAATATATTCTTAAGTAGTTATACGTGATACTCCGTATATATTTTTTATTATTTATCCATGATTATATTTTTCGTGTATACATTGTACTTAGTTCGATTGTCCATTGATGAAACTTGTCAAGCACCGCGAAGAGCTTATACCAATGACTCAGGAGAAGGCACCAACACAGAAGAAAGGAATTGAAATATTCAAAGCAGAAACCTGGGATTCGAACCCACTCCAAGTATGATAATTCACAGTCCGATTGTCATCGCAAATATATAGCATCCTCTGATCATTGTGATTCTGAAAAAGCTCTTCAATGGTTTCTGACAGATAAAAAACAGCTAACTTTAATAGGTTTTTTTTCCTTTTATTGGTTATGTATACAGGTACAAATTTGGTCTCCAACAGCTTTTTTTTTTGTTCAGTTACTAGTGAAATTACATTTGAATTTTTTTTAAGTATTTTTCTTTTTGAAGTACATTTTTTCAGTTTTGAACTTGAAGTTCCTTGCAATTCCATTACACACAATTTAATTTAGTAATAAATCACTTCCAAAAAAGAGAAAAACCTGAATGGAAAAAGAAAAGAAAAAGCTTTTTGCCATTCACAGATTCTCCTCCAGTTGTTTTCCTCCAAGAGGAGAAAATCCTTGGAATCCATTAATTCCGGCTCATTTAAGCTCCATTAAAAGCCCGAGAAGCAATGGAAGAAAGCAAGTCTTGTCATTTGAGATACACGAAAAGCTTAGTCATCACCTGATACAATTACTACCTTAATGTAGCATGAAATATAATTATTTAGCTAAAGCCAGCGAGAAGTAAGAACGTCGGCGTAAGAACATCTTAATCTTCAGGATTAATTCTATTGTGAATCAGATCGAATGAAGGAATCACTTCTGTATTACTGATAGTCCTAAGGACTGAGATTCTATTGCCATGTGAAAGTATTACTCTTGTTATGACTTGACAGTGGTTCTCAAACAAAGAGACTAATGATTTCAAGATGGCCGTGAGGATATGATGGAAAAAAAATTATTAGACAAAACCTAAATTTTAAATTTTTCATATCAAAAGAGATTAGGAATGCATTTTCTGTTCATTTTAATTTCGTTTCAAAGTAATTTTCATTTGCTTGTAGTGGATAGAACTTACGTAAGCAGCTAAATTGTAATTCAGTTCTTGACATAAGGAGTTATCGCTATGTGGAGTTCCTACGTTACACGAATCGACAATATCTACTCTTCCTTATGATTTAATACATGTATATACTCTACAAGTCAAGTAAGTTTTTTTTTTTCTGTGCAGACCCTGAAGAAACATTATGAAGTCCGTTTTACAAATTAAATGATATAAAATCCTAGTTTTTTCTAGTTTTCTGTCTTTCCATTTGCAATCTTTTCTTGAAGGCGATGTATAAGTATAGAATAGTCAATTTAAATAACGTATTAGTTAACATGGAGACTTTTCATTGGAATTGGTTGGGATTGTTTACTTTCGTTACATTCTTATATTTTTTTCTTATCATCAGCACATTGCATAACTTTACAATGTACCATTAACAAGTTGTCAGAGAAGGGAAGAGCAGTAGTAATATGAGCATGGTCAAATAAAAAAAATAAAGAAATTAAGAGTTATTGTAGTCAATAGTATATTTCATATAGTATATTTCATATAGTATTATTATAAGAATGAAATAGTATCATAATAATTGAGAATTGTATTATTAACTGAATTATAGATAATAATATAAAAGAAGAAAGTCCAACAAAATTATGAAGAAGCAGAAAACATAATGTTTACTACGAGGATGGTAACAAAGAAATGTAATAATAAAGAGAGAGATGAATAACAGCGGCCATGACAGTTGCAACGAAGATACGAGTATGTGAACTATATAAAAAGAAAGGGATGAGTACACAATTTGGAGATTGTATTTCATTGACATGTTCCACTAAGACTATCCAGATTGAATAAATGAAGGGCAATAGAGATAAAATGACTCGATCTAAGAGAAATAAAAATGTATGTGACATATCTTGAAACGCAAAAGACGTAATCTGTGATGGCAACCATTCTGAATGAAAATAAGAGGAGTTAAAACTGAAATTTTTGAAATAGCAGTGACTATAAGAGAATAATTATTTATTCTTTATTTATTTATATGGTTGGGGGCCGATTCCAGGTTGGCGGTGACTCTCATCAATAGGATCTTACCTTTCCGAGTCTTTTATCGGGAGAGGCAGGGGTTGGGCTGATGAGTTCGTAGAAGGACGAAACGGCCGTACCCAACTCCTCTCCTAATAATTGAATCGGAAAGGCAATTTGAATTTGATTCAGGTGCTGTTCTTTTGTTTCTTTTCTTATCTTTGCTTCTTATGACTGATTTCACAGCACGTTAAACTTTAGTTATTATTTATATGTATACATATTATAATTCTTTTACATATATAAATACATATATTATTTAAATATATTATTTAAATAATGAATCTGGAAATAATGAACCGCCAATAACCAAACTGTGTCTCCTACATAAATCAATAAGGAGTTCCTCATTTTCATTTTTAACACCAAATCCATGTTTCCCCATTAGGTGTTCATTATGTTCATTTTCATTCCCAATCTTGATATTAAAATCACCCATCAGTATGACCATATCCTGTTTTTTGGATGCTAGCCAAAATCGAGTCTAACTGTTCACACAAAAATTTTTAATGGTTGTATCTATCTTCAATAGGATTATTGCAATGTATTATTGAAATTTTCTTATACTTGCTATTTAGTCTTATAGTAATAATTCTCTCGGAGATGGGTTTCCATTTCAAAAGAAATTTTCTGTATTTATTACTAAGTATCAATCAATAATTACTAAGTATGCTCATTCTCGCCGCGCTGGTGTGGTCGAGCGGTCTCAGGCGTCGGTCTGTCGTGAGATCAATGTGCCAGCGCCCGGGTTCAAATCCCGGTAGCGAGCATGGATGTTTCAAAAAATTTCCTTTCCTGTGTTGTAGCCTCTTCTTCACTTTCTCTTCGGTCTGACGTCATTCCTTAATGGCGTCCTGGGGAAGGCCACGGGAAACCACCCCAGTATCTTTCCCTTGTAATTCTAGGGAGTCTGCTAGGGGTTCGCCGTCTTGGGAACACTAGCGCTCCCTGGAGCACGGATGCTTCGGCAACGAAGCTCGCACTTCGGTGCGAACCGACCACACGACACACATGCTCATTCTCAAGGTTGGTCATACCAAAATAAAGTACAAGACCTCAATTAGTAGTCACAAATATATCTATCCATTTCTTTTAACATTTGAGCTGGTTTACCAGCCTGATATAGTGTTCGAAAATTCCACTGAACAATTTTTGTCCGTTTCCGTTTCCAATTGACTTAATATCTTAATTCAGGAGAATTCACCTCAATTTCACTTAACTACTATTTTACCCAGAAATTGCATTTGTTGTAGAACTTTGCTATTTTGTTTATATACTTCAAGATAAATTGTGTGGATGCTGAGTTAAATTTATTGATGTATTAATGAATAAATCAAAGATTCATTTAATCAACATTACAACATGAGCATCAATATGAGTTGGATTGGATCTTCCAACTTTCGCTAAATAACTACTAGCGTGATTGATTCATCTTCCTTAACAGATTTGATATGTAGTCCATCTGAAATTTCTGAAACAAACCATGATCTCAGACATCGGGACTCTCTATCCTTCATGATTTTCAATTTATCTTTCTGTAACTATGTAGAATAAGTCTACATAAATTCTTTCTTATGCTATAGATGTAGCCATGAAAGCCAGAACACAAAGGCACTGCGAAAAGCAGCATCTCATCTTATCAAGGCAGCCCAAGATATCGTTTTTCCAAATGTAAACATTGATAATAAAACAAAATATACGAAAGTATCTAAGACTCTAACTAATACATGTTGTTTGAGATATATTGACGTATGCGGTATTTGAAAAAAAAAACTCGAAGTTTTAAATAACTGGAAACATTACTAACAGATAATAATCAATCGCCTCAAAAGCTGAACCTAAAATAAATATGACAAGCAGAAGTTAGTTTGGATTAAAAAGTTACTCATGAAACAGTATTTTAAAAAAAGGAAAACTAAGATTATAAAACTCTGATAGGACCCAGTCTTACTTATAAAGAAGTAATGAATTGGCTTAAAATCTATCCGTGGCATTTGAGAGGAAAATTTCGAAAACTATCTTTGATCATACCAATGATAACGGCTGCTGGAAAGAGAAGAATGACATACGAATATACTGTACTATATATACTCTGTACTCTATAATCTATAATGATATCTATATGGAAGTTAAATTCTTTAGTTCTTAATTTAATGTGTGGAAAAATTCCATTTGTTATATTTAAATAAAAAAGAACACATTTAGAAATATGTTTTAGAAAATTTTTTCGAAACTTTAGAAATAATCAAAAAGTTCAAATTAAAATAAAGATAAATAGATTTGACTGCTTCACCACATGACTATTCATTCTCCGAACATTCTAAAACTTTATATTTACTACTTGTTTAACTTTTAAACATTTTTTGGAAGATAGTTGAACATTAATAGAAATGAGTCGTAGTCTTAAACAGAAGATCCGTTTTTATTTTATATAATTAGTGCTCTTACAAATAAACGAGCTTAGTATAAAGAAGAATCTAGATACATAATCAATTGTAATTCCTCGTTACAATTACGAAAATTAAAAAAAATAATTATCATGATAGGTGGAAGTTCTTTCCTCAGCGGAGCTGCCTGTAAATTTTTGGTTCAAATGGGATCATTAAATGAGCATTTATTTGGACAAAATTCGACAATTCCCGACTTTCGTTTAAATTTGAGTTAGGAGTTGAATAAAGCAACTAATTGTAATCGTTAATTATCTAAAGTGGTATAAATCGTCAACAGAATCAACTACTACATAAGGAGTTTCGGAAATTAGAACATATTAATAAAATTAATAAAGTTATTATTTCCTCTAAATAATATGAATATATGGAATACAAGTATATCTTAGTATTTATATGCATCGACCAAAAGAAGATGATTACAATAGGAATGAAAGTTTAGAATGGAATTTTAAATCGAAAGATCCTGTTCATTTTGGTATTGATTGGACGAATAGGTAAGGAGCTCGGCATGCGTTGCCGTTAAACTCAAAACCGATAACTCAAAAACAGTTGTTTTATAAAGCTAAAATTTTAATATATATACTTGTTACTGAATGTGGACTCATAGGCAACTATAAACTATCAGTACACTATTTTCCTTAAAGAGCGGTTTTTCACTATAAAGAAGCACTAAGTAGGTACAAAGACTGGAGTTCATCCAGTATGACTTTAGATATTGCTGTTTATTTGATACAACTATTGACTTGCCAGCCAATAAGTTTTTTTTTTCTTTTCGTTTCTCGATATTATCAATCATCTCCTTGAAAAATAGTTACTTGAACTTCGACTATTGTTGTAGCAATACATTCATTTTAGCAAAAGACTTTTATATGCTATTAGTCTACATAAAATTTAAGGAAAAAAAATAATGAAAAAGAAAATTTATATTAACATTTTTTTCTTACTTTTCAATAAATCAGTAAGTACTTATCAAAAGAATTTTCATCAACTCGTTTTACAGTTTCTCCAGATGTCATAAGAAGTAGTGAGTAATTTAAGCTTTTGGCGAAACAGGAAAAAAACCTCGTTCTCCTGTTGTTTGTGTGTGTCTAAGTTCAACGAGGAAAGGAAGTAATAGTATTGTGGTGCAGAGAAGTCAGTCTCATGAGCAATTGCCCAAGTTAAGTCTCCCGAGAAACAACGTGACACAATTACTAGGCTTTGATGAGAGAAGCAATCCATGATTACAATACGATGTCCAGGACCAAGAAATCTAATTCTATTTCTAATGGAGATGGACTACACGGAAGTGCACAATATTTATTGCAAGAACTCTTTTGTTAGTCTTGTAAGTCAGTGCTATTTAATAGAAAGTAAGTACTAAAACAAAAGTAAAGAAGAAAATTTTAGTTAGAAACTTAAAGTAAGGGGCTTTCGCTACAGATTTCTTTGCACCATACTGCACAGTTTATTGTAGACTTACAGTTCTCACAGCAGTAAATAAGAGAGTGTGTCAAATACTTAGTATTAGTGCTTTCAAATACTTTTGTCTCAGTGCAGATTATGAAGTTAGATTAAAACAATGAAGATGGATAGTTTTTATTGAAATTCTGAAATTAATTGTTGTTAATTTATTCAAAACTAATAAATATTACTATTAAATATACTTCTTCATATACAGTATTCTTTACTCTTTTTTTTTTGGTGCATAACATTTAGAGATGCAATTTCATTAACCCTTACTTCCTTCATAAGCAGAAGATATAGTTTTGATAATGGGAAATCCCACTTCACCTAACACCGGTCTAAAACCTTTTCTAGAAGTATAATGTGCCAGCATTTCAAATTTCATGTCAGTTGAGCGAATATTTTACAAAGGAGCCCGTAGCAAATACCAAACAACCAACCTTCCAAACAAAGTACACTTTTATAGATGTAGAGATTAATTGCTCAAAACAAAACAAATTCACTTAGTAGAGTACAGTAAGAGCATTCCAGTAAGAGCATGCTATTATTTATTGGAATATCAACGTTATTAATTCTCTATTGGGAAATTATTAATTCTGTTATTTATCAACGATTTTTGCTATTTATACGTTATTTCGCAGTTCTTCCTGATAGAATTTTCGTTTTCTAATATGCTACCAATACCGCAACTAAATGCATAATGAATAGTGCAACTAAAAAAGTATTTATTTATTTTTCCTTACTAAATAATTTTATAGAAATATATATTCTATGAATTAATTCATCAGTGAATTCAGTTCGAACATCGTAATAGAGCTTTAATCGAAATTAATCTTTAATCTTAAAATCAAACAGCGCTTAAATTTGAGAATTGGCTCGAATAAAATTCTTAATCAAGTTTTTGATTATTTTGTTCAGAAGAATGATCGAATCGAAAGCAAACTTGAAACGTATTCTGTGTCTAACCACTTTTGAAACTGATATCTATTTTAAAGCAAACAAAAAAGCAAGCAGCATAGTATATCTAAATATTTTTTATCGCAGTAATAAAAACATCTTCTTACATAATTGGAAAGCTAACATACATTTTTTTAGATATGAAACAACTCAAGTTACTGTAGAGAAAGTTTTACTTTCTTCGTATGTGTAATCAATCAGAAAATTGTAGTAATCCTACAGGCAATATTCAATACCAAAATGGGTTTTTTTTCGATTATTACTTCAAATATTTTTTGTTTCTTGAAAATCGAAGAAAAAAGCATTATGTATTAATAAAAATTCATATTTATTACTTACTGTCAAAATTTGACTAGATGTTGATGTTTGTGGCCCACTGTTTGGATTACGTTACAATCGGCCTTAAGTAAAGTAAAATAATCACTATGAAGTTTTACATTTAAAAAGTTTTTCTGTGATTAGATTATGATGTTTGTAAACTGCTTAAACTATGGGCCGTCAGTTAATTCAAAGAATATTGATCAACCTAGATATTTAAGAATATTATCAATGCTTGAGATCATATTTTCTGCTTCCGTAGATATTTAATTACAGTTAAATAACAATCTTTTGAAGTTTCGAAGTTAATTAGACGTAAGTGATGTACAATAAATTGCACTTATACTTTAAGGATACGATTATGTTTTCATATCTAGACGGTAATTTTAAAGACTAATTAGGGTCAGAACTTTCCTACTTGATAATTATAAATCATTTTGTTCCAAAACCGATTGAAATTACGAAGAAGTAAGTATGAGAAAGTTTTTCAATGATTTCATTGTTAGTTATTTAAATTAACGAACTCATATATGGTGTATAAATTTATAAAGAACTGCGTATTATAGAAGGAGTGCTGTATAATTAAAATAAATTAAGTGTTGTATCATTGCTCTTTTTGTTATTGAAACGAATGAGATGTTACTCACATACAATAATGGATCATGACGTTCACATATTTTAATTTAGTAGTAAAATATTTACATGCTATCTATACGGTTCGTAAAAATATACTTATATAATCTTTACATTGTTTTTATAACAAAGAAAGTGGAATGTCATTTCTAGAAATTTAAAAGTCTGAAAGTTGCTTTTCATTTTCATTTTGATGCTTATTAGAAAACGGATTCAGCATTATAGCTTTCGTGTAAAACATTAAGATAATATACAGGATGTTTCAGAATTCCCTCCGGGATTTCGAAGATCTGTAGCTCACAGACAAACTCACCCATTTGAAGAGAGTGTGGCAGTGAAAAGAGTACATAATCTATGTTTTTAACATAGCTTAAAGACGTTCGATATGTCCTTCTCTGGTAACTCGACAGACCAGAGAAGACAGACATCAATTCTGTAATCTAGCTTTTGCCATGTATGTTGCAACATATCAAAATCGATGGTAGCAACTGCAGCCACAATTCTTCCTCGAAGTTCTGGCAAATCACGTGGTAAAGGGAGCACGTAAACTTTCTTAACATAACTCCAGAAAAAAAAATCACATGGAGTGAGATCGGGTGACCTGGGAGGCCATGGAATAAGTGCGGAGTCTTCGTTAGACGTACGTCCAATCCAACGATGAGGTTAAGTCTTATTGAGGTGACGGCGAACGTCTAAATGAATCTCCTCATATCACTGAGGAAATAGCCATTGCCGTAACTTGTCTATGTAAACAAAACCATTAACACTTTTCCCGGTAAAGAAAAATGGTCCGTACACTTTCCGAGATGAAATTGTACAAAACACATTAATCACGGATGTGTTGAACTATTGCAAGAGGATTTTCCTTGCCCCAATACGCACATTTATGGCGATTAATCTTGCCAGAAAAATGGAAACACGCCTCATCACTGAACACCTTATCTGCCTCCTCCTGTAAACCTTCTTGAAATTGCGAACAGAATTCGTGACGGAGATGGTTATCTTCAAGAGTGAGAGCCTGAAGCAGCTGCAACCGTTCTGGTTTGTAGGCAAGACTTTTGTGTAGAATGCGCCAAATAGACACGAGAAACACTTGTAATTCTCGGCTTGCGTGACGTGTTGATTTTTGAGAACTCCTGGTAAAGGATTCTCGTACGCGCTCCACAGTCACAGGCGATGGCTCTGGCTTACCTGTTCGTTTTGCGGCACACAAACAGCCCGTTTCCTCGAATTTCCTAAACCACTCTCTTATTGTTTTTTCCATCGATGTGTCTGTATGATAATTGGTTCTAAAACCACGTTGCACTCTTACAATTGACTCGCTTTTAGCGAGTTGCAAAATACAAAATGATTTCTTTTCACTGAAAACGCCATGTTTCCACACTACTGCCTCCTAGTGGAGAAACGGGTAACTAAGCCACGGCATGTGACAAAAGAAAACTTTATTATATACTATTTTCACTGCCACACTCGTTTCCGTGGGCGGAATTCTGAAACCCCTTGTATTAAGAATATACTTTTTCAGCGTTGTCCTGAAATCGTGGTAAATGATTAAGAAAAGCCAGCGATACATTTCAATTGGAAACCCCGTTCGTAATCATCCAACCGAAAAAAAATGAGTATAGTTCATTAAAATAAAAATCAACTTAAATAAAAAATCAATTTCATATAGTTTCCATCACAGATAAAACTATTTTTTTTTCGGAAATTCTTAAAAACTTCTATTTGATAAACACAATAATAAAATAGTAAAATGATAATACATTTCATTAATGAAATGGTTATTTACTCATCATTATTGAAAGAATAAAGACAGACTTTTTATTTTTAACTAAAATAGATTTGATTTTTTTAAAATAATTTTAAAAACAAAGAAAAGCAATGCTCAAATTTGAGTTCGCTTTATTTTCTTAATATTTCTTAAATAACAACAAATTATCGCGAATTAAAAAAAGATTTCAAAAATGTTCGTTCTGGACAAAATTTCGACAACTAGTAGCGAATATGAGAATAAAATGCAGTAATGAATAAAAAAGTAATTAGGAACTTGTGTTCACAACCTTTCAGCGTCACTGCATAATGAGTGCCCAATTTTTCATCCAAAGTCAACAACATTTTGTCCTAGAGGCAAAGTTTGTTATTAAATGAGACCTTAATAGCACTATGAATTTACGTAACAAAAATCTGATTTGCTCGACCATAATGAATCCCTCACGAAAATACCACCTCCGATAATAAAGAGCTCCACGGGATTAGGCGAAGTAGACAAGGCATTTTCAAGCTGAATATTTGGTTATAAGACTTATCTTTTAAAATTGCAATAAATAGTGATTGTAATTCAATGATGACTTTTCTAATCAATTGTTTTCCTCGTTCCATTATTATAAAGAAAACTAATAAAATTATAAATGAAAAATAAATTTTGTTAGATTAATAAAAAAGAGTTTTGTATTGCATTTTTGTATTTATTCTTTTAATTTTTAATTTTTTTTTTTATAAAATAGCAAAACTACTTATGAAAGAGAATTATAATTGCTGTTTGTAGCTTGTTACAACTTTATTACCTTTTCGGGAGAGAAAAAAAAAATCGAAATTTTGTAAAATATAACTATCAAACCATGTTGGTTTATATATATATTTTAGTGGCTTTCCTACCGACAGAAAAAAAATTATCTCGGATCTAAGGTCACGTGTCGGTTGTGTGTGTGTGTGTGTGTGTGTGTGTGTGTGTGTGTGGTGAGAGTCTGAGGCAGGGAAGCCAAAAAAAAATGAACGATTTAGCCTTACCTCACTTGACTTTTGGTTGACTTACATCGATGAAAAATGAAATGTAGCCATCGTCAATAGTATATCTAATATTTGACACCTTATTTGCATTTCTGTGTCTTACGGAGGAGTAGCAGGCAGAAAAATACCCAATGTTTTCTTTTATAAATATGGATATGAAGTCAAAATAAGTAGGTTGATTGCGATGGGTAACTTAAAAAATACTTAGGCCTATCCTTTAATTTAAATGCTAGGTCTTTACTAATTTGATACATAATTTGACATAAGGAAGATTTTACGTACAAAAAAATATCATATTGCAGCTTTTTGATCATAATTATAATTAATTGACAGTTCAATATCCTAATTGGATGATTAGCAATTATTGTTAGAACTTCGATTATCCGTTACTTTCTTATAATTTCGTTTCTATATAAAAAAAAAACACTATTAAATAAAAGACCACTAATTAAGATATAAATTTTCTTGAGTTTTAAAACTATTACTTGTGACATCTGATGAATTCAGTTTTACTTCTTTAACTTCTTTTACTTCTTTCTTTATTTAATGTGAATTGCTTGAATTCCCGCCATCTTTTATCTGAGTCTCGAATTCAGTTACCAGGGGACGTATCTCAAGGGAATTCACATTTTGAGTCTGCATAAATTTTGAAAGGTAATACGAGGACTTATTGCAGTTGACATGTCCTAAAGTGTCATGATGCCATCAGCTCAGGTTTCATTCAAATTATGGATGTATGACTTTTCTTAAATGGGGGGGATTCAATTTAAAAGGAAAGCTGTCACTAAGATTTCTCAAGATGATAATGTAAAGCAATTCAAGATCCGAAGACAAGATCTATTTCTTGAGATTAATCGTCATCTACGAAGCACGTATAAGCACGTGACAGATATTTCTTTAAGTCCAAGAATAATGTAAGTTTTATGATTTATTAATTCCTTTAATTTTCAAGATACTGAGAGAAATTCTGGAACGGGAAGTAAAAATATCACATAGTTAAAATGTTTACACCATTCAAAATAGGTTTTTGTACCTGACTTTCCTGAGAGACGATGAATCTGCATGTATGTGTATTTAACTAACCCTCAATAACTCTTCAGTCGACGAATGGATATTCTTGAAACTTGGCCTGCCCGTTTACAGGTAACTTTGGTGCTTTAAATTTTTTTCATATGGATTTTTATGCAGAGGTTTTGGCGTCAATTTGATAAAAATTTCCATAGAAGATATTAGAAGCGAAAGAAATGAATTTTTATCGATACCTAGCAATGCGTTTCATCGTATTTTGATGCAAATACAATTAAATGGATTTAGGGAACTGAAACGTTTCAAATTACATTAGCTGCCACAAAATAATTTTAAAGAGATTGTTAACCCTTAAACCCTACCCAGGGGTCCTCCAAACCCCAATCCTGGGTAGTAATAGTGGGTAGGGTTTGAGGGTTAATACGAACTTTTTGTTTTTCTTATTAACTATATCGCATTTTAGTTTGTGCTTATTTTATTGCTTATTTTACTTGTTTTTCACGTGTTGGTTGATGATCTATGACATCATAATGATGATTTAGGACGTCTTGCATAGCAACAGGAGTTGTATGCTTATATGGATTTGTGTAACGATACAAATTTGTATGTGAATAAACAACATTAAAATGAATGATTATCATACGTTATACAATTCAAAGCGTGATTTGATCTGTTTACTTAAAAAAAGGAAACAAAACTTAATCAATAATAGAGATTGATTTCGGAATATATATATAGGCATTTGCTGCATTGTTTTCACGACTTCAGAAAAAAATTTGAATACGCAACATTATCTGGAAAGAAGAGTTAAGTTCTTTCAAGAACTTCTTGTTAACTATGTTCTGGTAAACGATTAAGTTGTCTAATGCGGCCTTGCGGTGGCGAGAGATAAGGCTCCCGGTGTTTCCTGACCAACTGGTACAAGTTGGTCAGCCCTATTCTCGCCCTCCTACAAACCCCGGAAAAGAAGCCCGACTCCCGTTACAGAGAAGACCGGGTGCATCCTAAGATCCATCTGGAGGAGAATCGAGAATGGAAAAATTCCACACCTCCGCCGGGAAATAAACTTCGACCCGCAGTCAAGTACCTTACCATCTGGACCCACACCGGGCTTTCTTTCTCATTTGTATATGATGAATATTAATTTCATAAGAATGCTTGAGATCCTTTGGTTTAACCAATTTTGAGAGTTTTAAGTTTTTAAAGACCTTCCAAGCAATCCAAGAGGTCCAGGGAAAATGGAAGTCGTCCTTTGTAGTACTTCATCCAAGAATTCCTCGACATCAAATAATTTTGTAAGCCAGTTGAAAATTAAAATAAATTAAGACCACAAAAACCAAATTGATTGTATGTGTCATATGATTAACTTTCATTACTTTATTAAATAATAAGTCGTTTCAATAAGTCATTCAATTTTAAAATTTAACCCAGACTTTTCAATAAGTATTTTTTTTTTATTTTGTACTTCCGCTTTTATCATATTTTTTTATTGTTATTCGTAAAAGTTGAATTTCAACTTAAAAGTAAGTAGCTTTAAGATAAAAAAAAAATTGAAAAATAATGACTAAAGTTATGCTATCCCGTATGCTTAAAAATTTGGAACATATGAGAATAACATAGATATATTCAGAATGAACAAAGCGAGCGAAGTCTCCATATAAGCCTACTGTATATCTAAAGTTCTAAAGCTAAGTTAGGCTTATTCAAGCTTTATTAACTCCATCCAAGGGGAAAGTTTTGACTATCAAGCTAAGCAAAATTTCCTTAAAATATTTAAATTTTCGATTTCTCGACTAGTAATTTCTTTGACATTTGTTAATCAATAATTGTAATAATATATTCACTTAGGTGAAAGCATTATCTTTTTTCGACTATAGTTCTCTTCGTTTGAATCTAAAAACTTTGTTTATTTGAACTTGGCAATTCAGTTATATTTGAATTCACATAATTTCTAGTTATGCTCGGATTTTTTAAGTGCGAAAAATCTCTGAAAATCTTAAAGCGCCCCCTAAAATTTCGCCTGTTGTTGATAGTTTGTGTGGCAGTTCCTCGAACCTGAATCCAATAGATCACGTTTGGGGTGCCGTAGGAAGACGGATAAAGAGAATATTTATCCCCTTCCAAGACGCCTACACAGAGCTAGGATTGACTCTTCTCAGGTTGGCGTAGCTAGCTGCCAAACGGACGTAAAAACGGCATCATTCACAGCATGTACCATCGTTGTGATGCCTTTGTAACTGTTAGGATAATCATTTTCTGTAATAAAAGCTATTTTCCTTTGTTTCTGAGTAGGTAACTGCAATAAAATTCGATACAGTAGAACCTCATTGTAACGGACTAATAGGGGCTGAAGGTTGTCCGTTTTAATGAAAATCCGGTTTATAACAAATAATTCATAAATGGATGTAATGCAGCAGGGTATATATCAATGAAAGTACAATAGTTAGCTATAAAAAGTGTTTATTATACATATCAAATAAATAACAGCCTTCAACATAGTAGGTTGAATTGAAAAAGATCTGTACGTATACACTGCATTAATCTTCTTGTAAAATCCTGTTTCATTATATCTTCATTTATGTTGATTGCTTACATTCATTCGTTTGAAAAAAATAATTTATTTTCTGCTGTGTTTCTTCGATCGATGTTTAATCGCTTGCTTGGAAATATAAAACTCGTCATATAAAAATTAGCGGCCTTTATTATTATTACAGTTTTTTGTTAAACTGTCCGTTATAAGTGACGTCCGTTATAATAGGGTCCGTTATAATGAGGTTCTACTATATTTTCTTACAATTTTTATGTCGTTCGCTGTTGTGTGTCTTGATGCTTTATTTAACTTAGTCAACATATTCATTTACTGTATCATATTTGATGCATTAACTTACAGTTCTTCAAAAAAAAAATCTTAATTTCTTGATTTTGTCCCTTTAATTTTGAAGGTGAGTGTACAAGTTTGAAGGTTAGTGGACAAGTGTAGTTCAAGCATCCCTCTAGTGCTTTTTTGTGAATGTCTACTTCCTCGACGGTTCACAGATGAGATACTACCTCAGTCTCCTTAACTAATAAATTCGTAACGGTATCGGAAAGCGAATGCATCTACAAATACTACGATTGCATATTCTTTTTATATTTAATGAATCATTTGAGGCTTAAAGTAGTTTAGTGATTTGTTATTTCACTGAGGTAATCCTTTAAACTATTTCACCTTTGGAATTTCCATTTTAATATTTATTTCAAAGCAAATTCATTGTTCTCTTCAATCAAGAACTGCTAATCCTTTTACATATCGGATAATCTGTGGCTGTAAGCTTGCAGAGTAATCATGTCTGTTGCAACTGTGATTCCTCGCTCTGATCTGACCCTGGTGGGTGGGTGACAATCAAATATTGACGCCGGAGACGAGATTGGTGCGGGGGTGTTGCAATCTCCTCCTCTCTTTCCTTCCCAAACGCGAAGAGGAAGTCGCAGCCTCTCTATCAGTCCTCCTTCACCGTACGATAATGACGTTGCAGGGTCGATATGCGTGTTCGCCCACCCACCCCAAAAACCAATAATGAACTGACTCCTGGGGAGTCGCACTCGTCTCCAATCTCTCGTTTTGCAAAAGTCGGAAAAGTTTGATTGACATGTGAAACCACTTCCCGTAGAATTGTCCCCTTTTTGTAATACCAAGGTTGAAAAGAGAAAAAAAAAATCTCATATCTCTTTCTCTTTCTACGCCTTCTTTCAATTCTTATTCGAAAATTACGGTTCTTACTTATTACTCTTCGGGTGCTATTCAAAAGTTTTAGCTTAGATCTAAAATTTTAGCGAAGTCCACCAGATCTTAAGTTCACGTAATCAAGAGGAACTACATTCTTTGTTATCAAGTGAAGAAAATAGGACACGAAAACTCCTTTCCGAGTTCACAAATTTTATGTGTTTGTTACCGTTCTTTTTATTGATGCTTCCGTAACCGAATTTGAGTTGTATTCAAACAGCCCAAAAGAATGTGCCAACCACTTTAGTTCGCGACATGCTCTCCAGACGAAAATGCTAATTCTTCTTCTTTTTTTTTCTTATTGCCTTCAGCTATCGTCAGGCCAATACTCAAGCCGGAAACAGCTGCTCAAGATTTTGCATCGACCTATTTTTAACAACTCACCATCTTAGCAGTATGTAAATTTCGAACTGGAATAAACACCACAAAACAAGAAATTAAAACCCATTTTCCTTAAATGGTAGCTTTTTTTTAATGTAGCGAATACAACAGAATTGAAAAGCTACATTTAAATTGTAATACACTTTCTACTAAAGACAAATATTACAAATTTTTAATTTTCTGAAAAAACAAAATTAAATCCTTATTACTTACTTAAATTGTGTAAAGCTGAATAATTTTAATAAGAAAAAGACATATTTTGTAATCTTTAATTTGTAAGGATTCCAACCTATTGTTTGAGACGTCGATACAAATGTATTGTTTAGATTCAGTTAGATTCCTGTGGGGATTTTTGTCGCCTTCTCGGTAATTTCTTGACAACATCCACCTGCAAAAGAATTCCAATATAAAAGTTAGAGCATCTATAGTCTTTAAATATACTAACCAAGTTTCAAGATCTACACGGCAGTTCAACAGTTATTAGAAGGGAACACAGAAGCAATTTGATTAGTCACATTTTCTTAAGAAAGTTGTCCACAAATGAAAGGGAGGCGTGTCATTCCTACATTTAGATAAAGTATTAAAGATAAATGAGAATTAAAAATTAAGATTTCATTTGAAAGATTGTCCTAAAATATCATATGTATTTCATTCTGTCTTCTGTGATGATGCACAATGGTTATAAGAAAAATTTAAACTTAGAAATAAAAATAGAAGAAAAAACTGATTAACTGTTTTGTGGATCAATTAACATTGAAGATATTTTACAAGTTTAGGCAGTGATCTTCGACACAATAAAATAGCAAAAGAAAAAGATTAAATGTTAAATACTGTAGATCATTGTTACTTTTTTTTTTCTTCCTTACACTGTTCTTGTAGAACAAAAAATCACATTTGTCTGAAACTAAGAGTTTCAATAAGAATATCTGATTAAGAGAAGCATATCTTTAAAAAAAAATATTGTGATCTTTATTAGTAATCAAGTAAACAGAAATTAAGTGTAAACCTGTTAGATTTTTCAATTAATAATTGTTACTTGATTTCAAGTTTCCAGGAAGATAGTGGTGTAGTTTTGTACAGTATACACGAGAAAGTGCTAAGTCACCCATATAACTTTTGAATGAAGATAGCTAAAGTTAGGGAAGTTAGGTATTGGTATAGGAAAGCGATCATGCGCTATCAGATGAGACTGACGGCAGCGCCCTTAAGCTACCCGCACACGAGGGAGCTTTTTCTGTGCAACTCGAGGAAATTGAGGTGCACAGAAAAAGCTGCATGCGACTATCAGTGCGCAAACGATGCAACATTGTTAGCGCCGCCGTGCGGACAACAAACGAAGCACACTACGAATTTGAATGACATCACTGGACATGACGTCAAGGATACTGCTGTGATATCATTCCAAAACTAAATATTTGTGATTTATTTTAAACATATGAGAAATATTTTTATAATATTATTAGCCGGTATGTAATCGCAGTTGATGGCAATAATGCGATTCACGAATAACAACGACCAACAGCCAATAATAATCCATTGCTCACTGAAACAATGACGTCATGTGGCAGTTTCCGGAAATGGTGAATGAGCGACAATCCGCTTGCGATGTGAAATATTCAAAAAATCTAGGTTTTTCAAACGCTATGCTACATTCTACCGCATTAAATTACTGCATTTACATATAAACTGTATTTATGTGTGAAAGAAACTCGAAATAATCTGATATTTTTGCTGTATTCGCGATTCGCTCATCTGAAGCGAAGGAAAAATGTTTCGACGCCATGTTTCTTCCTTGAGCATGACGTCACGCCTGACGTATAAAAATACTGCACTGTGATTGGGTAATTCCATGCAACTTTCCGTGGTGCACCGCCGTTCTGTGAAGCTTTTTTTCCATGCAACTTCCATGCAACTTGGCCCATGCAGCTCAAAAAACCGCTCTAGGCATCAAGTTGCACATGCAACTCGGCCAAAAGCTCCCTCGTGTGCGGGCTACTTTATAACCATATCTCAGAAACTATGAGAGATCCGGAAAAAAATAAATGAGAAAGTTGTAGAGCATCACCGAATTAGTAAAAAATGGCATTTACAGAAAAGAATTGTGAAAATAGAAGGCTAAATTTTCGGAATATCATTTAATGCAGGAGCGATAGGTACATAATCTCCATTTAAAGGTAGACCTCAGTGCGTATGTCCACCTCAGTGTGTCTACTCCAATACACATTTGTATGCGGGAAAGAACTTGTTGCACGTTTGCACAGAATTATGGGTGTCAAGCTCTCATAGGCAACAACTATTCTACATCGCAGATCTGCGAGAGTCGTTGCTTCCACTGTGTGCACTTTCTCTTTCAAATTTTCCTAGATAAAGAAATCCATTGGAGACTGTCGCATGATCGTGAGATCAATCTACCTGACCATCATAGCCGAGTACCGTTTCTCCGAAGGTGTCGGAGAGGAAGTGGTGTTCTACTGCTGGCTGAAGTGGTGGAGTACAGTCATGTTGGAGCTACTGGTGGTGGAGTACAGTCATGTTGGAGCTACTGGTGGTGGAGCACCGTCATGTTGGAACCACAATGAACGAGGTCGTCCAGAGAAACATCTAACTAGTCAGTTAATGTTCCTGTAATAGCTCCAACTTCCTTGGTCCAGTTAATGTTCTTTCGTAAGACAGGCCCAACAAGTCAGTCCTTCCAAATGCCACACCAAACTTTGACCGACTAGCGGTACTATGTTTCAGCGCCCAATCAAATAATGGATTAGTAAGGTCCAACAATGAGTGTTTTGTTTGTTAAGCAATCGGCCACAAGTGAATTTCACCTCGTCGGTCAAAAAAATGTTTGATAAAAATTTTCTACGTAGGGTGTTATTTGCAAAATTGTACCAATGTAAGCGTCGATGATCATCCCCTGGCAGCAGTGCTTACTGGAAGGTAAGGGTGAGCAACATACTGCTGTAAAATTTCATGCACATGGGATGGTGACAGGCATGCCAAACTAACTTCTCTCGTACTGCTGTGTGGGATGGTCAAGACGTACGCCACAATATCAAATGGTTGCACATGCATACATAATCCGCTGGGTCGGCGGAACGAGCTGTAGTACTGCCAGTCTCTCTGAGCCTTTGAACAGAACAACTGTTGATCGACGTAGTCAGATATGGAACAGTAAGAAATCGTAAGGCATATTGCGCAGCAGCTTCGACTGGCCGACTTCGCCTTATAATAGTACCATCTCACAGAACTGGTTTTTTTTTTTTTTTTTGAGTAGCCTTCCATGATCTTTTGTTTGCAGCCATTAACCGTCGTAGTCGACGATTCTTTGTTGACTAAAAAGCAAGAGTTTTATTTGCAGGAGTAGCGGCACATCACAGGCATCATTTGCATACGGCACACGAAGATGTACGCTCGGAACGTCTACCGCAACGTCATTTCCTACTAATTCTGTGATGCTCTGCAACTTTCTCATTAACTTTTTTGCCATATCTCTCATAGTTTCCTAGATAGGATTACTGACGTCTACATTTTGCCGCTAGGGGCGCTACTCTCAGTCTCATCTGATAGCCAGTACCTAATTTCTTATACCAGTACCTAATTTCCTACACCAGTACCTAATTTCCTTATCTTCATTCAAAGGTTATTTGGGTGACTTAGGACTTTACCGTGCACCATGTAAATATGTTTTTAAGTAAATTTTTATAGAAGGGAATAAAAGGAATAAATAAGTCTATGTGATGAGTTTCTGAATTAATATATTTTAATTACAGTAATAATTTCACGATCGTAATATGATCATCGAAAAAGAAAAAGGAATAATGGAAAGTGCAGAGCACTGCGATATCTTTGTCTTTTTTTTCTTTAATTAGCAACACTGAAAACACGAAACATTGCGTAGATTGAACAGCAATGGAACCATTATCATCTCTCCTCCTTTCGTGAGAAAAATTAGGGAATGACGAAGGATCCAAAACTGACCACAAAAGATATGGTAGTATGTAAATTAGATTGGAAGAGAGAAATTTGAATATAGAAAATTAATCTCAGCTGGTTTGTCATTATCATTGCGAAAAATATGTTAACACAAAAATATTACAATAGCAGCCAGAAAAGAGCAAGGCAACTTATCATGGTTAGTTGATGAAGAAATTTCCTTTGTAAAATACATAGCTATTCATAAAATTCGAAAACAGATACATTAGCATTAATTATTCACTGTGGAGTAAAACTAATGCATCTATTAGATGATAAATATGAAAACTAGAAGTCGAATCTTCTCTCTCATTACCTCAACTCTCCTGATTTATCTTCGAAATAACATTTCAGTTCGATCTATAATAATAGACTAATGTCTGATTTCAGGCCTAACTAAAATTTAATTAAATTAGGTGTTGTTTTGCGCCAAAGTTAATTAGTAAAGCAGAAGCAGTTACATTCCTGATAGTAGCTAAAGAAGATATCAAATAAAGAAAATATCAAATATTAACAGATTAATACAATATGAATACATAGGAATTTACAATAAGGAAAATTTAAGAAACAAAAGTCCTACTTTCCATAAACTTTCATTTTTCTTTCTTTCTTTTTTTAAAGCCTTAATATATAAACGAAAAATGCCCTTTTTTAAATATAATAGCTGTGGAATACAAATAGCACATTTTTTTTTTCAGTTAAAAAAAAAATAAAATCCTCATTACTTAATTATATTTATCTAAATAATTTTCTTTTTCATTTGAATGGTTAATTTTAATTATGTTAACGCTTTGCGAAGCTATTAGGAGAATTAATACATAGGTTAATATAATGTATATATAATACTAATACATAGATTACTATAATTTATTCATTGTTTAAGACACCTACACAAATCCATTGTTTCGGTTCTATACATTTCTATAGGAATCTTTGTTACCTTAATATAATAATCTCTCGAATAGCCCCCACAAGGCCAAAATTTCAAATATTAGTTACATTGTCGTTAACTCTGCATCCAATATATCTATTCACGTTTCTAAATGTATTATAGCGACTAATATGCAGAAACACATTCACGCACAAACACATGCATATATACACACAGACATATACACACACACGCACACACACATACACACACAGTCATCTAGGAATGTAAATAAAAACTAGTGGATATGGCCTGGAACTCCGGTAATGAGAGCAAAAGCTTCATTTTGCAATCTATTCTCAAAAGACCCGAATTTCAAATATTTGATAGCATTACGTTGTTCAAACACTGTTTATTATGTTGTCTTAAGTTTCCGATTTCCCTGTAGTTAAAATAAGGAGACTAAAACTAATTGCATCACAGCCGGAAAACGTTTTTAGAATATGGAAAAATATTCAAAAGTAAAAAGTATCGAGATCTTTTATATCTTTTTACCTTTTTACGTAATGATTATATTAATTTCAGCCTTCATAATAAATGGCTTGTATTATCCAAGAGATACTCCTTAATTTATTTATTTTTTAATTCTGATTTTTTTTGCCCTAATTGGATTATGAGACATTTTCCAAATTGTAATTTAGAAAAATGCTCGGTTATGGCTGCTTTACATGCTCCCGAAAACTTGCCTCAATCAAGCTCAAATACTTGCCAATTTCCAGTTGCCACTGGCCGCTGTTACGGATCACCCTGTCTTTCAGTAAGGATATACAAAACAGAGTATTTCTTCAAAGGCAATCGGAAGCTTACATCCATAAAGATAGATGATGAATATTAGATTAAGCTGATGGAACGCTGGGCCCAAAATTCCACAGCTAAAGCCAGACGAAATAACACCAAAGGAGAAGAAAAGAAAAGATAAACAACTCGGGTATATCAAACAACAAAATATATTTATAAATAAGCTTAATGCTATACAATAACACACAATAAAAGATATCAAGACCGTTTTGAATAATTACATATCAATATAAAAATATATATAAATTGATAAATTCTCTTGATAAATTCAATAATTAGAACAAATGATATTGTATAAATGTTGATCAACCAAAATTAAACAAATATATATATATACTTAATAGAAAGTCTCACAATAGTTAATGTCTCTTTTGATAATAGTCCGAACAACCATCGTTCTATGAAGCAGATTTTTTCACTATAAAGTTTACACTCAACTCAACAATTCAAAAATATTACTCACAAGTTCAGCATCTTGACATGGACACAGAAAGTAAATACCTGATAGTTCCGCTGAAAATCACTAAGGTTCTTGTCGAAGTGACTACACAATCACTATGAAGCACAACACTTTTTCTCCTTCACTTTTCACTATGCGAATGTTTCACACAACTATCAATGGCTGTTCAAATATATCCTGAATCGTCTTGGTGAGTACTACTTTTCCTAATATCTAGCTGATATCCAGGAAACCGACTTTACATTAAACGAAATTGTCTCAAAGTATCCGGAGACGCTCAACTTAGATGATAGAACTACCAGGATTTTATATTGAACTGGGTGTAGAAGAGTAAGGAAGAGCTGCTTCACCTCCTCCTGCAATAGCTCCTCCACGGAGACTTGCACGTACTTTACCCCATGAAGTTTGCTGCTAGACTGATACAAAAGTTTCATGTACTGCATTTATTGGTCTAAAGACGTGGTCAAAGCTTCACCAATGACCATTCCAGAAATTAGAGGGTCTCGAAACTCCAGATTGATGTCATTATGGTTTTCGTCATTAACAAATATGGCAGAAATCTCTCGGCACCATAAAATTTGCTCCAAATGCAAACAAAATTTAAACACAGTAATTAATAAAATCATTAACATGTAACAATAAGAAAGTAAACATAAGGTGATTGGGGACAAGAATAAAGAAAAACGATTAAGTAAGATATTTTCTTTATTGCAGAAAACCTTCCATTCCAAACTTGGAAGGAAAGGAAAAAAAATCAACATGGCGAAGAAAAGAGACAATTTTTAATAGCGGGGCAAAGATCATTTCGCAGTAAAAAAGTGACGCAATGACTCGGAGTGACGACAGCGAAAAGTAGGAAAAAGGAAATAAAGCAATCAAATAAAAAATAACCGTAACACCGCTTGTTGAATCGCTTTATACGGGAAGATTGTTCAAGTCTCGTTTTGTTCTCTTTGAGATCGCGTGAACAACTGCCTTCGCCGAAATTACAAACACGATAATTTTGCGGCTTTGTTTTGTTATTAATTCTCAACTTATTTCGCAGCCCAAATAAAGAAAAATGTAAAAAAGATCACAGAGGAAGAGAATGTAGTGAATAAAGCCGTGGATTGAAACCATGAGCAAAGAATATCTAGATTTCAGCATGAAGCTAATACTGTCGTAGTTTTTAAATAAATTTTCTCGCCGCCAAGAGCGCTGGTGTCTATTATCAATTATCATGGTGTCAATTATTTGCCTGAATATAGAATCGTTTCTAATTAGAGCAACTAGCAGATTTTTGCTGCAAGTGGGAGTTTTTCGAGTCACTTGCCGGTTTCAGCCAAGTTTTCAAGAGCGTGTAAAGCAGCCATTAGAGTTTTTAATCCTGCTTTCTGATGGGAAAATCAGTGCATGTGCCCAACAGGAACAGTTAGTAAGCTTTATCAAATCAGTGTAGGTGCCCTTATTAACTTTTCAACTGGTGGATGGATCTTCCTGAAACTTGGTATGCAAATTCGAAGATTAGATAGGATTAACTTTTATATTTGAAATCTTTTCTCAAATGGTTCTTGTCGAGAATTAAGAGCGAGAAGGCGGCAAAAATTCCGATAAAAAAAAGCATTGAAATCTAAACAATGGATTTCTATTCTATTTCTGTCAATATCTCTAGAACAACGCTAATCTCTTGCGTGGGTTTAATCGATTAATATGATTGAAGTAAACAACGCTAATTTAATCTTTTTTTTCAGAAAATTTGTATAGTTAGGATTCATTAGATATTATAATGGGAAAATGAATGTAGACTTTTCGTTTTTGTCGTTATCACGACTTTAAAAAAAAAAAGAAAGTAATTTTAAGAATGACCTTTAAGGACAGGAGGCATTAACTTCTTTCCAACGTTTTGATATATACTGCTTATCTCATCATACATGTTGGTATTCTGTATTCTTGTTATTTTTAACAGTTTCACTATGAATAATATCGAAATCATAGTAATATTATTTGATCATCTTGTCCCACATCACTTTCATATATCTTAAACTAAAATACTTGTCTTCTTAATAACTTTTTATGTTTTTCTACATTTTAAGCTTTCTACTTTTTAAATTTTCTGACTTTTAACATATAGTGTCATATAGGCTTTCGTTGGCTTTCTAGAGATGTCAATGTGATTCAAATCGAATGCATATCTTACTGGTTTCCATCAGTAAATATTTCAATAAGAAGCAGTGGCTGACTCTGAAATATGAATATTATAGAAGCTTTAACCCAGATTGAAAGTGGAGTGATAAACACAGGAATGGTAGGGAAGCATTTGAAGAGCTTGTCAAATACGATGCCTTACAACTGCAACTGTGATTGGCTTCTCCCAGAAATACTTTGTTTACTTTTAGAAGCTTTTGCTTGCAAATCACGCAATTTAAATGACAGAGGCATTGGAGAAAAGGAACGTTTTGTAATATCTTTGTAAGTCCTTTGGTAAATCTGACTTAATATAGTTATTTTATTTGACGGTCTTGCTTAAGATGACGATATTTATCAGTTCAGTAAAATATCTGGAAACAATTAAGTTTTATTTAGTTAAGAATCGGTTTAGTAGTGTTGAATTAAATATTAATTAAAAGATGTCAGCCATTTCTTCGCATTTTTTGTCAAGGCATTGTAGAACAGAATAAATAAAGTAGCAAAAGAAGGCAACAATGTTGTATGAAGACTAAAGAATTTTACATGATTGCCTGAAGAAATTACTTTGTTAGCAAGGCAAGTTCAGAGACAATTTTGCCATTTTTATATTAAAACATCATTTTGTGTCTGAACTACGTATTAGGGATGTTTAAGTTATCACGATCATCTCATATATGAAAAGCTGACAGAAATAATAAATTATTTCTCAATAAGAAAGTATGCAAAGACTAACAGGGAATAGGTGATTCCTGTCTTTCTTATGTGTGATATATTAAAGACTTGAATATTTTTGATGCCCTTTAAAGACCAGATTTTTTTTTGTGTGTTCATTACCTTATTAGAAAAAAATGGATGTTAAGGTGGATCATTGATTTAATGTATATTAAACATCGAAAATTAACCATGTGAATGAAAAAATACATTTAAGTTTGAATAAATTAATCTATCTAAAATCAATTTTAGATCTTGGTTTTTAGATTCATTTTAGATAAAGTAGATTTTTCTCAATTGTTTATTTAAATATTTGCTTTTATTTATATCTTTAATCGATTATCTTTTCATTTTATTGAAAGAGAAAAATATTGACTGCTGCAGAATCTTTCAATTTCATTTTGTTGAGGAACTAGACTTAGGTATTGCTTCAAACTTTTACGGTTCACATTCTGTGCCCTTTTGCCTTTTACATTGGTTTTGAAATTTCGATTTAGGATTTCATCTTACGGCAAATTTCCTATTACTTTGAAATGGATTCCGTTGGATCCCTTTGTATTATAACCGTTTCTCACCGAAGATCTAATTTTATCGAGTTTTCCAACATTGATAGAAATTCTATAGTAAAGTAATTTATGAAAATCCTCCGTAAATCATTCTTGACTTATATTTTAATAATTATGGGTTCGTTAATAACAGTAAATAAGAAAATAAAAGTAAATTGGGAGTTGACTAGAATTTGATTCAATTGCAATCTCACAGCATAAATATTAAAAAGTCTGGATTCATTTCAGAGCTACAACTAGGCCTTCATTAAGGGGAACCAGAAAAAAGCATATCTGTTTTATTTTCCTATTACCTCATTATTATTATTGACTGCTGTCTGTAAAACGTTTTATAATAATGTAAATAATATGCTACCACCACAGTGACAATGGCTACTACTCGTATACTTCAAATGTATAAAAGCTCAAAGATCTTAATCTTTCGAGCGTCTTTTAGGCTCTCATCAGCCAAGGCCACTCAGCCAGTGCAAAACCCAAAGAATTTTGATGTTAGTTCGATGACTCTGACAATGATTCAATGGACATTAAATTCTTTGGAATCCATTTTGTTTTGACGTCTCTCGTTATTGGACTGGATGTAGTTAAGTTTCAAGGAATGTTTTTGTAAAACAGTAGTAAGTAAGAATTTTTGGGATTTATTTCATACAATAATCCCTTCTGAAAAATAATCAGTAAAATCCCTTACATCAGTAAAATTTATACTTTTGTTTTTGTTTTTTCATTTTTAATAATTTAGAATAATAAAGAAGAAATTAAGTATTTTTAATAGTTATTTAATTAAGCAGAAAAAAAAATTGATTTTAAAATGTTTTTTTTTGAGTGTTTTAATTTTTTATGTTTTTAATTCAATAACTCTTTTTTCACACACGTTAAAAATTTTAATCATTATTTTTAATTATTTGAGTTACATATTTAAGTAAAATAGAAGGTTAGATCAATTTTGAATCTTTATACACTTTCTGCTGAATTGATTTATTCCACTGTAATTCTTGAAAGTCAACTGAGGAAGAACTGATTTCAAAAGATAAACTGATTTTAACATTATAATTACATAATTAATTAATAAAAGCAAACATTAAATCAGTGATTTTGTAATTAAGTCACTTATTGAATGTGAAATTTTTCTCTTCTTAAGATCCTGATCCTTTTTTTGTCTTAATAGTATTTTCTAAAATATCACCAAAAGATCTCAAATGAAGTAAAGAAACATATTAAAATATAATTTGTGAATGAATAAAATAAGACTTGAGGTTAATTCTTATCTCAATATGCAAGGCTCTGCTCTTAAATTATTTAACTGTTATTCTCCATCAATCATTTAATTCAGTTTAATCATTGATCTCTGTTCAAGGATTCGTTTTCTTTCTAACGAAATTTACAAGATAGTTAAATGCATTACAGATCCTCTAAATTTTTTTTTTTTTTTATAAGAACACATGTGCAGAAACTTTTCTTTAGTTGTTTTGTTTTAAAATATTTATCAGTGGGTTACCTAGATATTGAAATCTCATAGATGGAAACGAAAAAAAATATTTATGGCAAACACTTTCTTATATATATATATAGTAGAAAAAAATAACAGGACCTTCAAGAAATAAAGGAAAAAAGAAAATCTCCTACAAAAATAAAACAACTATTGTCTAACTCATTTATTTTGACGATCACGTTTGCGCGAGAATTACGAAATTCTCGAGATCTCGCCATTAGCCTCTTCAGCAGGTCTCAAGAAATTTAGTATTTTTAATGTCTGTCACTAGGAAAATGCTACATAATGAACTTATTGTCTGTTTATTGACTGATTTCAATTTATTACAACTGTATTAAAATGTAGTAAAAGTCTCATGCATTTCCCCGTATTATAATTCATCTAAATATTTCAATATTTTGTGAGAAGACATGGATAGAGACTATTCTCGCGTAAATTACGTGAAATCACGAAAATACGGGATCGTCAACTTCCATGAGTTTGATAATAATTCTTGTGCCATCTTTCACGCTAGTCACAACCGAATTCAATAGACACCTTACTTCTAACAAAAAGCCCAAGCATTTGTAAAATATTACTTAATGGTTGCAAGAGCAGTCTGGGTCAACAGTTGAGAAATGTGGTCAATAGATGTTGCGAATGCTTGTCCAATCAGAAAACTGTAGG
>JAFIDM010012231.1:52152461-52208657 GCA_023159025.1 Thereuonema tuberculata | reverse complement strand
CCTACAGTTTTCTGATTGGACAAGCATTCGCAACATCTATTGACCACTTTTCTCAACTGTTGACCCAGACTGCTCTTGCAACCATTGATATGCTGGCAGAGTACAGGAAGGCTCTTGAATGTGCAATTTCAAATATTACTTAATACAGACCTGGCTACCAAGATTGATCCTAGCGCCAATAAGCGGGAACAGTTGTCTAGCATGAAACTTGCAAACTTGGAAACACAAGCTTCGCTTTTTTTAATATTTTTCTCATAAATATATGTAAAATGAAAATATTAATAATATATTTATGAGAGAGAGAGAGAGAGAGAGAGAGAGAGAGAGAGAATATACTTAATTTCTCAAACTGCTATTTGCCTGTTTAACCATGTAATCCAGTTTCATTAGATTAGAAACTTTAGAAATCTTTAGAATAAAAGAATAAAAGTAATTGACTTTATTAAGCAACAGACAATTATTCTAGATTGTTTGTGACTGAAATGTCTTCACAAAACATAATGTAAATATGAAAACCTTGCAATTCATGAATCTTTTACCTATGTGATAGTATAATACAAGTAAACATTACTGATATTTGCCCTAAAAGAAGTTTAGAAATAAACAGAAATAGCCCAAAATCACAATCTATAACTTTTATTTAATCTTGTAATTTTTGTCTTAAATATTTATGTAGTATTTTGTTTTCTGCTTTGACATAATTGAAACGTATGTTTTCTATAGGCTTTGCACGTCCTAAAGATAAATCTTGTTCAGTAGCGCTGTTGTAGTAATGAGATTAGATAGTGTGTATCTCTAAATCAATTAGTGTATTAGATTTACAAGTCGGAGGACTGGTTCCATGAATTTCACTTTACGAAGGGTCGGTTAAACAAGGCCACTTAATCTATAAATAAAGCCCAAATTTGTTCCTTTACCGTATTGGAACCTCCCTCTTTAAGTTCAATTCGGGGCTGAAGAGTCGTTCCAATCAAACGGAAGGAGTGGCACGTTCCATCTACGAGTGAGGAAAGGGAAGGCAATTCCATTATTCATTGCGGTGAGGCGCGCGTGACATGTGCGATCGCTCGTGGCCATGTGACACTGGCGCTAACAGCTGCCGTCTGTCATTCGAGACACCAAGACTGATAGTTCTTTACGCGGATGTTGAACGGGCTGGACATGACATTTACTGATAGGCCGAAATCTGGGGAAATCTATACCTTTTGAACGGGTTTTTAAAATGTCACGCGGTCTTAGAAACTAATACCGGAGATCTCATTACGTTGTCAGACCAGTAAACCACTGTAGTAATACATTTCTTATATATATATTTTTTTTAATTCTGAGAAACATTTGAAGTTTAGCAAAATTTTATTAAAGATTGAATAGAAACTTTAGCTTTAAAAGTAATAGTATTTTCTCTTCTACAATAAAAGCTGTCAAAAAAGAAGAAAAAATAGATTACGTTGGCAAGAAAATCCAAACGATAACTTGACAGTTTTAAGATTTTTTTTTCAAATCTTTCCGAAAGGAAAATTTCAAAAAAAACCCAACATTGTTGAACACGGATCTAAGTACAATCTTTGTAAAATCAGTTTATAAGAAATTCATTACAGGACCGAGCTGACTGGACTTACTGCAACATTCTTTAAAAGCTTTTTTTTTTTTTTTTTTTTTTTTTTGTGAAAGCATTTTACAAAAGGTTTTAGGAAATCACATATTTATTTTAAAGCGTATTCTATATCACACAATCTTTTCACCTTAATATTATTTTTAAAAATGTCTTCATTAGTAAGAATTAAAAAGAAAATTATGTAGGAAGAAATTAAACAGAAGAAAAATGAAAATTTTTCAATTTATAACAAAATATAAATCTAAATAAGAAATTAGATCATACAGAAAACCAATAAATTCAGATCAAACTGTAAATTTCTTATCGTCAACACCAATACAATTAAAAAGAAATGTAATAAAAATCGCATCACAGAAAGCTTTCATTAATAGTAATTCTGAACATTCATTTGTACAACAAATTCAAGACATTAAAGTACAATTTCTTAATAATAACTACCCCATCAAATTTATAGAAAACAATAAAAAATGAAAAGCAAATTTAACGTCCGAATAATTCATAAATTGAGAGAAAAAAAAAACAAGTGAAAAAGATTTTCCAAAATACCGACATCAGAATAAGTTACAAATTAAATAATCAAATCCAATTTCCAAGACCATATGCAATAAAAATCAATAAAAAAGACCGAGCAAAAAGTGGCTTATTATAACTACATCAAATATTTATCCTGAGCAAAAAATGGCTTAAAACTACATCAAATATCTATCAACATAATACGCCTTCAAGAACAACAATACCTCATTCATAAGTAGGCACTACGAAGAAACCAAACATGTACCTGATCAGTACTTCAATAATTGGCAAACATACAAACAAAATAGTAAGAGAGAGACAACAGAATCATACTTCATTTCTACTTTATAACTTTACAACAAAAAATTACCTATTAATAATATACAGTATCTTATTTGAGAAACATTAGGAACAAAGATGGAAAAGTCCAGAGAATAATAGAGAAATGGAAAAAACGAGATGAAAACAAGAGACAAACTTAAAAGAAAGGAATATCATAAACAAGACAACAATGAGAAGAAAATACATCAACCAGAACAGTTTATATACAGAAATTGCATATAATTTGCAAAACCAAAATCGCTTCAGGCCGATGAAGCATTGCCGTAAAGGAATGCGAAAGCTCCCTTGTTTGTATTTTTAATGTTTTATACATTTTTAATTTTTAACTTGACTGATGTGTGTTATATTTTATTTTCACTTGTTAATAAGATGTCAAAAGTAAACGCACGTTAAAACAATTTTAATTGATTAACAAATTACAAAAAATTTTCATAACTGATGTCTAATCGATAGACATCGATTTTTTAAAAAAAAAAAATGCTTTTTGAAAAATAAAAGAATTTTTTTTTTTTTTTTGCTTTAACCATTATTTTCAAATAACTTTTTTTTTTAATTTACCTGTTAGGTCTTTTCACTTTAATCTTCCTAAAAGTGAGAATATCTATTTTTAACAATGTCTTTGAAATACATCAGTAGTTGCTGTACTTGTGGGGGAAATAATGGTTACACAGTGTTTTTGTGGACAGTTCAGTTACGGAGAATATTATCCTTTTTACTCTTTTTAAAACTGCAACGCCACCCGAATGTACTAGAGGGCCCTATTTGGCAGCACATTAGTTGTGCAGTATGAGCCGTCGTCATTTGAGACGTTACTTTGTACGAGTAGAATGTTGAGAGGCAGATATGTAACTAGCCTATGGACCAGCGAACGGAAACGGGCAAGCCGCTGTACGATTATACCACCCGATTCTATGATTGTATCACCCGACTTGTCCTGCATTGATTTCTTCCTCTGGGGTTCCCTCAAAGGCATCTTCTTTGAGACCACTATATAAGCACGTGCAAAGCTGGTAATAAGCCCAGGCCAGACGCGAAATGTAAGCCCTACTTCAAACTTAAATTCTAACAGTATTCTTTACCAAAGAGTCCCCTTTTGTCTTCACGATTTCCTAATGGATGTGTGCCCAATCATCAAACCTTTGCGCATTTGCACCACAGATTGTGAAACTGGATGATTCGACTTTGAGCACCTACTGTAAACCTGTAAGTGTACACAATATCATATTATAAATAAAGGGCTAATAAACAAATTGTCTACTTTACTAGTTGTCTTTTATTTCTGAATCTTAGTGTACCTTCTAGCACATTCGGGTGATGTTTGCGGACATACGTTCCACTATGAATACGGTTTTTTATATTTCTGATCCACCTTTAAAGTTTGACAGGAAATTTTAAATCGCCCTGTAGATATTTTAATTGAAATAATATGCACATTTGTATAGTTGGAATTGTACTCTATATTATACTGTACACTATTGATGTGATATGTGATTTTCTTCGCAAAATCTGCGATTAACTAGTATTTATTTGCTATTATTTTATTCGAGGATTTGCTTTCTCTTTAAAATTAAAATTCTAATTAAAAGACTTTAGAAAGTCAACTGCTTGTAAGTTCTGGAAAGAATTAACAAATACGGCTGATATGGGATCCCGAATATTTGCTGAAACATTACAATGCAGAAGATATTAAAATCATTAAATATTTGGATATTAATATTTGATAACTGCATATTAAAAACATAAAAATATTTGATTTTATTAATGAACAATCTTTATGCTCTAAGAAGAAAAGGGTAGTTAAGTATTACAAGATTCTGCTTTAGTAAACCTGAATTCTAACCGAAGAACAAAACAACATTTTCAGAGAATACAATCTACTTTCAAATTTACATTTCAATGGAAACTTTTAATGCGAACATTTCTGTTTTAATCATCGTTAAATGAATAAAGGCCCAAAATTCACAGAAAGAAAAGCTTTGTTTAAGAATATAAGTTTTTAATTCTGATTAAAATACTTAGAAAGTCCAACAGCTAGTAAGTTCAGAATTAATGAAGCAATGGAGTTAAGATTCAATTTCATTTTAAGATTAAAGAATAAAATGAAAAGCTTTATCAGGCTTTTGAATAGCGATGAATTAGTTACATTCCTGGAATCAGCTTTATCAGAGAATATTAACAAGTTAATTAAATTTTGAAATTCAAAACTGCCCTCGGATATCAGATTGCTGAATTACAAGTTTCTGTTTAGAGTTTAGGATGTTTCGGATATTGTGGTAAAAAAGCATGGATTGGTAGAATGTGGTTTCATGTCAATGGACGGTTGTATATGTGAACATCTGGAAGCCAATCACTCTTGCCTGTTGTTTCTATGAAAATTATTATATAGAAAAGTGAACAACGAACGTTGTTTAGTTGAGTTGAGATGTAATGATATCAGCTGCTCACTGCAGAAATATTGCAAATAGAAAAAGTACCAAATTCAATAGTTTCCTATTGGAAATACCAGTTAACTAAAACGTGAAAGTATAAGTACGTTTTCTCAAAATTCCAATTTAGCAATTGGAAATAAAACATGAAATGTCATCAAAATACAATAGTAATTCAAAGAAAAGGTATGACGTTCTTATTAACTTCAGCATCTGTCTTGATAACCAAATGTAATGTAAAAGGAAGTATTTCTAATCAGAAAACTGTATAAATCGTCTCATTATTAATTTTACTTAACTTGCTTGGAAAGTCTTTTGCAAATGTACCTTGTAAAAATATTTTAATTATAATACTTTAGAAAGTCCAGCTGCGATGACTTGTAAAAAGAATATATTAAAAGGTGATGTACATATCATCATGCTGCTGGAAAAAAATACGGATTACATAATAAAAAGAAAAAGATTATCTTCTCAGATTAATGGCGGACTGGAAATGGTAAGTAAAGATAAGATAACCATTGTAATCCTGATAAACATTCACTTTAAGAATGATATAAATTGTCTTCTTTGAAATATTTGGATCCACTCATGTGCGATAAAATATCTTCGACATGTAAAATTTTTAAAATCGTTAAGTTTTTGAGAGGAGAACATTTCTGCCCCTTTTGGTCCTAACGAACCTATCTTGAGGATACAATGGTCAATCCTGAAAATTTGGCTCTAGATGTTATGGGACTGAAAAAAAAAGGAACATACAATGTATTAGATTGAGTTCACATATGTTGTCATATTATATAGTATGTCATATTCATATATTCATTTATGAAATCTAATGTCATAAAACTTATTAAATTTTAACTTTGATACTCTAATATTCAAACATAATATACAATTAATTACTAATAATGATATAAGACACATCCTCTTCCTATCAACGCTATATTTCGCAGTTTATTACTTTTAACTGCTTCATCAGGCATAATATACATGGAAAAAAAACTCTTCGTAAAATATTAAAAGTTTAATAAATTTATTTATTTAATAAAAGTTTAATAAAGTTTATTAAGCCTTTGAATGATGATAATATCTATGCAATCAGTAGAATTAATATTTCCGTATCACAAAGCTTTTGTATTCAAGGCAGATTTTTATTTTTGGCTTTATATTTTCTTTTTGAACTGAATTCCCCGGAAAATAAGAACAATATGGATTAAAACAGAGAGAGAGAGAAGAACTTTTTAGAGGTTAATTTTTAAAGATGAAGATGATTCTAATAGAGAATATGTAAATTGTTTACAACGGTATTATAAGTACTCTCCATTTTAATTTTATTATATAAGGTTTCGTTTTCATCATTTCAATTAATATAATTACGTAATTTATACACTGCATTATTTTATGATTGAAAACATACTTGTAAATTCTTAATTATAAAATCGTTATTTATTAATAAGATCAATTTCAAATATTTGAAATGAAAAAATTTAGAATTATATTTTCTCTTTTTCATGCACAGTAATATTGTTTGCATTACGGAGAAATAACAAAGTAGCCTATAATCAACATCAGATTTCTGTGGATTTATTGTTTCAAGGATACAATAAGCTTTCTTTGTTATTAGATGACCGTAACAATGAATAAACAAAATTCCTTGTTACGGTGATCTAATAAAAAAAAGCATATTGTATCGATGAAACAATGAATCCACAGAAGACAGCATGCGTCAATGGCATCAGTTGTTATGATACTAACTGGTCCATATTATCTGAAATGGACTCTAAATTGGCATAAAAAAGCCAACCATATATTAATAGCTCCTTTTATATCTCGGTTGTGGTTTACCAAAAATACTTTTGATGATCCAGCAAATTTTACATAGGAACGTTATATACTCTCTTCATAACATAACACAAATTTCATAAAAAAAAGTTCTAGTCATAAAAGTCAAAGAGAGTACTACTTATCGCTTTATTCCTACGAATTTAAATCAAAGGTTTTTAATTTTTTCCTTCGTAATGTTGAGAATGTTCGCTTCCTTTTAGCATGAATTTAAGGATGTTTCTGACATAGAAAAGTGTTTCTATAATGCTTTCTTTATAAAAGAAGATTCACGTATGAAGATTGTAGCACGAATAATTAAGAATTTAGAAGTTTACAAGCCTAGAGGAAATTCTGGATCTGGGATACATCATTTACGGCCGGTTTCTCCAAATAGTTCTAAGCTATTCTCTGGATACGTCCTATGGAATCTAGTTAAGTTGCCCCATGAGGTAATACTAATGCTATTTGGAGAAATCGGCCGTTAGTGTAAGTATTTTATAGTGATCAGGGTGTCTACAGAACCGGGAAATCAGGGAAAACCCGGAATTGTCAGGGAATTTTGTCATTCTGGAAAAAATCAGGGAATTATCAGGGAATTTTGCAATTATTACTTAAAATCAGGGAATTTTTTGTTTGAACAGATCGGTTTGGAGGTTTTTTTTTTGGTTGAACAGATCAGGGAGTTATCAGGGAATTTTAAAAGAAATTGTTCATAAAATCAGGGAAAAATCAGGGAATTTTTTTATTCAGATTTTATAGACACCTTGGTGATTCATCCATTTCCTTACTTCAGTAAATATTTTAACAGAACGAAATGGTTTTTGTTATTTTTTTCGTTTTTAAAACGAATGTCCGTATTAATAAATCGCTGAGACTCAAAATTTACCAAATCCCCGTTTAGTCTGCACTCCGTTTGAGTGCTGCAGACTAGTATTGACATTTCAGTTTCTGAATTTCTTCATTTCGTTTGATTGCCCTTCTTGTTATGTTATTTAAAAAAGAAAACTTCCAATGATGACCAGGCGTCATTGAATATCAAATTGCAATTTGATATCTATTATTGGCTAAAATTTTACTTTACGGTATCTAGGTTTTTGATTGATTGGATGATCACCAATAATTTTTCTAACTAATATTAAAGCTTTTAATCTTCTTAATCTCTAATGAAATTTCAGTATATTATGTATTTACAAAATATAAGCAACTTTAATTTAACGAATTTGTTAGTCTCAGTGTTTTCCAGTTTACTTTTTCAAGTTTCGGTTATGGTTTGTTATTATACAGCGAACTCAACCTGTTACAATATTATTATTAATTCTGTTATTTTCGAAGTATTAATTTTACTCAGGGATGCACATTATCTCTTCTCATCTGTTTTTTAATTATAAACAAATTCTCTTACAGTGATACCTCGGTTTTCGTCGATAATCCGTCTGAAAACAATCGGCGAAATCCGAAATCGACGAAAACTGAGGCAATTATTTCCATACGAATCAATGTAAATCCAATTAATTCGTTCTAGACACTCCAAAATACATATCAAAACATATTTTATAGAGAATAAATGTAGTGTTTAATACTAAAACAATAAGAAAGTAATACAAAATGAATAGAAAAGACTAATGTAAAGAATAAATGAACATGTAACAGGGCATTTATATTTTTATACTTTTCTGAAGACTCTTCTTGGCGTATGGAAGACGGCGAGGAGGGGAGAGAGAGATGCAGATATTATTGTTTGGAAGGTATCAAGGTACTATCTGGGATCATTTGCCTTTATCTTAAGTCATTTGTGTGATTTTATCTTACATGCGTTACGTACATTTTGAAACTGAAAAACGCAAAATAAGCACGTTACACCGAATACTGTATATGCAGTAATTACTTACATGGAATCGTAGTATTAGGACTAGCAATCAATAAAAAAAAAATCACAAAAACATTGGAAAGCAATGGAATTGTTTGACTACACACGCGGGATGATCCTCACACAAAGGGAAATAACGCTACACTGAGCAGGAGAACGCCTGGGTCGCCCTTTATTTTCGCAATACGCCGACGAAATCCGAGGCAAACAGACGAAAACCGAGAAAAATAAAAATCGACGAAAACCGAAACCGACGATAACTGAAGTCAACGATAACCGAGGTATTACTGTATTTTATTTTAGATATGATAACACTGTATCACATAAGAAATTCAGTGCTCACTCCAGCACTGACAAATTTCCAGTGGTCACACTGATAAAAACTTTAAAAAAAAATTATCATTCTAAAGAATATCTTATCAAAACTTTATCTTAAAAGTTGATTCTACACAAAATTTGCTGTAATATCGCAGACAGTAAAATATTATGAAAGTGAACGCACTTAAAATTTAGATTCGTTTTTAAAAATTATAACTTTTCAAATTTAATTTAACTTTTTAATTCAATCATGGTTTAATACATTAATTTTCAATTAGCTTTCGATATATTTTTTCATATCTACCAGTTTCATATCTAAATTTCATATCTACCAGTTACATATTAATACTTTGCCTCTCTTAGTTATAACCCAACACAAAAGGAGTATACATTGTTAAACATCATCCACATTATCAGAATTAAATGTCATAATATCATATTTATTACTATAAAAACGAATTTTCAAGGAGATATGCAAGGTCTCCTCTTTCTCAAGCCTTTTACATGATAACAATAATAAGCGAGATTCCATTTATTACAATGACCTTAAAATATCATACTAACAATTAAAAACGTTAATACAATATTAAGAAGGAATCATATTCTACAATATAATAGTCTCAAAGTCTTAACAATCAACGAAAAAGCATAATATTATTATAAAGAAAGACTATTAACTATTTAATTTTTCAATTATTACCTTTTTATTAGAAGTTAAAAATTTTTTGTTAACCATATCTCTAGCCAATTTTACTAAGCTTTCATTTATTTTAACTCCTTCATTTCTATTGAGATTTTTTTCTTTCGAATTGCGAATACTTTAAGCTTTCTATTGTCTTCTAATTTTCGTTTCATTATATAAAATTTTTACTTCACTATTAATACAATGTTGTTTTTCTTTACAATGTTCTGCAATTCCATTACTAATTTTTTTCTAATATAGTATTCGTGTTCTCCCATACGTTCCTGGATCGTTCTTTTCGTCTCTCCAAGATAGAAAGAATCGCAATTCAGGCATTCTAATTTGTACACAACATCCATTTCAAACTTTTTGTCATTACTATTTATTTTTTTGCACAAAATATTTTTTAATTTATTCCATATTTAAAACTTAAGTTTATTTCATATTTTTTGCGAATTCCTTTTAAACGCCAGCTATTCCTATTCAAATAAGGAATGAAAAATCTATTTTCATTATATTTTTCCAATTCCTTTATCTTGAATTTATGATAATTTCTTATCGAACTATCTACGAATCTGTCATTATAACCATTCTTTTTTAATTTTGATTTCATATCATTTACTCCTATATTAAAGTCTTCTTCATTACTAGTATTATTATCAATTCTAATTAAATAATTCTCAATTAAATTCCTTTTTATCTTCATATTGTGTCCAGAATCAAATTTTAAAATATGATCACTTTTATAATCTTGAATGTAATGCTTCATGGTTAGCTTATTATCCTTTGTTATTAATTTCAAATCTAGAAAATTCAATGAGTCGTTGATTTCTTCTTCCATTTTGAAATAAATCTCTTTGTGTCTCTTATTAATTTTTATTACTAAAAAATTTTTAGTAATAAATAAAAAATAAAAAAAATTTTATTACTAAAAAAATTACTAAATTGCCTTTTTGTCCCGAACCACAACATAAGTATATCATCAGCATAGCGATAGTATTCCATTTTAAATTTTGTATCTTTCAATAATTTTTGCTCAAAAAAGTTCATATATATGTTACACTATTGCCCTGACAAAGGTGACCCCATAGGGAAACCTTTGACTTGTTTGTATATCCTATCTTGATGTTTAAAATGTGTTCTCAGTTATTAGTTTTATTAATTCCATCAATTCATCGTAATCAATTTTTAGTTTCTTATAGTTACTTCCAATGTTTATAATTCATTACCGATGTTAAAAATATCAACAATTTAAAGTGGTGTAATAATACTTGAAAATGAATTAGATGATAAAACAAATACTGAACATGTTAATAGGAGCATATTTAGTAATTCTGATTTTCGAACAAAGCCTTGTCTATGTTAAATTATCTTTCAATAACCATTTTGAATTATTTTAATTTTGTTTTATTTTAATTTTTTTAATGAATATTCATTTCCCTTATTCAAGGTAGACTTTTAATACTTTTGAAAAGAAAACTAGTTAAAATGCCAGAGAAAAATGTTTTAAAGCTTGAAGAACATTTCAGAAATTACTCCTTATTTCTATTTTCCGAATAAAATTTTGTATATTATTATCACTATAATTTCTTTCTGAATTTTCTTTGTAATCATGAAGGAGTTTTAACCATAAACCATTGGTTCTTACATATTTGTTCCTCCAAATTCGTAGGGAACTCTTACACTCCAAAGCTTTCCTCTTGTAAATGTATGCAACTTCTTCTAGAATCTCCTCTCTCTTACATCACAATTCCCATTCTTTCCACTATTTTCCTTCGTTGAGTATCGAAATGCAATTTCCAAAACCGAAGTTTTCTGTTGTTCTTCTTCTACGCTATTCTCAGTAGCCCACCAGTTGTTGCAAAAGCGCTTTACATAAGTTTGATGGAAGATGGCAGCCCGGTCGATTATTGAAAGAAAAAACGACACTCTACAGTGGCGATCGCACACCGTGCCTTATAAACCACTGTAAAACGCCTCATGCATTACGTATGGCCTCTCCGCCATCGCAAGAGGAGTTGGTGATTCTAAAAATTGACTTCGTTACATCGAAGAGCGTTTCTTGTGTGGTTGTACGCCATTTATCATCTCGTCTCTTTCACCGGCGCTACGCTACTGTCTTCAAAACAGTTCCATTACTGTCAGAATGAAGTATAGCAATTTTAGTATCTTTCCTAATGACATACTTTACGAATACATTACAGTTCCTCGGGCTTCGAACAGAATCCCATAAAAGAAAAATTATTAGGATAGTGACTACTCGGCTGGTTGGAAATTTCTTCGGTTTCATAAATTTAGAAAATTTTACTCTGAATACAGGAATCTTTCCGTAAAAAAATGTTATGTTAGTCATGTAATTTATGGCATTGGATCTTTCCCATAGATAAACGTAAGCGAAATGTAATTAAGTTAAAAAACTTAAAAAAAAAACTTAAATAAAGATATTGAAATATCTCCGATAGCAAGTATTAAGATCATAAAGGGAAGAAATGTGTCAGTAAGGATTACTATTCCTTGCACAGCACTGTTTCTCTCAAGCAATGTTCCGTACAGTAATGTTGGTATAATTTAATATTGATAAATACAAATATTTTCTCAAAGAATCATTTCCTCCGGCAATATTATTAGAATTTAAATAAAGTATTCCAAAGGAAAAATTTCTGTGTATTTTTTAACTTAGTTGTTACAGATACTTGAAACATATTACTATAACTAAAATGAAGTTTGTTATGATTAACAACATTGAAAATGTAAAACGTCAGCATGAACTGAAGAGAAACAACATACATGTGCTAATCTGTAAATATTCTAAAAAATTCACATAGAGTTTCAGCTTTTCACTGTGTTGCATTATTATTATTAACAATGTTATTTTATTGGTAGTTGGCAGCTGATTTAGCTGACAAGTTGAAACTGTATCGGTAATATTAATGTCTATTAACGTCAATTAATATTAATATTAATGCTATAAATAAATTGCTTGTTTCATTCTCCTTAACAATACGATAGTTTAAATGATGTAGAAAATAGAAAATCTTATCATCAAATCTGATGCTTTACTTCTGGTAAAGGATCAGTTATTTTCCACTTTCTCTCTGTTTGATTTAAAACTATGTGATAAATAGAATATTAAGTTTTTGAGGAAATACTGGTCCTTTCTGTTTATTAATGCATTCTCAATTACACAGGCTTCTAGAATGGATCTGGAATAGTGTTTGTTTCTTGGAACAGATATTTGACTTCCGGTTCAGGTTTATGATTATTAACCAAGCAGTGTTCCGTCCAGTCAAAATATATTTTGATGATTATTCTTGATACCACTAATATGTTCTTTAACTCTCTCGTTTAATGTTCCTGCTGTATTACCAAAATATACTTTACTGCATGTTCTACACTTTAGTTCATATTCAACTCCCATCATGTTCGTTAGAGTTCAACTTTATGTTTTTTATTACAGAACCTAAAGCAGGGCGCACACGATGCAGCTTTTGCTGTGCAGCTCGTTGCAATTAAGTTGCATAAAAAAGGTTGCAAACGACAGTCAGGGCGCACATGATGCAACATTCTTTGCGCCGCCGTTCGGACCAGCGGGCAATCCCATAATTCATTGCGAACACGGCTTCCGAGGTGATAAATTCAAAAAAATCTAGGTTTTTCAAACGCTTTGATACATTCTGCCGCATTAAATTACTGCATTTAAACTGTATTTATGTGTGAAAGAAACTCTCAATACTCCGATATTTATTGAGTATTCGCTATTTGCCCATCTCAAGCGATGTTTCGACAAAATGTCATCTGGGTAGCGCATGTATTGATATTTCTTAATTTTCCATTTAAGAATGTGTTCTTTCTTCATTTTGGTAAGAAAAATATAACTGAATGAACCTGATATTGGGCTTCCCTATTTGCTTAAATACAGTATGTCATTGTGGAATTTAAAATAACAATTACCGGTATTACCTACAAATTTTAACAAGTCTATGAACTTCTCCTGTTGCATTTTAAAATCTTTTAAAATATTACAATTCATACCTACCAAGATAATAATTATTTCTAGAGTATCATTTACTGGAATTTTTAGTAGCAATATATAAATTTTTTAATAAAGAGCAGTGGATTGGATTATTTTCGGAGTAAAGCTCACTTATTTGCAACATTAATGAAAAACACAAATACTGTATGCATTTTAATAGAAAAATAAGAATCTGTTGTTGTCCGTTTTAACATTAAATTTGTAAATTTTGTTCTGATATGAAGAAGTTTGACTTCGTTTATACTTATAATGTATTTTAATACAGTTTTCTGTGGGCTTTACAATGAATCAGCATAGTCGATAGCGGAATTAACCCAACGCCCAAAAAGATCGTATTAAGCAAATTATTGAATAATAGAAATCATATAAATTAAATATATATATAATGTCCAAACTTGAAGCTCATCCTTCGAGTTTAGAAATATGTTCTTTAATATGTTCTTTAACTCTCTCGTTTAATGTTCTTCCTGTATTACCAATTTAGATAATTAATAGTTAAGTCTTTGTAATTTTTAATTAGTTTCTTTTTGATAGTTCGGATTTACTAGTTAGTTTAATTTTTTTAAATTCTAGATAGTTATAATTAAAAAATTTAAATTAAAGAGAGCAAAGTCTTAATATATTGCGTTTTTACTAAATTAGTTCTAAATTATGCCGCTGATGACGTGGTGGTAGACTAATCTGTTTATCACCATAGAAACGGTGATCTGAATTTTGAATTGGCATTTTCAGGCAGTGATTTGTTCTTTGCATTGGTTTCAAATTTCATATCACTGTCCGGCTATATATATATATATATATATATATATATATATATATACATAATGAATCGTATATATTTAATCGTATGTATATTCTATCATTATATAATTTCTTACCGAAAAATTTGGAATTACTAAAAAAAAAACATGAAAGAAATTTTACACTGCAGAAATTTTTATAGATTTACTAGTAATTATGAAAAAAACTTAGGTGTTTCCTATTTATTAATTAAGACTTATTTTGGTATTGATAAAACTGATCTAATATTTAAAATTCTTGTTTCAAATTAAATAAAGTAAAAATATTTTTATAGTTTCTCTTTTCTCTCCCTGCATTTATGATTCTTATTAAAAAAAAAGTTATTAATGACTCAAGAGATTTATCTTTACTCTTGCTGAAAGAGTTAAGTTCGAGTTTATCTTCACTTCTTCCTCCAGAAATGTTCTCTTTCTTTTGCAAAATGAGATTTCTTTACTAGAATTAAAGTTAGAAAAGTGTTGGACTGTTTTTCTGGATCATTTGGCTATTAAAACGTATATTTTTGTCTAAAATTTGGCAAAACCTAACCCCAAAAGAAAAAAGTTAAAAGTGTTTGTAAGTAATGTTGGCTTGAAAGCTTTGTTCCTATTGCACCTGTTTCTGTATCTACCACGGATAAATAGTTTGTTGGTTCCGAATAGTATGTGATGTCGATTGTAGCGACAGCTAGCGGTTAAATGATACAGCAGAAAAAGCAACTTCAGAAATATAGACTATTAAGATGTGTATTTATTGTTTGGATTTAGAATAAAAGAAACTTGATTTGGAATGAAAGAGGCACATAAGCATTACTTGTTTTATGTTGGAACAGTTAAGAAAAACAATTTGGTGGATTTTGGTAACTTAAAGGTATCCAATTTAAAAACTAATAAAAAAAATAATTAACCTCAATTAAAGCTCGAGGTCTGCAAGTTAATGTAGCTAAACTCTTTTCACTGGATATGACTCAGACACAAATTAATAAGAAAGCTTCTAATGGGAAGAATTATATTCATTGAATTTGTTGATTTAGGATAATTTCTTTGAGGTCAGAACGTCCTAATTTAGCGTAATTCATTTATTACTGTTTCTTTCGAAGAGAAATTCTAAATAATAAAATTAGAACAACAATTTTAATATTTATAATTTTCTCCTCTTTCATCGATAGGTGACAGGAAAAGTTTGAACATTTGGAAAAACAACAAAAAAGCATGACCTTAAATAAGCTGTGGTATTTATATGGAAAATTATTCGAAAAAATTATAAAAGAATTGATAATAGCGAAAGCTGAATTATTTCTTTAGAAAATGTTTTTTTAGAAAATATAATTATCCAAGTATTGATTGAAGACCTCTGTAATCCATAGGATGACGAATTTCTCCAGCATTCATGGGGATACTAACAGTGGATGAAACTAGAAATTTCTAAGTCTGGATCTAAATATCTGGCGGCATGTTTATCACGATGGCTTTTGGTAGCATCAGATAAAAAAATCCATGATTTCATTGTGAATGTTATCGAATGTAGGCGAGGGATCAACAATCACCTGTTATGTAGGTGATGAAGCTTATTAAGGGATGATCTGCGGATCCCGATATTCAACTATCATATAACTCCCAATAGATATGTGATATTGACGGTCTGTTTTGTGGTTGATGGACATGAGGTTCTTGGTACAGTAGATTTTTCAGAATTTTTAAAAGAATAGTACATATTAAAAAAAAAAACCTGTCTATGCTGTTCAACCTGTCTGTTGGATTTTCTTTGAACTCTCTATTATATATTTCTGTTCCTTATCATTATGTAAACAAAATATATCCTTTAAACTCATCTCCTAGGTTGGATGGTGTCTTCATGAATAGTACCACAGTAATGCAACCTCTCAGTCACTTTACTAGATCGAAAGAGACGAGGAGTTCCGACAAGATCAGCTTGTCAATGAAAGATTTCCTCTCCGTGTATTTTCCAGTCACTTGAAGAAAAACAGCAGTCACACCTCCTTTTCTGTAGTTCCCCGAAAATTCCCTTATTCTCCTCTTTTTTTACTCAATGAAGTGAAAATGTCACAAGGAATACAATAATGGAGAAGGGAAGATAGAAATAGAGAAAAATATGTTGAATACCTATAATTTATACTAGAAATGATGGGAAATTGAGTAAAAACTTAAAAACCATATTAAAACTTTATTTTGCCTCATTAAAACGCTTTCTTCATGGAAAGTGATTCATTCACGGGATCAGAAAGATAGGGTTCTTATACGAAAATAATCTTCGTATAAACGTCATAAGGAATGCTCTTCATTTATGAAAATGTTATCACTCCAAAAGCCATAAGTATAATGTTGGATGTTATGTAATGGATAACTTTCCTTCCTATTTATGTATATTTAATAAGTGAAATTTAAATTAACATAATTACATTTCAAAATAACCAATTGAAGTAATTAAAGTTTACTTAATGAACACTTTTGACTGTTTGAACGTTATTGACTTTAGAGATTAAATAGAAAGAAGTTATGGTACTTTCAGCTTTCCAAATAAACAAACATGGTTTAATGAGTAAACGTTTATGATTATACTAGTATTAATATCTTCTGCTAATCAACAAACAAATAAATGATAAATAAATGAGAAACAAGATTTGTCAAAGAAATGTTAAGAAAACTCCGTCAAAGTGAAGATAAACCAGTCAGCTGTGGAGAACATGTGACACTAACATAAAATGATTATTTCTTCTTTCAACTTCTATCTTTAGTTTTGTGATTTTAATTGGTTAATGAATAAGAAATATGTTCTTTCTTTGTTTTCAAATTTTTCAGCACCATAAATCAAGAGTGCCAGGTTTCAGCTTTCTACGGTACATTAAAAATAATGTAGAAATTTAATAAACGACTTTGGATAATAAAAATATATATCTTTAAGGGTTTTATTAATATAGATTGTATATTACTTTTTTTAAAATAATAAAAAGCTAATACTTTACTATTATCTAATAATTAAAATATTAATTAAAATAGTAGTACAATGTGGGCCCTGCAGCCAAATGGCAAAGGCGCTTGACTGCTGGTGGAACAGCAGAGTGTAATCCCCGGCAATGTTTGGGGATTTTTCCAAGCTGAATTCTCTTCAAGATGGGTCCTAAGGTTCACGTATCCCTCAGTAAAATGGGTACCTGGCATTTCTTTCCAGAGAGTAAAGGCGTACGAGCTCAGCCCGGTTCAATGAAACGTTAGGAGCCTTACCTCCAGCGTCGCATAGGTCAGTGAACCCCATGAGGTATGCATATAACTGTATACAGTTATTACAATTATTTTTTTTTCATTTTTTTCATTACAACTGATAGTCAGTTATAATGATGATGTATAACTGATAGTAGCAAATTATTTTTTTTTCAATTTTGTTTTTGAGTTTGCTTTTATATTTAGTTCAGATATGTAATATATTCGTCATATAGGAAATATTTTATTACAAAATCGATAGTTTCTAATGTAAACTAATACTCAAAAAAGTCAATATCTATTTAGAGACTGAGGTAACAGTACAGAAATCGAGTATGTTGCATAAGAACGACGTAGATGTCAAATTTGCACAAAACCCAGTCCCACACTCTAATCTGACAGTATAAAAGTTAATTTATGTAGTTGCTTCAATTGGTGTTGAGTCTTGTTTGACAAATGTCGAGATTCAAGAAATTAATAGAAGACATCATTTAGATAAAGAAATGAGATGGAGAGCAAAAGAGTACTCGGGTTAGATGAAGTCAATCAAAGGTAGCAAGATCGGTTAATGTGAATGGAAGCGTTATAAGTCGCCTTTGGATATGGTATCAAGTAGACCATACGGTTTCCAGAAAACCATCTTCATAATATCGGTTCGATTTCATTGGTCTCGATACCATCTGCCCTGGCCTAAAGCATTTTTAATAAAAATGGGCAATGTGCTGTTTAATGATGAGTCCCGGATCAGTCTCCAAATGATCCCAGATGAGTATTTATATATGAATCCTAAAACTCATCTCATAAATATCATCTCATTAATAATCTGGAAAGAGATATGTATGGCGGGAGCGGTGTGCTGGTGTGGGCAGGAGTAACAATCAACGATATTCGCCCTTTTCTCTCAACCTTAGGATCTTAATTCCATGTTGATGAAATATTACTTTCATCCTCGTAGAGTTCTCCTGGTTTATCAGTTGTAGAAGAAAATAGTCATTCGTGTGAGATCTTACGATCCAGAATTACCTAATTTCAACCAGGTAGAGTATGTTTAATACACTCTTAACAAGATGGATAAACCTTGCCATAATCTGCAGGTGCTCAGATCTGCTCTTTTATATGAATGCGATTAATCCCACCAAACCTCATAGATTTCTTATTGGCAGCAGGAATCGACGATGTCACGCCTGAATTTCATCTCGACGACATCGTGCTTCTATTAACAAAACGTTATCAGCATTGAACTTCTATTTGCAAATTGTAGCTAGTAATGGTTTATGTTGCATATTTCATGACATTGTTAACCGGAGTCTCTTCTATAAGTCTCTATTATAAAACTTCAGAAATGTATTAGTTATGGGGAGCACACTTGAAACCAACTGAAATAAATAAAGCGAACTGGATACTTTGTGAAAATAAAGATATTATTTTTTTATTATTATTACATGTATTTTTGTGCTCATGAAATTTGACATGACAGTCTTAAAATAGACGTATGATTACTATAAAAGACTTAATTATTCCCCTGCTGAAATATTGTTTGATAATGGCTTCTACGTAGTTTCAACAATATACAGTGTTCAACAGCCAAAATAGACAAGGGATCAGATACGAAGTTGGAGTCGTTCAGGCCTAGCTGAGCGGTCAAGGCGGTAGCGTAAATAACTTGACTAATGTGATTGATCTGGGGGTCTAATCCTTTTGATTCTTTCTTTCCTGTATTAATTCTTCTTTTTTGTTTTCCTTCCGGCTGTTTATAGTCTTTATTAGTTATAATGTCTAGTTCTACTTTTCACTCACAAACGACACAAATTTAGAATTATTCCTGTAACGGGTATTATAATAGGAAACATCATAAACTTTCTCAAATTTCGATTATTAGATTCCTTTCCTAGAAAGAGGCTTATCTAAGTAGTCAGTCTGTGTGTTTGTGTTTACTGAAGTAAGTAAGTAAGTACGGGCTAATTTAATTAAATTTTCAAAAATAAATGAAAAAATTATATGGTCTACATTAAAATTTAAAAATAGAAAAATAATAAAGACTTTCGTTTATAATAGTGTCACGATTTAAAAAAACAAAAAAAATGAAAAGCAAAAACAAAACAAGATTTTAAGAAAATCTCTAAATTATTTCAAGAACTTCTTGTTATTCCACTTGCTAAGCAAGTTCTGCGCATTAACCTACTTTCTCTAAATTATTATTTATCCTGAATAGTGCCAATTTCCATTTTCTACAATCAGATAATAACAGGTTTGATATTAAACTCTGCAATGGGAGAAATATTATTGTCCACTACTGTGTGTTTACATTACACTTATATGTTTCTGATGATGTACAATCGATGTAAATGTAATCAAAAATATCAAATATTTTATCATTGCATTTTAAAAACAACAAATGCAAGTTAAAATAATGATTTCTGTCTTGTTTATTCTAACTGTAAATAGATGTCAATGCAGTGAATCAGGGACAAGCATAGCATTAAAATCCTTTACATTGTAGATCATTAAAATTTAATGAAGCTACCGCAAGTATTTGCGATGTAGCTTACAATTAATACCAGAATGCCAACGTTTGGTGATTTCAGAAATAATTGGAAAAGTACAAAATCTTGTTTACTAAATGAACAGCTTTAGTTTCAAATACATCTATTTATTATGAGATAATTTTCCATAACAGACCAGATTATCACTCGACATTTGTACGTTTCTAATTTAAATTAGTCGTACATTTCCCAAGTGTTCGTATTTCTAGAACTTGTAAATCTAAAGCTATTGTTGAATTAAAGCTATTGTTAGCCTATTTTCATAGGAAAGTGAAGATCCTGTCTGTAGTCAGTCTGTTGTGTGCCTCTGTGTACATAAACCCCTAATAATTTTTAGTTGCTGAATTTGTTATTCTAAAAGTCTCATCTTCTCTACTTCCATCGTTTAGAGCAGTGCTTCTCAACCTTTTCGCTTCATGACACACTTTTGTATTACCGTAGCAGAAATCCCGTGGCCCACCAAACCTTGTTTCTAAAATTCCGCGGTATTTTGAAGTTTTTCAATGCTTTTTTTTTTGCTATTACAGAATCCATTGAAAAACACTAGGTTTCTAATTTAAATCTGTTTTCAAATTAAAGATATCCTTAAATATTTTTAAAGCCAATTTGAATGAGAATTAATAATTTATTAACCTTAATTGTTAGAATGAAACAGATATAGTTCATATTTCTGGTATTTGATGTTTAGATTTTATTCTAGATATGAACATTTCACAATGAAGCTAAATGTTGATTACAGATCCATTCTCAGAATTTTCTCGCGGCACACCGCTTGAGAAGCACTGATCTACAGCAAGGGTGGCTAAACCGCGGTTCACGAGTCACATGCGGCTCTGTGACGCGTAATATGCGACTCACTCAAATGTGTTGGCTGAGCCTCTTTTTGTGTCACAAATAATATAAAACGTAAATAAAAAAATTTCAAACATTATAATCATTTTCCCGATGTAACTTAAAGTTTACTAGATTAAAGTGAAAGTCTAATGCTTTCTCATGATGAGGAAATGTATTTAAGAATTTAAATCCTAATTTTAATGCTAAATTTGAGTCACGGATTCAAGACATTCTGGTTCAGCAATTTTCGTTGGATGTTTCTATAGTCCATTACTGTATAAATATGCTCAATTAAGTTAAAACAATAATAATCAGCTAGAAACATTTGATTTATATATCATTTTTTTTTATTAATGAAACAATACAATTCAAAGTTTAAAAACTACGTAAATGAGTAAATATTATTACGTACATGCATTTCTTAATACTTATATAAAAATTTTGTAATTAAATGCGCATATAATATTAGAAACGTGTGTGTAGTATTTGTTCTTGTCTTGCGGCTCTTAAACATCTGCAATTAATAGTATGTGGCGTATACATTAAGCAAGTTTGCCAACCCGTGATTTACAGAATCAATCTGTTGACATAAAATAAATTAATATCATTACATTTAGATTTCGAAATATATTTTATCGAATTTTAATTACTTTAAGAGATTTCATTTCGTGCTTTGCTGCAACTCTTACACCAAATTATTGAGAAAAGTAAAAGGAACGGTTAAACAACACTTGATTCCTGTTTTAAGAAGGAATCAAAATCAACTTCTGAAAACTTGGGATAATCCTCTGCCAGCACTTTCAAAAATTCTGTACTAACATAGATCTAGTAAAACCTAGTATATAAACAAATACAGTTTCTACATAAGACACTGTATTTAAGAATATATAGTTTCGTATATTATATATGACGTATATACTTTATTAAATGTATGATGTCGTTTCTATTTAACTCTTTATCTGCATTATAATAATGCCCTTTAAAACTCTTAAAAAGGCATAAACTTTAGGATAGCTGAAATGACATCGAAAATTGAGAACATCACAGTGAGATTATATATGACGTTAATACCATTTTAAATATTTAGTACAAATAGATTGTAGACTGTCCGGCTTTTAAATGCTTTCAGTTTATTACCATTACATTTTTAATCTGTTAGCAATATTATGTGACTTTAATTGCCTTGTCCTCAGTATGTTCCAGATTAAAAGAAAAATGCAACTTACTGACTTTATGTAAAAAAAAAAATGCTTGAAATAAAATATTTAAAATACATAAATTAAAAAAGTAGCAATAAAAAGGAAAAAAGAATTAGTTTGTATTCACCAAGGAGCCTTTCTGCTTTTAAGGTACTAAAAGTACTGTTTATCTTTCTTTTTCTGTATTGTGGCTCCTTTTTTTATTTAGTGTTTGTCCTTTTCTTTATCAGGTCTCTAAATTGTACTTCCTAATGGCTAGTGTCGTGTGCAACAACCTTCACCATTATTTCTTTTCCTTCGTTTTTTTCTAAATTTGGCTTCTTTGGTCTTCTTCGACGTGGAACCCATCAGGTGAATCATCATGTCATTCTCCTTTTTTTCTCTTCACGTTTCTTTTTTTTCTTAAAACTTTAACCAACGTAGCAGTCAAATCGATAATTCCTTTTTCTTGCTTTCTGTTAACTTTTTTCTTTTGCAATTTACTGTAAAGTCCCAAAGCGAATCGTAAATGTCCAATTTTAACAAGATCTTTAAGAGGAAAAAAAAACCCTATCCTTTGAAGAGAGATTGATTAAAAACTCTTACAACAGTGGTCTTTTGGAAATCTCCCAGAAGAAAGATTTTCCTCCATCATTCGTTATGTTTTGGAACCATTTCGATTTACAGTTATCGAATATCGGAAACACCGTTTGCACGAAACCCACCAAGGCACCAAGAGAACATTTAACAGCTTTACTGTTAGTAAGAAAAAAAAGACTGCGTTGCTGATAGCTTCCCTTGCGCAGTTGATCCATTTCTTTGGTAATCTTAGTTTTTCCGATATCGAGACTATTGGGGGATTTAGAACAACTGATTCCAGAGATCGCTTACGTTTCTTAACAGTTTGGGGTCTTTCTTTCTTTTTTTTTTTTTATCAAAGTGAGTTGAGATAAATAATGAACTGAATAGAGGTTTAAGACAAAGAAAAATACTGCTTCGCGGAATGTTTTTTTTTTTTACTTTCGAACTTCATAACTGTTCCATCATTCGCTACAATTGCAGAATAAGAGTTTTTCGGATTTCGCATTTTCCATCTGCTGCTTTCCTTACAATGGTAAACCTAAACTCTCCAACGAAGTTCGGAATGGTTTAGTACAATATCTATCATAATGGAAAAAAAGTTAAAATACGATTTCCTATATATAGTTACCAAAACGATAATAACGAATTCCAGAGGATGAAGAAAGTTTTTCTTATCCTCTAATAACCCTGAAAAAGTTTTCAATTATATGAAAACGAAATATTGTGGAATAAAGAAGGGATGTTAAGAAGATTTCCGATGTGTATTACGATTTCCTATGATTCATGTTGGTAGTTAGGCTTACCAAGGAGGTACGAAGATTGCAGTAACTTACTACATTGCTTATTGCATCTGATATTTAGGTTAAATTATTCGTTTCTTCGGAAAAAGTAGTTCAATTGTAAATGATGATCAAATTGACTATTTTTTCTTTCTATTCTTTCACTTCCTTTCAAAATTACAAAATTTTTTTAAGACAGAGATACAGCAAAAAAGAAAGTCCAGACGATCATTTTTCAGATTTAATTAATTTTTTTTTTCAGCTAAATTTTGTAAGCAGATTTTTTTTTAAAAAAATGCAAAAACTTCAAAGATGAAAATGATTTATGTTTCAGTAGTTTTAAACTCCTGGGAGATGGATAATTAAATATAATTAACTTCATGAATTTTTTTTAATTATATTATTTATTTATTCAATTTATTAACCCCCAACTGAATATTCTTGGTTTGTTTGTACATTTTAGGCTCTTTTTCTTTATTTATTTTTCCTGGAGGCCAGCAAATGAATTTTCTTTATTTTATTTTTAATTTCTTAGTTTAGATTTGTGGAGGTACCATATTTCTTCCTATTGCAACTTCTATTCTCCTCCATATTGAGACCTTGTTGTTTAACTGGTGACTCTCAACTGATGATCGCCAATTAAGCGTGAAACTGCTATTTTGAAATGTCACTAGTAAATACTTGGTCTTAACCTTTAGTATAAATAAAATTATTTTTGCCGTTTTAAAAAGAAAAGTTAAGTGCTTAGAAGACTTAAGCTTTTTTGCTCGAGAAATAAATAGGCTATAAATTTCCAGTAACCAGTGTTGGAAAAGCTCCTTAGAAAAAAAAAAAAAGAGCTAGTAACAGTTCTATTTACTTCGTCAAAGAATAAACTAGTTCACGTTCAAGTCTCTATATGAAATAACTCTGAAATTCCTTTTGAGTTATTCTTTTATAAAAAAAAGAAAGAAAAACGCCCAGGTAACCGTAATGTAGTCTTCTTTTACGTTTGTTCACAATGAAATCGCAAAACCAGCGTTCTCCTATGCTTCTTACATGGAATTAGCTTATCTTTCTTTTCTTAGCCCTTTCTATCGCTTATGCAGAGGGAAGGAACGTTCCATCCACTTTGTATTTTATGCAGTGAGAGTAGCGTAGATCCAATACATATATTTCTCAGAACCAAAAATATATGTTAACAGGAGAAAAAAAATAGAAGAAATTGTAAGACGTACTTCCAAAATAGTTCTTTCTAGAAAAAATAAACGATTCATCTAAGTGTTCCTGAGAAAGCATTGTTTCGCTGGACTGCAATGTACTGTAACAATTTTAAAATTGTAAAATTGATCGTCTGATTATTAAATATAGGTACAGAATTCCTTTATCTTACTTCAGCCCAATTCTCATTTTCTAAGTTTGTCCAGCAATTAATTTAGGTAAATGGAAAGTAATCAATTACACTTATCAAGAAATTTATCTTCAACCGTTTTTTTTTTAATTATTTTTTTTTCATTAATGAAATTTGAACTGTCTTGAAGAGAAATGGATGGTAAAAAAAAAGTACCTCTTCCTTATTAGCACGAAGCAGCCGGAGGCGACCTCTGTTGTAAATCATTGGAATTATTTATGCAACTTGTCTTATTTTCATATGACCAGTGAGAAATCTCAGTTAACGAAGTTTTGTTCTTTTCTTAGGGAGCACCTAAAGACACGGTAATTATAATCTTTATCTCCATTGGTGGTGAAATTCTATTAAACTCACGAGAAACATTATTTCGCCTGGTTTCCCTTCTCCGTCTGTTTCCGAGGTCGTTACACGTTGAGAGATGTTGAACTACTCTTAGTCAACTTGATTTATGGCGACGTAACTTACTTCTTTCGTACGAGAATGATAAACAACACTAGGCGGCATTTCATACGGCGACAAAGTTCTCTAATTTGCTCTCGCCTCGGCGGGAAGTGGCTCATGACTGATTAATATCAGCAAGCGCAAATGGTAAATAAGAACATAGAAATGCAATGCCTTTAAAATTAGATGAAACCGATTAGTATTCAGTAAATGAATAACGTTCCTCCGAGATTTTAGAAATTTATTGAATAAATTAAGCCCCGTGGCCACTTTGTTGTTCGTAATTATTTTCTATAGAGATTTACGATCACAGCTATCGAACGTTTCAAAGTTTGGAACAATACGAAGTGAAATTGCACTCTTCCATTAATTTGTTAATTTATAGCAGAGATATCAAGCGGACACAGATACATAAATATATGTATTTGCTGATTGTAAGTAATGAATCTTTAATCAAGGTCATCTCAAAATTAAAATTAGAGGGCATAATGCAATTAACATAGGAACGCTTCTTAGAACATGGGGAAGAAATTTTGAACTGAAAAATATTAGTTCTGAACATCATTTGAGATAGAGAAAGATGTTTTCAGTACTTTGAATAAAATGAGTATGCGACTGGCCAAAGGACTATAAATAATTTAAAAAAAGATGATTATTTAAATAGATAGATAGATAGCTATGTAAATAAGTAACTTTATTATACAGTCAAACATCAATTATCCATGGCAATTTGGGACGGCAGAACCCGGATAACTGAAAAACATAGTTAATACAAATTACGTTTTATTGAAGTTAAATCCTTTATAAAAGCGTAAAATAAACATTTTAGTTTTAGAAAACATTTTACAAAACTCATAGAAAACATTTAACTTATTTAAATAGGAAAGTCCGTGATTTTTGTTTATTTAAACATAGAAAATTTGTATGTAATACAGAGGACTCCTTCCTGTTAATCCGACCTCACAGATAATAATTGGCCACTGATAATCGGCGTTTGCCGTTCTTCGGAAAGTTATCTTCCATCCAATTCTTTCTATGTATCTTCAAATGATGTTTCCGTTACAGTAGTTGATAGGTTGTGAAAATTACATGAAATAAATAATTGAAAAAGTGAAAGCACAATTTTACAGGGAACTTAAAATAATTTTAAAGTAATGTAAATGAATTTTCATTTATGCCATAGTGCGTGTTCTGAACAGTAAATAAGGTAGGAATAGCGATTAGTAAACCAATCACAAAGCTTTGCAACGCCTTCTGATACATCTATGAAAATATAATTGATATTACCTTAATTTCCTTATTATTATAAATGTGATTGTTGCGAAAGACGCAATTGTTGCGATTATTGTTGTCATTGTTGCTAATAACAAATGTTGCGATTGTTGTCATTGTTGCTAATGATATTTTAATGATGTCCTGACAAAACGGGAATATAAGTCTTCTGATACTTGTATCAGAAGACTAAAAACTTCATCTATATAAGATCTTTCTGTAACGCTTTAGAATTGACACTTTTAATTCCTACGTTTAATGTAGGAATACTTTTAATTCCTTTGTTTAATGTAGGAATACTTTTAATTCCTTTGTTTAATGTAGGAATAGAGCATCAAAGACTATTAAGATACAGCCGGATTTCATACGTCATAATATCTGAAGCTTTTTCCATAACTGAAACATCTGCAAAACTAAGAGTTTCAGTTTGCAAATTTACAATACTTACCCCGTCTTATTTGACAGTTGAAGAATATCTCTACGTACGTGTGTAAGTTGAATTTTCCATGTAGATATCAGTTTGCTCTATTAACATCGGGTCTAACATAATGTTGTAGCATTAATATCATGTCATTGTCATTATCAATATAGCAGTGTTTGTTAGTTCTGAGATCGATATCATAAAGATGGATATCAATCATAAAGATGGATATCAATCATGTGAAGAGATGGATATCGTACAGAAAGAAAAAGTTAATCTAAATAAACGTTTTGGAATTAAAGATTTAGGAGAAATTAAAGATTTCATTGGAATAAACGTTCAGTATCAAAAGGAAGATGGATTATTAAAATTGGAACAAGAGCACTTCATAGAAGACATAATAAAAGAATTCAATTTAGAAGATGCACGTGGACCCCAATTGCAGAAGAATAAGTAACATAGATGAAATGGAAGAGTTATCCATATCAGGACAAAACAAGTATAGAAACATTTTCGGAAGTTTAAATTATTTATGCAATAGTACAAGATCAGATATCAATTTTGGAGTAAATCTATTATCAAGAAAGACTAAAAACCCAGACAAAGAGGATAATGAAATGATGAGAAAACTAATAAGATATCTGACAAACACCAAAGAATTCAGACTAGAATACAAGAAGAGTAATCAACAGTTATTCGCCTTCAGTGATGCTAGCTGGATAGATGATTCTAAAGAAGGAAGATCAACTAGCGGTTTTGTGAGTATTCTAGCAAAGGGTGCTATTAGCAACAAGCAACATGTAGTCGTCCAATCAACTCAGGAAGCTGAGTATATAGCTTTGAGCGCTGCATGTAATCAAGTACAGACGATAAAGAATATATTACAAGAACTGGACATTGCAGAATTCATCTCAAAGCCCACAACAATTTATTGCGATAACACGGTAGCATAAAAATTTTCAAAAACCTGTTATTTACAAAAAAGAAGTAGACATACAAGACTTCGTTATCATATTGTGAAAGAGTATGTAAATGCAAAAGAAGTGGAATTGAAGTATGTCAAAAGCAAAGAGAATAGAGCAGACATATTCACTAAATCTTTAAGCCGGATTATATTCGAAGATAACGTATCCGGATTAGGTCTTAAGTTAACAGAAGAAAAAAATTCAAAAGAAAAATCACATATCCTTTGCAATTTAAATTATTAATGTGAGGGAAGTATTGTTGTGATAATATGTAATAATATATGATTAATGGCATTAACAATTTAAATAAATAAAAAAAAGTCAACAAGAAATTAATGTGCGACAAACAACAATACATTTAAAGGAACAAAACAATAAAGTGTGAAATATATGTGATAATGTATTCTTAATAAAGAAAAAAAACCTAAGATATTGAATGTTATTGTCAAGGTGGTGTTCTTTCAATATATGGGAACAGAAATTCATGATGGATTTCATGAATATTTTGACGTAAGGACGCAGATTAAAGTAAGTAAAATTTACTTGATTTAAGTAAATCGTTTTAAATCGGATACAAAAGAACGATTAATGCCATTTTGAAATCGACTGGAATAACAAAGTAGAAAGTCAATATAGTTATTCTAAGACAGTGAATTAAACTAATTAATATTATGAAGCAAAAGATTGAATTATTATATGATAATAAGAAAACAAGTACCGGATTATTCTGAAAGTCACGTCTAATAGAATTTGATTATGAATACTGACAGATAGAACTCTGGGAATAAAGTGATAAGGATATTCAATTAAAATTATTCAATTAAAGAATTGAGCCATTAACTGTACATTTATTGAATACTTACCATAAGAAGATTAAGTGCAATGTATTAATTGATCATCATATATAAACAAACAGGTATCTGTAAGCTTAAAAACTGTGAACTTGAAATTAGAGATTATTTTATTAGTGATATATTTGAAGCATGACTGAATGAAGTATATTCAGTATGGATAAGAAATTATAACGAATCTAGGTTAATGGATAAATGAGTATTTATTTATCTACTATGTTTTTCTTTTGTGTCAATTACTAAATAACTTATAAAAAAAAAAATATACTAAATATAATATTGTGGGGAAAAGGTCAATTTTCTAACAATTATTATTATTTTCTTTTATTTTCTGTGCGATTTAAACATAATTTCCTAGACTTGTTCTTATTAAGACGAATTATTGTAATTTGGAAAAACAATTTCGTTAGTCTTTTTCCTATATTCATTAGTTTGGTTTCAGTAAATTGATATTATACATTTTATTTACTTATTTGAAATTTAAAGGAAAGATTTCTTTATTGAAAAATTCATCACGCAATCAAGCCACTTTCTTTGATGTTTTCAACTTTCACTAAAAGGTTTCACCTTTTTTTAGTTTTCCCCTTATTATTTAATAATAATGCCCCTTAAATAAAGTGGTCAAGCAGGCACCAAGAAGTGAAAGCCTACTTTCTTGAAATTTCTTTTCTTTTCTTTAAAATTCTGAAAAGTTGTGAAATCGAAAAGCCTATTTTTCTTCCAAATTGTAATATTTACTTAATACAAACAGTAAATTTTTTTCATTTTCTTGAAAAAATGAATTAAATGTAATTTATTTACTAAAGTTTTGTAAATCGGATTAATTTTAATCGTATCAGACTAAGAGCAGTGGATAGGTTAAAAGGATTAATTTTTATTGCTGAAGGTAAAGAAATTATAATAGGAATAAGATATAAATCCATTGATTTTTTTTTAGATTGCAATGATTATCTAGACGAAATTTTATGCCTTCTCTCACTAATTCCTCAACAAAAACCCATTGAGAAAATATTTAAAATATAACAGTTAGATCGTCTCTAATCCTTAAAAAGCTTCATCGTGCGATTCAAACGATATGATAAGCCTCTTAGGGAAATAAGTTATACAAAAATAATAGAAAAGAATAATCTACAGAATATATAACTTAATAGTAAGTTAGTAAGGAAGAAATATCCAAATGGCGATGACAAGAATGTCACACGGAATAATATGATTGCTGGTTCAAGAATTTTCGGCAGTGACTGGAATATCCTAAGGATAAGTTCAGTGGTAGGAAGTAAGATCGGGATTCTTATGCAATTTCAGAACAGAGATTTAATTTCTCATTAAAATCCTATTTCATAACATAGAATGTTATAGTTTCCTGCAGCTTCTTTATATCACTTTTTTTTTGTATAACAGTTTCATTCTCTTTTTAGTTCTTCAGCTTTCTTGTCTACTGAGAATAATAATTTGATGTTTTGGAGAATGTTCTGGACTTATTCCAAGTATGTCTTCTTTCTCTCGTTTTCGGTAACTTCTTAAACAAGGATGAATCACAAGGGTTTATGATGTTTCTTAATTATTTCTGTTAGATTAATCTGACTGAATAATAACTACTCATCAATTTCCTCGATATTCCGTAGAGCTTTTAGAGCAATGTACAGTCATATCACAGCATGTACTTCAACCCTTACACGTTGAAGTTTTCTTTTAATTCACTGGATAAGTTTAGCAAAACCTAAAGAAACAAGATATGTTGTTATAAATATTCTTAATGTTTTTGACATTAATATCAAGTTGATTGAAATGACAATAATTTGACCAACAATTGACCGCTAACTTAGTTCAGCACTTTATTACCTTTTAAGTTTTATTGTCTTGAAATTGCTTTAATGAAAATTGTAAATACTTTTACAAATAGCGTGATAGAATAAGTACCAAACCAAAAGGGTGAAAGTTTCTATTCAATTTCCCACATGCAAATGTTGAAAGAAGAAAGAAGAACCTGTGGTTGTTTATTGTACAAGCCGTTGTGGTGAATAAAAATCTATTTTTATTTATTGTAGATCCTTCCTCATTCGCATCTGTCTTGAGGCTACGCATATCCGCTTGAATATATCATTGCGCACAGTAAATTAAAGAAAAACAGAACTTGAGAATAAGAAATCGAGGGCGTTTTCCCATCTCCGAATAACACAAAAAAATATAGTTAAAGCCTTTACCCAGTAGTAAATTACCTTGAGCGAGTTGAAGGAAAGGGTCTGCGCAGGCGCAGTAAGTTGGCGACAGATTGCTTTAGCGTCTGTAGAGGGGGTATTTGCCATTGTTCTCGTACAGCGAAATTGAACGGTTTCTCCCTAGGGCAGAGCGCTTCTGGTGAAGTTGAATCTCTACTTTAAAAATGCAAATAGAAAAGAAATAGAAAAGATTTTAAAAATATATATTATTTTTCAATGGGAAATTGGAAAAAACATTGGGCCTAATTTCTTTCTGCGAATTCTTGATTTCCAGTATGCCATATTCTGAAACTTAAAAAATAATAATAGATTATAACACTTGTGGAGTAACTATACTGATTTTTGGAACAATATGTATCGTGAAAATGTAATAATATGGAGCTACGATATATGGCTTGAAATTAAAAATATCTAACTCAAAATAAAATAATCCAGTTTCTTTGTAAAATATTTAAATAATATTTAAAATCAATGATTAATTTTAATTTCATCCTGGGTAATTATCTTATTACAAGAAATAATAAAACCCCAGGTAATAATTAAAAAATAAAATAAAATAAAACAAATATTGCATAATTTAATAGTTAATAAGCGGAAATAAATTAACGAATTAAAAAAATTATTTAATAGTTTAATTATGCTGAAGAGAATATTTCAGTGTGTGCAGCATTACGTCATCATTAGCTCATCTTTTTTTTAATGATTGCTCAGTAAACAAACTGAATATTTACAGAATATTATTACAATGAAATTAATGGAAAATTTTAATTTTTAATTTTTTATTATCCGCTTGTGTTTGCAGATTCTGAAATTTCTATAAAAGATTTTAAGGTGCTTTTTCGTCAAATTTTGTACAATACTAGGCCACTCCCCTGTCTTCCCCTGGCAAGTATGAGATAATCCAAGAAGAATCGATTCCAAGCGGTTATGGCAAAAAGTGATATTTTATTCCTTTTTGAACTCATTATTTGATAGCGCGCGCCATTGTTGACGGAGAGAAGCTAAAAAAATGAACATTGAAATTTACATTTTAATAACATTAATGAGTTATTTTCTTTTTTCTCTGACTCTTCTCTCATTGCGCCACAAACACACAAAGGGAGTGATAAGAAACAATAATTTGAATGTAGTCCCTGTGGTCTAATGGATGGGACTTCGTCTGACTTCGGATCAGAAGGTTGCAGGTTTGATTCCCGTCGTAAACATTTCAATACAGAAATTTTTTTCACAGAAAATTTTGAAGTTGAACAATGCTCATTGTGAATCTGTCGACTTCCTCGGAACAATGAACAATGAAAACCCGTTTTCCAGTGTTGCACTAACATTGCGATTATTGGAAATCACAACAATTGCGCCTTGTGCATTTGTCGACTTCCTCGCAACAGTGCAACATGAACAACGTTTTCCATTGTTGCACTGCGCCGGACAGGCAGACCGAAAAATAAAAGATTTTATGAAGTAATATAGATTGTCCTTTATTGTAGATCTAAGAGAATCTAATAAATTCTATTATATAAGAACTCGCAAAATTGATGGTTGCACGACCTTACAGAATGAAATAACAAATGCGCTAAACACCATTTTCGTTCTATCATTTAAGAGAATCGAATACAACGTTTTTCATTTTCATCGGAACACTTCTAAGTAACGACAGCTGTTTCGCTTATTTAGAAAATAGCATTCATTACATTTTTCTGTTTTTAAAAGTCTTTTAGAAAGTCATTTTAAAAAGATGAACTAACCAGTAATCTAAATAAATTTCATATATAACACAGTTAAGTGAGATTAAAGTTGAGTAAGTGTCTGAATGTTGTTACGTCATTAAGAATTCCAAATGAATAACTTCAATTATTTGTGCCTAATCAGTTGATCAGCTATTGATCGGCCGAATAATTGAACAGTTGATCGGTCACGAACAGTTGAATAATTGAAGGGTTAAAGCATTGACAGGTTAAAGAGATAAGTGTAGGTATTCTATGGTATAATGAACAATACTGATTCAACATTTCAATTTCCCATTTATTTTGAAACTTTAAAAACATTCTGTTACTATTAATTTCCCTCTGTGTATTGTGCACTGATGTAAAGCATAAAAGGCAGTTTAATAATAATAATAATCATAATGATGGTGATGATAATAATAATAAAACAGAGGAATGGAAATGTCAGCTTTAACCATATTTTAAAGAAGTGCCGTCCAAAAATAAAGTAAGCGTAGAACTTCTTTATTTAATCGACGTGTATACTAATGAATTGATTTCTTTGTTTCTGTTTATTTTCTGTTTTCTGGTTTAAATCCAAAAATTTTATATTAAAAACTTTATTATGTTAAAGAAGTTATTTTGTCATATCACTTTTTCTTGCAACAAACAATGTAAGCAGAAATTAGAGACGTTCATGGAAATGTTGAACAAAATGCTTCTGCGCGACTGATGATGGTAGTGGCAGGGTAATCGTGTAGAAGTTTTTTCAGAATTCCTGGCAAGGAAATCATGAATGTGACATTTTAAATTTACGAATCGTCTAAATAATGGTCATTATCGATGTAGATCCACCTGTCTAAAATATCAGCGAAATCATTTTGATAATTTAATAGTGTACTTTGGGGCTTTCCTTAAATGTTTCTCTGTACTTTACAATTAATCTTCGTAGTTACGTACAGGAGGTCAGAGCACATAGCAATGGGGTGGCACTAATTGATATAATTGTTATCTTTTTTTTTTCTTAATGAGCAAAAAATGAGTTGAAATTGACCAAAAATGAGCATCACACCAAATTTTGAAAATAAACCAGTCCACCAGTATAAGGGAAGGATTTCTGGGATCATTTCTGAGGAATAGGAAGCGACCAAAATAAATGGATCTTGTTGTAAGTTTATCCATAGAAAGCAAATTACGAAATTTTATGCAAATTCCATCAGTTAAAAAGTTCGAACAAATGGACAAACAGACAAATGGACAAATAGTCCAACAGACAAACAAAAAGAATTCTTTTCAAATAAAATCTTAAAAACACACCAACAATTAAAAAATTATAACTGCATTAGCGTGACTAGTTTCGAACTCCTTTTCGATGTTCTTTTTTCAAGCGATTACAAATTGAAGTATTCTTTTTTAATATCTCTGGCACTTTTTTGGACTTGACCTATTTCTGTTGGTTTAATATCATGTTTTATTTATAGTCATTTATTTTTTATTGACTGATTGTTGTTAACGTTAACTCCATATGATTCGCCATGACCAACTTCAATAGTGACGATTGGCTTACAGGCCTTTATAAGCTGAAGTTAGTTATTTGGCTTCTAAAAATCCCTTGAAAAAGAACATCGAAAAGGCGTTTGAAACTTCGTCACTCTACTCTAGTTTTACTTCGTAAATGTTGGTGTGTTTTTAAGATTTCATTTGAAAATAATTTTTACCATCGCATAATTTAAATTTTCAAAAAGGAGAAGAATGTTCAAGTAGAATACTAAGATATCTCACACTCAGTCAATGAGGAAAAAAAACTACTTTGTTTTCTATGCTATTCTCATCTTGTAATCTATTCAAGATAAAGTTCTAAAATCTTAGAAATACAATTTTCAATTCAGATAAACCAAAACCACAATCTAAATACAATGTTTTCTGACTACACTTCATTACGAAAAATAAAGACTTGAATTACTAATAGTGACTGCAAATATATAAATATTTGATTTTGATTTCTCTTGAATTTGATGCATTAAAAATTTAAAGTAATAGTACAACACTGAAACCAATTCTATATCGTAGATGGATTAATGCGAAATGTCAATCAATACGACAGAATAATTAAGAGGCAAAGTAAGTAATAAACTTCACTTCTTAATATGGATTACCAAAATACTTTGCTGGAATATTTTTTTGTTTTGTTTTTTATTGGAAAGAGCCGTGAGTACATCCCCTCCCTAGCACTGAGGCCTTTAGACCAGTTATGTAAGTCCTTGGAAGAACATTGATGATAGACAGAAGAGAAGAAGAAAGAGAAATACAGGAAAGAAAAGAATACGAATGATTCGAACTCAATTTCAGGAGCATCAGCCAACTTAGTAGACCACCATCTAGACCGCTTAGTTACGAATAGCACTTTGCTACGTAATTTATTTCTCCAAATTCAAATATATTAAAGTTTTGCTTAATTATATAGTATGTTTTTCTTCTGTCTTCTTTCATCAGAAATTTAAATGTTTTGAAAGACGAAAAAAAGTATTTTAAAATAACTTTTTAAACATTAGAAAGTATTTTAAGATAATAATTCCAAGAAAATAATATATTTAGTTTTATAATAAAGCATAAGCATTTTTGTTTTTAATCACTGCTATAAAGTTGTCGAACAAATTATAATGTTTTATTGAAACTGTAAACTAGTGAGTCAAAAATCAAATATGTTACTTTTATGTAAACTTCGAATATTTGGATTATTTATTTCCTGAGGAAATTGAAATAAATAAATGATTAGCATTAGTTAACCCTGGTTTGTATTACTTAGAAATGCTATAGAATTTATATATTTGCCATACGAATATCTAAATATTGAATTAATTCAGTTATATTTGAATTTCAAATAATCGTTCACTGGCAAAAATTGAAGTTCATGATCTTTATTAATGTGACATGACCGCCATATTGATTCGATATTCTGGCTTGCTTGTTATTGCTGTTAACCTTTTAAGATAGAAAGCTTATAATTGTATAAGAGGAATTTTTTTTTGTATAGTTCCTGTGATCTTTTAATCCTTCCAAAATGTTTAAGCTTGGGAGGTGGATAGCAGATATTCTGCTACCTATAAATGGAATATAAGAATTTCGCACTATCTTTAAGGTAGTGCGAAATCTAAGAAATCTAGCTCTAAAAGCAGATATACTAAATTATCTTATTTTATAAAGGCTATGTTCTAAATGCGTGACAGTAAGAGTTTGAAATCTCCCCTTATTGATCTTTAATTCAATTAATAATTCTGTTTAACTTTAATTAAAATTTGAGCATTTCTTTATTATCTCATTCTAAATCTCTCACCGTACCCTCCTTAGTGATAGAAAGGATTAAAGGGTTACCGTACTTACCTCGCAGATATTTCGTTTTTTTTAATCTAATCTGGTTTGAGTAGTACAAAAAACAAGTTTTTTTATATGTTATTCTTATTGATATGTCGCTACATTCTGGCCAGTCGTAAAATGTTGCCAAACATTGTAAATGATTTTGTGAAATCAGTAATATTACCAGTGGTAGAGACATTCTTATGTTCAAAATAGTATCTCGAACAAATCAGCACTGGATGTCATTTTAAATATTGGAAATACTTCACGTTTATAATGCTGGTATTAAAATATCGTTTAGGACTTTTATCTTTAGTTTAAAAAAAAGTAAATGCTCTAACTCTATCAAGTTTTAAAGAAATGAAAATGGAAGAATGTTTTTAATGGAATTACAGCTCAATCCAGGATTGGGAAAATCCAAGGTATTTTACGCAATATTGATGAAGACTTTATTCTGCAAAACATGATTGAGCAGCTATGTTAAGATGCTCCAAAAAGAAACTAGCTAACAAAACAAAACAAAAAATCTTAATCGAGATGTTTATTTTTATATTTGGATTAGATAAGGATTTATGGAAACTAAACCTGGATTACACCTACATCGAACGCAGCATTTCCAAGGAAGTTTTCTGACGAGATTGCTGAAGATTATTTTGTCATGCGGGCAACAAAGGGGGCTTTATCCTGCAACTTTCTGTTTTTGCTCTTAGAAAACAGAAAATCATGGATTATGATGATGAAATGGATATCAAAATCTATCGATTTCTTTTTTTTTTTTTTCGTTAACGGTGAAAAAAATAACTTCCATCAAAGGCATGACTAAGCAGAAATGTCATTGTAATTCATTGTACGAAGAATGAGTTTCAAATACTAATTACAAATAGTTATGCAGTTTAAATTCTAACTACTCTGAAAGATAAGTTTCATCCAAGGTTTTTTTTCGCCTTGGTGCGGAGTTAGTTTATTTATTAGACGAAAACTACTAGCTCAAGGGCAAAAAATCGATTTTAATTTACTTGACTTGAATCGAAGTTAAAAGTCAGTGTCCTTATAATAATATCTAAGATTATATTAAGACTGAAAAACTTATGGATTGAGGATAGTATAATGTTAATAGTATAATGGAATTTTTTCGGCTAATTTATTTATATCTCAGGATCAGGTAGATGTACTTCAATGGCTCCAGAACATTTTCGAAAGTTTGGACTACAATTTTCTAAGGCTACTAAAAGTTTTTCATTTAAGTAATTAATATGAAAAAGTAATAAGTCGAATAAAAAACATGATTTTTGGAAATTTCCAATTCAAAAACCCAGATTCTAATTTTACAATGAAGTTAGATATAAAGCTTACAACTGAAAGGCTTTTAAACTTGTATGCCCTGAATATGCCTTTGGTTTGCAGCAAGGAAAAAAACTGAGAGTGCATCTATACTAAAATTAGCTGCAAACAGCCAAAAGTTCTAAGCAAGAATCTACAAAAATAAAAAAACACAAAAACAAACTGCACTCTGTTTAGTTCTGATAGAGAATTCGCAATAATTATTTCTTAAGCTTGAATGAGAATTTCATTTGAATGTGAAATGATCCTTTACCAACCTTAATAATATTAAGATCTGATTTTAAATCAAATTCTCATTCAACCTTATATATATTTTAGGAAATTTTTAAATGTTTGAAAAAGACTTTTTTCTGCCATTATCATAATAAAGTTTTTTTCAAAGGATTCTATTATATCCCGTAAAATCAATGAAAACGTTTGGTGTATCGTAGGATTTTAGGAGCATTTGCTAAGCAGCAAGATTTTAACAAATAAGTTATGTAAGTATTTTGTGAAGCGAAGAAGATTCAGTAGCGCTGTTTTAAGTCAATCTATCATTCTGTCAGCAGCAGCAACTGTTATTAACATTTTTGGAATTTAATAATTAAGATTAAGGCAGTATTTAAGGATTTTTTTTTTTTTAAATTTATAAAGCTCATCCTACACACAAATTCCTTATATTCAAAATTCATTCAAATATTCTTTTTAAGTTTTTGTTTTAAAATTTTTAAAAATATTTTAATTAAGATGAAATAAAAAAAATTCTTTACACATATCACATCAAATTCATAAATTCCTTAAAAGAAGGAAATGAATTTAGAACTGAATAAGAGAATTGCCATTAAAAACGATAATTGAAAAGTTTGCCGAAGATTACAGTAAACAATATCAATGGTGGATATATTTACTAACTGTTTAGGTTGAGTATCTTTGGCTACAGCCTAAAAATGTCAGTATTGTTGACTTTATTGTATTTTACCAGAATCATAAGATAGTTACATAGATAGATAGATAGACTAAGATCAGATAAGAAATCCAAAGACTCCTTGTTTTATTTTAAATTATAAGTTTCATTTTTCCGATCATGGTAGACTCTGCTTTAATATTGTTACGAAGTATCATAATTTCGGGTAAAAATGTTACAAAAATCTCAAAATTCAGACTTCAACTTAAAAATCAATAATCGCACACGTAAATCAGAATATAACACTATATTTGAAACATATCAGATTTTGATCATACAAATAAATGTTATGAATTAGTTCGGAAAATTGATTGAATTGCTGTTTTTTAAAATAATGTAAGTTATGATTATAATATGATGTAGATCAGTACGTTTCTGTTACTGATTCTAATGATCTTTCGCTTCTTTTTTTTTTTCTTTTGCATTAACTTTGTGGTATAGACAGATCTCTCAAATCCGTCAGCTGTAGGACAAAATGGAAACGGACCACTGAGGTTTCAGACGCACGAACTCACTGATATGAAAAACAATTTAAATTAACGTTAGGTTATATACGACCAGAAAAATGGGGAAGCATTTTTTGTAAAAAAATTTGTAAAAATGGTGGCATTTAGAACACATGATTCTGAAGTTATTACTTGTTATTGGAAAGTTCAGGTACTTTCAAAAGAATACAGTGACAAAGCAAAATCATTATATTCTAGTGTTGCGTATTTATTAAATACGAAAACAGAACGCACTGTATTAAATTTATTACTAGTTTAATAGGTAAAAAAAGGAAATTGCCATTAAAAAAAGGATAGATTGAGAACAGGGAAAAGTTTGCCGAAGATTACACTGAATAATTACAATGGTGGATATATTTATTAACTGTTTATGTTGAGTACCTTTGGCTACAGCCTAACCTGTCAATATTGTTTGAATTTATTCCATTTTACCAGAATCATGTCTTATATTTTTTTTTTTTTACTGCGAAATATATTTTACTAAATTTTGATGTGTTTCATATATCTAACAGATTTACAACAGAAGCAGTAGTATTTGCATAGCAGTACATTACTGTTCTGGCAAAAGCATTACTGTATGTATTTTGGTCTAGGTTTTGCTGTCACCTTCTTTAATTTTTGGAATAATTAGTCTCGAGCTTCTAGAATAATGCAAAGAAAAGTTTCGACATCCTCTTTTGATTCAACTCTTTTTATGCAATGATTTTTTTGAAATTAAAACAAACCTACTGTAATTATTTTCTTTAATTATAACTCTGTCGAAATGAGAATTGAATTTAAAGTTCAGCTGATCTGATTTTATTTTGTTTTCTTTAACTTCACAAAAAATAAGCATTCACTTTTAAAACTCTGACGAATTTTCGAATTCTGATTTAATTACTGTTAAATCAGAATTATCTTAACGAACATATCTTAACGAAAAGGAAAAAGTTTCATTTGAAGTTTCTACTTTATTTTTAAGATTCGTGTTTAAAGCAAACTCGTAACAAACTTTAAAATCTCCAACAATAGGTGCCATTATTATTCAAGTGAAAAAGTTCGTTTCTTGATGGGTAAAAGAACTGACGTACCTTTGGAGGAATGGCGCTTAGAAGAACCTTTTGAGGTCGCAGCTCCTTTTCTGCAAAGGTTAATGGAGTATCTCATGGAGCGTCCATTTCACCCACGCCCTCTATAGTCCTCAAGGAAGCATTCACTCGCGAAGGGGATAGAGATTTTATTGGTACTATATTTTCCTGAACAGAGTTATTGATCGTAATAGGGCTTTGAGGTCTCCATGCAACATAAATCAAATAGAGAAGATGCATCATCCTCTTTCGACACAATTCAAAGGCTTCCAAAAGGAATTTACCTTGGACGCCATCTTAGTAGTCGAATCGGAGAAGTTAAGCAGAGACGATGATAAATATTGGGCTTAAAGAGGCAGCTTTTGCCGCTATGCTGAGAATGCTTTTTATGAAAAAAGTTCACGCTTACGGAAGTCGATTATTCATTCTTTTTTAAACAGTAAACAATTGAGTTAAAAATTCAGGAAGAAATTAAATCATACTTAGTTTTTCGAAGATAAATTTAAAAAAAAAGATTTGGAAGATACAAATGCCAACAGAGCAAACACCCTTAAGTAAAACATACAAAGAGAATGCATGAGTCATGTTTATAAAGTTTATCTCTTCCTATTGTTTTCGTTATATCATAAGTAAAGAGATGAATAAATTTCGTTATAAAACCAGCGGAAGGGGAACTGAATAAATGACCAAATTAAATCATAACAAACTTTCCAATCGAATTTTCTCCCAACCGTTTAAACATTTTCAATTTTTTTTTTTGAAATTAAATTAAACATAAAGAAAAAGCATTGAATCCTTGTTTTTCCATTATGGTTAAATTTAAAAAAATAAACTTCGATTTATTTGTTTCTCCAAAAGGATATCCATAAAATAGAAATTTTTGTACAAAGAATTCGTGAGTACTCGAGCAAAAACGCTGATGTTGAACTACAGTGTAATCAACAATATGCTTTAGATATCACAACTCTAGGTTATGGTATAGAGTGTGAAGTCGTACATAGTCCTATAGCAGTACAATAAAGATGTACATTTTGCTCTTTTCTGCTCTTTTTTTTTCAGGTAGATTTGAAGGTCTTAAAATATTCTCTGCTAAATATATATATATTTCTATGTTTTAGAAAGTAACAATGATAGCTGTATATAAAGTTGATTATTATAGTCATATAATAAAAGAAATCTTTATATCCGATTCTTTTTTCAGTCACCTTATATTACCCTTGGGATATTTTAAATAGTGTTATTTTGTCTGTTAAAATGTCATATCAGAAAGCTTTCATTTACAAATATTAAGAGTGCGTCTTCAGTTTTCCTTTTTGAACAGTTCTTTATAAGAATACAAAACAAATTGATTCCTTATATTTATTGAAGACTAACTTCCCTAATTATTTCTATTATTTTAGCTTTAAAATTAGGATCTGCTCCTTTGCATTTATGGCTTTCACCAACCGCAGATCTTTCGTGATCTAATTGTATTATCCTATTAATATGACGAAAAACTGCTCCTCTTTTCATTATAATTTCTTTTTAATTCCTTAATTATTATTACTAATTATTAGGAATTTAAGGCAGCAGTTTTCAAACTTTTTTGGCTCAAACGTGCTTCTCAATAACTGTATCGAGAACCACATCCATTCAAAAACAAAGGTACGACTAGATAATATTAGGCAACTGAAAAAAATTATTATGGACAATTTCAAAAATGATTGGCATCAATGTAAAGTGCAAATAATCTGATCGAACTGTTGAAAGGCACTTTAGCTTTCGATATTTTAGAAAGTAACAATGACAGCTGTATATAAAGTTCATTATTGTAGTGATATAATAAAAGAAATCCGGCGGTTTTTCAAGTCACCTTATCCCTTGGAATATTTTACATAGTTATATTGTGCGTATCTCGTGGATAATTTTGTGAAATGAAATGGAAACTCTTGCACAATGGATTACTGTTAGTACAAATGCAATACTGTTTAAATTATTAAGTTATAAAATAAAAGAATTAGTAAATTAATCGCAGTTGGAAATTTAGACACAGCAAGCTCTTTTAGTGCTTTTTTTTAATTCTATATTAGTTCGGTTTCTCTTTAAAGCCTCCAAAATTTCATTTTAATTCGTTATCGTTTAGGGAACTCTACCAATGTTAAACGAAGCAAAGTGATTTGTTTGGACAGGTAGTAGAGCAACAGAAAAAACGGAAGCAGAGCTCTGTATGTGCATATAAACAACTCAAAACGTCTGTAAACCAAAGTATAGTGACTGGCAAAGATATCCATATGTGCTTTCTTTCTTTTACATGATTGCCACAACAAGGAATACTGAATAATTAAAATTAATTGGTCATTTAATGAAACTATTCATTGCCATTGTTAAAAGCTTCCCGACCAACAGAACGAAGTTGAGGTTGGATGGTTAGCCAGACGACTGTCCGCCTTTATCCTAGTTAAATAGGAATGTGTAAATTATCCTCAGATAATAAACCCGATAGCAATTCTACAGAGGACTCGTCTAAAGTAGAATTCAACGTGAAAAATTGTACGATCCTCGCTAGAGCGGGACTGAACAGCCGCAGTCAAGCTCTTCACCATTTGACTACCGGGCCCACCTTTTTTATTGTCAGCCATTTACAATTGATGAATTAAAGTCGCGCTATTGTTGCTGTTTATAAAAAAAATTAGTATATTTGTGGAATTGAGAATTTTAGAAATATGGAAATTTTTCGGACCTCGTGATTACTAATTTGGTTAATGTATAAATTCTTAATTGTGGAATAGAATCCAAACTAATTCATTCAGCAAAGCTTTAATTGAAATGAATATTATAATTAAATGAATCTTGAAAGAAATCGAATTCTAATTCATCAAATTATTAGTTTTATTTAATTAATCTTATTATATAAAAAATATTATTTAAAATGTTATTATTTTCAGAATTTTTTTTGAAGAATATTATCTTAGGCAATGATTCTATTCGATAGTTTTATTAAAGTTTTTTATTTCTTAAAAAATTTTAATTAGTCTTTAAAAAAAAGTTAGTTTTGAAAGATAAAGTACATAAATCAGGGTAAGAGTAAGTATTTAATAAAAAAACGTGTATTCTAATAAAGAAGAATGATACAAGGTAGGAAAAATTAATGTGAAACCAGTATTCTAAGCGTACTAAATAGGAAAGCTCTTGTTTACAAACGGTTTCAGTCCTTGACGAAGAGCAAAACTTTTACCCCTGGCTTTTTTCTCTTTCAGACGAGTCTCACACTTCACCAGACATTTCCGTAAAACGTGTTTTCTTCCCGAGGGGGTTACGGTGTGAGATCATCGGTCGGCTGTTCTGTCTCGACTTGTCCAGTTACGTTGGTTATATAGTAGCCTGACATCTACACTACTACCATCGAAGGAGTATACCAGCAAATTGAATTCCCCAAGTTGATCCGAATAATTTGATTCGACAGTCCTTTATTATAAAATTTATAAAAATAGACACTACTGCTTTGTTCCGTACTGTTCGTGTCACACCTTTGTTGCAATCAGTGGTTGCAATTGACAAACCCCTCTGGTTATAAGTGAGGAAGGTTTCTTAAAACGATTTCTTACGTACTCTGAAGTAGCTGAGGTACATTTCAAAATTCTAAGAAGTCTAGAAAAGTAGTGTTAACTTCTAAACTAAGAGAAAACAATCTTTTATAACGTAAGTTTTTTCATTGCTTAAAATATTTTTTTGTTTCATTTTATTTTCTTATCCCATATATATGGACATCCCGCTTATTATAAAGTCAGTTTTCTCAAGTTCGCAGATATGACCTTATAATGAGGTCTTACTTATTTTCTTTATTTATAAGTTTGAAGAACTACCTGCAATAGATATGAATTATTCACAAGTTATTACCGTGCTCCTTTAGTTCCAGTATAAACAAAGTTATCTGCTTTTACAACTCTGTTGTCTAAGTACATTTTGTCAACAGGTGCAGCTTTCTTTATAAACATGTCTTAGGGATTTTCAGGACGCTTGTTTGCTGTCCATTAATTAACATATACGTTTTAATTTGAATGATAATAACATCAAAAATACAGGCTTTTTATGTTTAAATATTTGGTACATTCTGTAACTGACAATGGGCACTTCATTGGCATGATGCCTGTTTCAAGATAATTGATCTTCTAGCACAAAGGGAAAGAAGAGTAATAAAAAATAATGGTCGTCTTTTTTCTACGAAGTAAGTGACACCAAAGACATTTAATATCCCGACCCAAATAAAATTCAGTTAAAAAAAGTTATTTTACAATTTTAGATAAAAGTTAAAAAAAAAAAAAACTTTTTCCCTGATAATAGATGTATCCGGATAATTACATTGGATCCTGATGGAACTTTGTTTAAACTGGCATTAGATTTAGAATTGTGCTAGTGATAGTTCTAACCAGAAGTCATGTTAAGTATTTTTTTAAATATATTTAAAAGTCAAGTTTCTAAAATCATCTGAATTAGACGTAATCATAACAAATTTGGAACTTTATGGAAATTAAATTAAAAACTTAATGATTTTAGGGCATTGAAGTTTCATTTTATTCAGGATAATGAGTATTTCTTCATCCGCCATATTTCCAACCCAAAATAATGCAGCTTTCAATTATAAAAAACATATTAATAATATAGAATTGATATAAGGTAGATTGCCCAAATAAGACCCGGTTTCAAATAAGGCCCATATTTCGTTTTATTAATAGAACGTTGACAATTTACCAAGATTAATTATGTTTCAGACAGGTCCTGGCTTCTAGCGGCTACGCCAAAAATTAGGTTGAAGTCGATAATTTCACCATTTGTTTCAGTTGAACAGTAAAAGTCGCCCGAAGCTTTTGTCGTTACTATTTTAACTTAATTTGATAAATCGTCTGCATTTTTTGGCAACTTAATATACATAAACATGTTTTATGTCATTTTAAAGTGTGTAATGAGTAGAATAAGATACTGTATTTGATATTTTCCAGTTGACATGAATTTAAATACTTTTTAGTAAAACAATGCATGAAAGCGTGGGTTAACAGGGGGCTCCAAATAAGGCCCTCCATTCTATAAAGTAATTATATATAATGAGAAAAAATATAACAAAAATCATCAAAGCTACTTTATTCTTCAAACACAAATACTCCAAAAACGTGAGAATTTTATGTTTTTGGAGTATTTGTGTTTGAAGAATAAAGTAATTTGATTTATTCAAGACGTTATTGGTTATATCATCAAAGCTAGTTTTAAATTCACAATTTTATAAATTAATTTCTAATTAATTATTAATTTGTAGCTTAATATTTAGTCAGAACAAAATTTGGAAATTGACTGTTTTCACTGCCAAGCTCTTGTCCATGTGGGCGAGTTTGCCTGTAAGCTACAGACCTTAGGAATCCAGGAGGGACTGCTGAAACACGCTATATTTTATTTGATTTAAATTTAATTATATAATTATTTTGGTTTAAATATAATTATTCTAATTTAATTGATTTCTGCCTTTTTCCCCCTTATTTATTATTTATTTATATATGGGCCTTATTTGGGCAACCTACCTTATTTAACTTTTAAATGTACGTTAATAATATATTTTAAAATTTGTAGATTTTAAATATAAAGATAAGACAAACTTTTAATTTCAAAATATCTATTTTTTTTTTTACTTAATTCTTAATAATCGTATAAAGATGGTGTATTGAATTGGAAAATTCCCGTGAATTGGGAAGGTCGCCAGAATGGCTTAAGGCAGGAAGGGGCAAGAAACTGATGGGGCTATAACCCCTTTACTGCTTTTTTGTTACTTTCTCATGTCAAGCTTTGAGAACCAATTTATTCTCATTTCTTTAAAAATTTCATTTGAAAGAGGAAAATTGTTATTCTGTGCTTATTCGATTTGATAAAAACATTATTTTATTAAGATTGTGATTCTGCAATATAATTTCCATCTCCATTAGTTTATTTTATACTAGGAATTTCTTCTCCGAAGTCCAGAATAAAAATATTAACAAAATACGTAATTAACATATCAGTGTTCTCAAAAGAAATTTTAAATTTTAAAAGCGCACTAAAATAGCACTTATCATTAATATAAGTTATGTTAACGAAATATAAAATTACATGTAATGTAATTTCATTTGCCACTGAATCTAGATCAGTGATATAAGATATATAATATAACTGATATATATATATATATATGTATATATAATTATTAATATATATATATAATTATGTGATATGTAATAAAACTGATATATGATATAAACACGTAATATCATATACGTAATACCTTAATACGTAATACCCTTTTAAAAGACTCCATTGAATAATTGTTTAGTTTTAATCCATTTGCTTATTGATACAGTTTAAAACTGTTATTAATCAGTCATGTTATTAATGCTACAATCAGTCTGATGTCTTTGTCTTTTATATGAAGAAGATTTCGACCATTGAGTCCGGATTGTGAGCGTTACATAACAAGGCAAAATTTGCATAGATTGTCTATATCAAAAATCTGTTTTTTTTTTGTTTTTGTTTTATTACATTGTTAGGAAATTCAAAATTTACTGTGTATTATCTGTTTTATGTTTTCGAGAGCAGATGGATTGATCTATCTGCTTCCGTATTACGTCAGAATTTCTAAAAAAAGTTTGAACGAAATATCGTGTATAAAGAAAGATTGTACAAGGAAATAATGATTAATATCGCTTAGTGAAGATTGATAATTTATTTCTTTTAAGGATAATTCGTCTAAATTTTAAATATAAAGCTTGTTTTTCTTTTAGTAATTTAAGAGTACAATTTCTTAATATTTAAGTTAAAGTTAAAGTATCCCATGACAGGTCTGGACAGGCCTTTGGGGTCGTGGGAAGTAAGGCTTCCGGCGTTTCCTAACCAACGGTACTAGATTTGGGTGGATGGTCAGTCCGACGCCCGCCCGCCTTTAACTCCCGGGAAAGAAACCCGGTACCCATTCTACAGAGGGCTGGGTAGGCCATAGGACCCGTTTGGAGGAGAATGGAGCGTGGAAACATTCCCGCCCTCCGCCTAGGCCGGGAATCGAACCCGTACCTCCAACCCGCAGCCAAGCGCTAATATTTAAATAGTTCATAAAAGAATCTTAAGTTAATGATCATCGGTGGGCCAACAAGTTCCTATTGTTTCATAACCAGTAGAACTAACTTGAGATAGGATTTTAGCGAGATATCTAAAAAGGTTCAGCCAAACAATGAAAATGTCATCGAGCTGGACAGCTATTTTAAATTATAATGTCTTATTTAGTTATTTGGTTATCTCAGTTAAAACAATTTGTTTCGAAAAACGATCTAAATATGTTATGAAAGGAGAAAAACAAGAATTTAGATTGAAAATCCAAACTTATAATTTCTATAAGCTAATTGAAGTAGCTTAAATGATATTAGTAAATATTTAGAAAAGGTAGGATGATTAAAAATAAATGAATTTTTCTGTTTGTAAAAGTATTGATTTAATGCTATATTTTCGTTGAACAGCAGTTAGGATTAGAGAATGTAGTATAGAAAACATAAATGCGAGATATACGGTGGAAAATAAGAAGGTGTTTTTTTTTTCCTACATTCAACCTTTCACTCTAAAGTTTTTGTAATAAGTCTTTAAGCAACTATAATATGTTAAAGCTTTAAATAATTCTGGAATTCTGTATTCCAGAGAAAATGCATCCATTTATATAAACATTTACATTATGAAAGTGCTATTGCAGCATAAATTATGTTTTTATCTTTTTTTTTTTGGTTAGTCTTTTAATTTCGTTTAATGTTTTATGTGGAAAACAGCTTCACTGTCTAAACTCTTCAAACACATCAAATAAAATACAATTTCCTAGGAAAATTAAATACTCTTATTTCATATTTTTCTTATTACATTGTTCTTAAAAGTAATGTGATGATTTTTAACGAGTTTTTTAATGACTTGGGGACAAAGAAAGTAATGTTTATTTGATAGCGACTTCTCAGCCACGGATTCATAAATTTGAAGAAACTTCTTCAGCTTCATGAAGATTTTCTTCTTTTTATTTCAGCGTTCAGTCCTACTTGTTTGAAGAGTAGTTGTCGTTGTGGATTACTAGTTTGAAGTATAAAAATACATACGTACATTCATACATACATTTATACATAAAGAGATTAGTGTATTCATCCATCTGGAAAACTGTCCATCGCATTTACAATCCTTTACCAAAAAAAGATAAAAATGGTATTGCTTGGGCCACTTTTCCATTCCATCCGGTTTTGCATAAGCTTTACAGAAGATATTCTTAGGATCTGACATCAACCTGGGATACCGTTTGGATAACAAGTTAACTTATCCTATGGAGCATGAAAGAAACAAAAAGGATATATTAGAAGAAAAAAAGGGCTGCATTTATTTGGTGCCCTGTATCAATGAAGATTGCTTCTACGTTGGAAATAGTGGTCAAACTTTAAAGAAGAGGTTTGGGCAGCATCGTAGTTATATCAAAACTGGAAATATTGATGGTTCATTTATAGCTAGACATACATATAAGAAAGGACACATTGGAGGCTTGGAAGAATGCATTGTTATTGACACATTTAAGAACCAATTAAGTAAAGAAACCATAGAATCTTTATTTATTAAAATGCTAGGTTCATATAATTCCTTTATACCCAATAAAAATATCCAATATTATTTGAATAATGGTAATTTTGAAAAATTTTCTTCCTTGCATAGAAAAAGAATCAAAAGCAAAATTGATAAAAAAAGAAAAATATAAAAAAGAAAATTAACTATTACCTGATTGTGTTTGATTTTTATTTTATTTTTTTATTTTTTATTTATTTTTTAGTTCCATCTTTTGCTGATAGTGGGCTTGAGTCTGACAGGATTGGTTGAAATACTACCAATTGACTTCTTTCATGTTAAATTATTTCATTGGTTAATTTTTGTATTTAAGTGGAACCTTTTAAGAAATCATTGTGCCGAAGATGAATCCCATGGGATTTGAAAGACTCCACGCCTTGTAATTATGCTTTTATAATGGTTGTTGTGTGTTTTTTTTTTTTTAATTTTTGACAAGCTTTTTTAACACACGTTAAAATGAATTAATATAATTAATATTATATATAAAACTAAGGTTTCTACTAAGAAATAAAGATAGATGTAGAGAATGACGAAGATAGACTGATGGATAAAGTTCAAAAGAAAGGGCAGCACGGATCAGTCACCAAATGAGAACCGAACCCGGTATTCAAAGATGAGAATCCGTTTTAGTTGGATGATACCAATCAAGCGGCCATACAGATATGCAGGGTGGGCATAAAAAAATGGTGGGTTTCAAAGTTAGAAAGCTCCTTTGAACTCTTTATTGGAAAAGTGAAAATAGAAAAAAAATCTAATTAATTATTTCTTGATCGTTAATTAGATTTGATCGTTCCTTTCTATTACTGATGGATCTGGGCATTGGGGGTACTTAGATGTTATCTTTCACATACCCCTATAGGAAGAAGTCATATGGTGTTAGATCCAGCCATCACACCGGATATGCTTCCTCTATTCAGGCAGGAATTAGACTATCGAGTGTTGGTTGACGAAAAGTGTTCATATATGTGTGACTCACATCAAATTTGGAGAGATGTCATAACTGTATTCTTCAAACAATAGAGAAAAATAGTTTTTGAAAACCCACCATTCGTTTATGCCCACCCTGTTTATACTATTTAAGATACTATTTGTGCTCTATGCTAAAAAATCCTTGATTGTAAAGTTACGTTTTGATTAATTTTTTGCATACAGTGTTTATAAATCGCTGTAAAAACTAATACTAAAAGATATTCTGATAAGTGAAAAAAAAAAAACATTATTTAATGGAATTTCAAAAGGTTGAAGCTACAGAAAATAATGAATTAGATCTATTTTTTTTTCATTTTCACTTTTCAGTTGAGTTCAAAGGGGTTTTCTAAATCAAAGAAATTTTGATTAAAACTGCTGTCATCGCTATTAACGATTCCAAGTAAAAAATGAATATAAAGAAAATAAGATTATACTTAATAGTTAAAATAAGATAAAGTTTTAGAATGTTTGATTCTTGAGTTGAAAAATACAGTTTAAAATTGAAGAATGAAAAATTCAGTTTAAAATTAAAGAATGAAAAACTGAAGCAATTCAAGTCTTTATTCTTGTGCAAAGATTCATTCAATAGTTAGTTTCTCCATTCGTGAATTTATATAATACAAAATTGAGTTAAAAAAAATATGCGAAATTTAAAGGTGAAATTCTATTTATTATTTTCAATTATCAGTAAGTCTATATTTAACAGTTGAATCAAATAATGAGAAAATAAAAGAATAAATGTTGAAACTCCTTTCAATCATCTTATTTTTACTTTTTTAACTTTCTAACTTTTTTTTGAAAATCTTTTGATTAATAAATAAATAAGTCATTAGATGTATTTCTACGAGTTGTTGTTTTACGCAAGATTACAAGAAAGCTGAAATTACCTTTGTCCAACTTAATTTTGAAATAAGTATTTTTTTTTTGTTCAATAGTAGGCAGCATGTGATCTTTCTACATGATGGCTTCTTACCGTTCACACGTTGCTCGAAAACTCATCCTTGCGCGAAAAACCTGTCACTTGCTCTAAATAGGTGTGATCTAATTTCAATTCAACAACAATTTAATAGCAATTCAACAACAGCGCGCAAAGAGGCGAGAAAAATTCATTTTAAAAAATTCCTATAGCGAGAAATTCACGCTGAAGTCTGGATGTCCTTTCTTCGTGGTTTTTCTCCACTGCTTCATTCACTACCTTTTCTGCTTCGTTATCTTTTTTTCTTTTTCTTTATCTCTGCTCAGTTATGAGTTAGGAATTAATAGCAAAATATAAAACCACAAAATGAACTTGTTTCTCGCCAACGTCATTTTTAATCGCCATATCAACGAGATCAAAACAAGACTCGCCACTGGCGATGCCGTTTACTGTCAACTGAAATTATCTGCAACTGGCAAATGGCATTTCGTCAAGTTTTCAATAACGTGTAAGCAGTCATTAGACGATTTTACTGCATTTATACCCTCTGTTACTTGAGTTGAGGTTTCTGATTTGTTTATTTTAATTTTTCTACCCATCAGAAACTTAAGAATTCGCCATTATTTGATTTGTTGAAATAGAATCTTAAATCCTGATTTATAGACATGAATTTAAGAGCTATAGTTATTTTTTATTAAAGATAGATCTCTTTAATAATTTCAAACAGTATACGGTATTTTTTTTAAATACAGCCATTCAGCTGCTGTTATCTTTAAATAAGGTAGGGAAAGCGTTTAGTAAACCAATCACAATGCTTCGCAATATTTTCTGATCATTCATATTGCTTTAACAATTGCGCCTTTTGACAATCACTATAAATATGATTGTTGCGAATGCAAAAGACGCAATTGTTGCGATTGTTATGATGATTGTGCAATCATAAGAATTTAATCATTAAAATTTAATGAGGTTTTAATGGTAATTTAATGAGATTTTAATGATACTTATTCACAGACAGACAGACAAAACGGGAATATTAGTCTGCTGATCTAGATCAGAAGACTAAAACTATACTGTTAGTGTTGATCTTGCTATTCTGTCTCCAAAGCTATAGTCAAATGTTTAGTTACTCTTATCAGAAATATTACAAGTTTCTACCAAGTAATTCCACAAGGTGTCTTTTTTGTCATAAACTTCAATTTTAGAATCCGAAAAAAAAGAACACAGCAGAATAATGCAAAACTACAAAGAGGATGTAAACATTATAAATTAATTCATTTGGACTAATGTTCCGAAGAATAGTAACTAAATTTAATAACTAATTTACTATAATAATGTTCAGTCACAAATAGACTAACAGAGAAACAGGAATATTCTGATTTTTCAGAACGGTGAAAGTTTATTTTGTATATCTTTGGACCGGAAAGCTTTGTATCAGGTGGCACTGTTCTCTTAAGTGCAGATCAAAATTTATAGTTCTCACAGCTGACGGGAAAATTACTCTGTCGACAGCAGCAGCGATTCTTCGACAATTTTATACGAGAAACTTCCGCATCCAAAGCAGACGCCTGAGTTAGTGCGCAGAACTTTATGACTTTGACTGCGCATGAAGCAAAGAGTGAAATATTGCTGTTCAGTTATGGCTGCGAATTTCTAGAGAGTTAAGTTTATTAATTTCTTTCATTTTCCTTTGAGTTAAGTAGTAATAGTAGAAATTTGAATCTGTTTATTTGTCTTCAGGGTAAATGAAAGAAATAAAAAAAGTTGAAAGTTAGTATTTAACAAAAATGAGATTATTAAAGAAAAGGAAATAAATTTTCTACACTCTGTAATTACGAAGCTTTTAATGAATTCCATTTAAATAATTAAAAGGAATATTTTTTTTTATTTGTGGATCCGTGATAATTTATGTTTTCATTACAATTTTAGAAAAAAATCTTTGCATAAATAAATTTCAAATAAATGATGATTTTTTTTTCTTTATTTGTTGCTAAACTCATTCAAAATATACGCTGTCAGTTGTATTATCAATACTGAAATACTGAAATTTTAGTAAAAACATATTTAATGGAAAAATCAGTAAAATTAATAAATTTAAAGATAACAAGAGAATACACAAGGTGAACAATAATGTGGAAAATTTATAAAAACAATAATGATAATTTATTACCGATGGTTTCGCTTTCCCACATGAGACCTTTTTCAAGGTGAGATAGGACAGACGATAGAGGACGTGAAAGGGATGACACAGACTCACGTTGTTCCTCACCCTCGTGCCTGTTTCATTTCCTTAATGTCCTGTTTCATCTTGAAAATGATCTTCTTTAAACCGAAACATCGACTCTAATCATTATCCTTTTTAAATATTCTTTAATATTATTGTTCACCTTGGACATCCTCTTGTTCCGTTTAATTCCTTAATTTTACTCATTGCTCTAAGTAAGATCAGGCCATCAGTTTTCAGTAAAATTTCATTCCATTTTTTTTTATGGTTATCTTGATTCCATTTTAATCTGTAATATTTTCAATATAAATTTTGGTATCATGGGTAACTCAGTATCCTATTTAGCCACAATGATATTTTCAGCCGAAATTCGGCATTTGAACTATCGACGCTCTTTGTACAAGTGAAGTAAATAAATATAGATATGCACTCCTATTTCCTATTTACTTCACTGGAGGATGTAAATTCTTTATGTATTTTTATTCACCTATGTAAAAATAAACATAGATATATGGTATACACTTCTATTTCTACTTGTATATATATAATTTACTCCGTAGGTTTATTTATAATTCAGTATAATAATATGAATTCCATTGAATTATATAACAAGTGTAAGTTAGGATCTCACTTCATTTTGGGGTCGCCTTTAACCCCCCAAAAGATATCAGATACCCATTCTATTGAGGGATGGGTGAACCCTTCGACCCGTCTGATAGAGAATTCAGTGTGATACTGTAAATACTAAATAGAGTGAAAGTCAAATCTGTATTTGTCAAGAATTTAAGTAAGAATTAAATAAATTAAAGTAAAACTTTTGGTGCAGAGCTAACTTTTTGTGGTGTCAGATGTCAGATATTTTGTAGGAGATACAACGACCCACCGTATTTGCAGCAAATTCAGCTCCATTGTAGAAAAATAGTTAAGGAATCTGCATCTCACAGACTATTTGAATGTATTTTATGATACTTATTAGGAGATGAAACAATGAGCCTAACATTCCGATTTTAACATCGCAATGTGTTATTTTTAATTATTAAATAAATCCATTATTTATTGTTTTTTTTTGTAAATGTAGTTAGTACTGTGATGAATTATAATTCACGATAAATTATACTTCCATTTTGAACATATTATTGCATGACTCAGGTTGCTATCAACATCAAATACATAAATTCAATTATTACTAAATATCCTAGAAATTATGTTATCTATCTATTATAGACAATTAGCACTAATTTCAATGTATATTTGAATGTACTTTAAGATTGCATTACAGAAACTCATTATTATTTTTCAAAAATTTTCACAGAATTTGGAGAAAGACTTATTTGCATGTTAAGTACGTATATACATTTGATGAACAACAAAATCAGATTTTCCTATTAATGTGCATTATGTACATTATTTGACTACACCTTCTTTAAATTTAAAATTTCTTCCTCTGATGTTTCTAGTCAAAAACGCAATAACCTATCTCTTGTAAAATTAATTTTTAATAAGAATATTAATAATTATTAGGACTCTACACAGTTATTTTGTTTTCCTTTTTTATAAGTTTATTTTAGTTAATTTATATTTATTCCATAGTACTTTTATAGAATGAAGAAAACGTATAAGTATCGAGGGTTGAAGCAGATAACGATTTCCAATGGCCCCCGCGTGATGCAATGTATCGCGCGCACGGATGAATTATATATATGCAGACATTGTTATTCTATAACGGTAATATGTCAGTTGTTGAATTGACTGAATAATTTCTTCGATAAAACGCCGTTCTGGGAAGGATATATCTGTGTCCTTCCGACGTCAAAGTATTCTATAGTTTGATTGCAAAACAATCCCGCGACAAAGGTTTGGTGGCAGTAAGAGTACCATTAGCCACATAATCTTTCGAAACCGTCAACTCGACCTCAAGGCCAAACAGGAATCCGACGACGCAGACAAATCAGTCCACCGCCTGGTACTATACGACAGATCAGAGCGATGAACACACGATGAATACGTGGGACTTGTCATCCTAAACAACCTTGGTATGGACAGAGTCACAAAACACGTAGTCATGAACAACACATCCAGGAACTCTTCATCATTGCAAGAAAACTATACGAACAGTACCTCGCGCGTGACCGATGGCAATGTCACATTGGACGAAGCATGGGTGTAGCTGGACAATGACAATCAACCGATTGGTTACCAGCACATCAGAGAGAAAGAACGAGAAGACTTTGTGGGAATGCAAAGAGAAGTTCTCCAAAGGCTTCATGAATGTCGCAGAATACTGTGCTCATGGCTACTTTACTTTAATGTTTGAATTAATGAAAATACATTCTTTCAGAGTCTGTCCTAGATATCTGTGGACAAATAATAAATTGATACATGCTTTCTTTCTGTTAGATTACTATACAATGAATTTTAAGAAACACTATTGATTATTGGTGACTTATTATGTAACGGAAAGTAAGTGTAGCCTACATCAAAGTAATTGTTAGCCATTTAATAATGATTAGAGAAATGGATAATTCAGATGGATAACTTAGTTCTGACGGAGAAGTGGGCCTTAATAATAAAATATACTCTTCTATGAGGGATTTTTCCAGTTCGGGTGAGTTTGCTCAATATTTCTGCTCGGTTTCTTGAGGTTTCTTCGAGAAATGATGAGATTTAAACGAAGTTTGCCGCTTCTACTTATAACAGATGGAAACTTACTAGGTTCTGAAGGAGAATGGCCCACTTCTCTTTCAGAACCTAGTTAGTATACATTTTATATAAGTAGAAGCGGCAAACATGTAAATCTCATCATCTCCTGAATAAGGCTCAAGGAACGGAACCGAAATATTGAGTAAAACTCACTTGTAATGGGAAAATCCCTCGTAGAAAAATATATGCTACTATGTCAGATGGAATACAAAATGGTTTTTAAAAAATACAGATGGTTTTTGTATATTTTTAAATTTACTTGAAGTTTTCAATTAAAAATGATTTCAAACTGTAATTCTTGTATTTATCTTGACCACGTTAGCTCCATCTTGATGTATCTCAGTTTTTAATCTGGAAAGCAATTAATAGTTTAGTATCTGAAGAATTTAAGAACAGGAATCTTGGGGCTCAACTTAGGAATTCTTCGGCAAGAATTTCTAAATTGCTTAGTGACTTTGTGCAATTATTTAAGATCCGACCACTTGTTTCATCACACAGTTGGGTGCCAGCTTTCCATTATAAATTTAATGAGAGTGGGTTGACATTTTTCAAAATTAATATTACAATATAATACAATAAAATAAAAACCAATCTCGCACATAAACAATGAAAAAGGAATCACTGATCTGTTTTTGGTATTTTTGATACCGGGAATCCAGAACAGCTGTTTCAGAGTTCCTACTCTTCATCAGCTGGATTCGCCCAGTATCTGACAGTCAGCGATTCCAAGAAACATATAAAAAAAGCAAAGATGAACAAGA
>JAFIDM010012231.1:52132695-52152061 GCA_023159025.1 Thereuonema tuberculata | reverse complement strand
TCTTGTTCATCTTTGCTTTTTTTATATGTTTCTTGGAATCGCTGACTCAGATACTGGGCGAATCCAGCTGATGAAGAGTAGGAACTCTGAAACAGCTGTTCCGGATTCTCGGTATCAAAAATACCAAAAACAGATCAGTGATTCCTTTTTCATTGTTTATGTGTGAGATTGCTTTTTATTATATTGTAATATTAATTTTAAAAAATGTCAACCCATTCTCATTAAATTAATAATGGAAAGCTGGCACCCATTTTTTTACAATAACTGATATCTAATCTTAGATGGCTGGTCAGGAGTATTAAGTTAGTGACATCCTCTATCAGCAGATCCCCAAATTGTCCCGAACTTATTTAATTTCATCTGATATTCATTTTTTCAACTATCACCTGAACGTTCTTTTTTGTTAATTTTAATCATTGTCTGAGAAATAGATACCCTTTTTATTGATGACGTCCTAGCTAATTTCGAAGTAATAAGTTAACTAATAAGCCATTATTATTATTTTATTTATATAAATTATAATGTCTAAATTTTATTAACTGAATAAGATTTAAGGAATTCTAATTCCAATCAATGGTTTTAGTAAACGATGTGTAGCCTTTTTATTTCAAATGAAGAGTTATTTCTCTACCACAATAACAGCTAAAATCGATCCTGTGTGTGTAATAAATCATTCTAATAGAATGCTGAGATTGGCTATTTATTTTCAATCTTTATTGTAATAAATTCTTACAGCTTCCAATTTTTTAAGCCTTAATTACTGCAACTTTAAATCATTATTAATAAAAGTAGTCGTAATAGTAGTCCTACTTTCTATTTCCAGTTGAAAACGAATAGAGTATTAGTTAATTAATAAGAATATTACGAAATGTCACGCTATGAAATTGCAGAACTTAACTTTCTTCATAAAACAAATCTGCTAAATCTAATGAAATATCAATATTTGTGAAATATCGATGTGTATATTGTATTGTATCATCAAAATATCTCTTAAATATATAAATATATTAAATATGTAAATAATTCATAAATATCTTTGTACTCTACGAGACATCAGGAAAGTTCTTTTCATCTCAGCCGCTGTCTTCTATCACTTCTGTCGTCGCTCATTTCTCGTAGGCAATTAAAGTCCCCACGGTGAATAAAGATCCTCCCATAATGCAACGCAGCTTATAGATTGAGCTTTCCTGGCCGACCGCTAACATTGAAAGAGAAGAGGTCGCTTCTCTTCTGTTTCAATGTTAGCGGTCGCCCAGGAAAGGACAATCGATAAGCTGCGTTGCATTCTGGGAGGATCTTTATTCACCGCGGGGATTGTAAATAGCAATGAAAACTTGCAAAACTTACTCTTTTTATAGAAGTAGTAACTTTCTTTTTATTCAGTCAGAATTTTTGATGCAGTATAAATTAGTTCTGTAACACAAATGAGCTAATACCTTATACCTACCACTCATCCTTGTAGACAAAATAAAATCACAATTGACAATCAAAAGTTAATTTACATCACATCATTTTAGATGAGCTATATCGCATTTTTGTCCTAATTTTTAAGTAGCTAATGAAATGGTTTCTTATTCTAAAATTTAGTAGCTAGGTAACAACAATTCTAAACTTGCATATATAAAATTTCATATAAATTAATATTTTTTTATATATATTTTTCATCGGGTAGTAACCCAAATCATATGGGGATAGTAATCAGTGGTTACGACCATCCAAATTTCAGAATTAAACTATAATGTAAAGTTTGATGTTGTTCATTGCATTATTCTTTGAGTCAATTAAGAGCTCAAAGAATTAAGAGACTTTTATTGTGAACTGATCATAACTAAGGACAAGAAACAACAAAATCTCATCAGAGCTCTCAAATATAAAAGTTTGATGATGACCAGTACATTTTTCTTATTTATGTTTCATTGTTTAACTGATTTTCGAATGTGTCGATATTTCACAAAATCTAATTAGATCTAGATAATAATATTTAATTCTTAAATATAGAGCTCTATGTAGATCGGTTAGTGACATTTCTAGTTATCGACCTAATAAAAATCTCATTGTCACTCACACAACAAATACATCCATAGACAGACAGAACCACACACATATCGCTTAAAACATGACATAAATTTATTCTTGTTAAACTAACTAACGTTAGTTTCCGTTAAACTATTTAATGTCCTATTTTTTTTGTATATAAGCTTTTAAAAACTACAATCAGTATACATTAGAATAAAAATTTGTATTTGTAAGCCGTTTTAATGATTACTCTTCTTTCTCATTACTAACATATGGAGAAACTGAAAAGAGCAAATGTTCCTTTATTTTGTTTTTACCTAAGAGATATTAAAAAAAATTGCTTTCATTTGTAATAATTAAAATAATAATAATAATAGACTATTGTGAGAATTGCTCCGTACTAAGAAATTTTTATTCAGTTGGAAATATTTGGATCCAAACATTAGAACTGTTAACATTGCCGTAGTATTCTAAATAATACATATAAATATGCTATAATATCAAAAATTACTTTAAATTGCAGTGTTGTTAGTTGAGAAACAAGAAGCAATTCTTAAAATACATGTCTAATCACTTATTACAACTAAAATGTCTTCTTAAAATTCCTTTCTTTATTCACGATATTTCGTTTTCTTCAATAGAAAACTTCTTCAAGTTAAATTGAGGACACGAAATCTTTCTTCTTCGTTATGATACATTTAAAAATTAATAATATAACCCATACAAACAATACATGGACTTTCCGTCCGTGTTTACAGTAATATTTACTAACAATTCATATTCAATTTTTGGAAGACATTTTAGTTGTATATCATGATTGAATAAGATAATCACTTATTATTTTGAATTTGCATATCGCCTGCAGATTATATTTTCTTTTACAATAGATTAGAGAATGTAAAAACTATGATAATTGCAAAATTTAACATGCGTAAGAATATTAGTAAGGAAAAAGAAAGATATAAACGCACACAATTAAAGATTCACTGAGCTACTTATAAGTTAATTCTTTGTAGGCTAAGCGTTTGCTATCGTGGATTGATTTAGGCCTACTGCCCTTTTATTTTTTTAATTCATATTTTGATGTTTTTTTAACTGTAGGATCATTATTCAGTTTATTTGTCCTTTTTTCTTTATTCCACTGAGCTATAAGTACTGAGTGAAACCAACTGATAAATGCTAGGAAGCTTGAAATAGTCTGTTTTGGAGTCCCAGTATGAAAATTCCAAAAATAGCTCAGTGAGTCTTTAATTTTGTACATTTTTATCTTTATTTTCCCTTACTAAAAATAAAGGAATGTAGATATCGATTTACGCTTTAGAGCTGTTGTTGTACATTATGTTATTTTACATTGCTGTTATTTTAGATTAGCTGCTATTCAAGAGTTTCGACCTTTTTATTAAAGCTTCAACTTTCTAAGATTAGTTGAACTCTTGAATAATATTAATAATAATTAATTATTATTATTATTATTATTATTGTTATTATTATTATTATTATTATGTCGCTGTAATATCAGCTTATAATTGTAGTTTAATTCCGTCGTTTAGCAGTTTGAAAACCCAGCTGCTTGCTGTGATGTTCAATATGTATCTAAGCAATAAGGACGTTGCATTTGATGGCCTTAGTGATCATTAAAGGTCATTAAGTCAAATTGGAATCAATGAACTTAGATTTTATGCTATTGGGTTGGGAGATAATATTGACCATAAAATCATTTATGATGATGTTACGGCCAATCTTTCCAAGGCATCCTTTTAGTCTACTTTCTACGGAAGGAGAGGCTCATAAAAGCAGTAAGTCTTTGATTTATCTCTGTCTATGTAAATCTGTTCTTTTAATAATGTTTGAACCGATGAATGAATCTTCTAGAAACTTAGCATGCATTTTTACTGATAAGACATAATGTTACATTCTTATTTGATTTTTCTTTTCTATATGAATTTATGATTATGTATGATTTATTTATGAATTTTTTCTGGATTTTCGGGTAAACTTGGGCGTTAACCTGATAAAAGATAAAAAAAAAACATTACCAAAGAAACATTGAATTTCTATAGATATCTAGTAATACATATTCATTATAATCACATCAAATCATGTACTCGAGGATTACCTAAATGGATTAATGAGATTTAGGTACATTACAATTGCATTAATTCTTTCAGAAAATTGGCAATTTGTAATGTTTGTATTCAGCATTTATAATAATTTAGAAATAAACGAAGATTATTCTTTTTTTTCCTCGACTTCAGAAACAAAATATACATAGAGTAAGTGTGCCGAATATGAGACCCCTACCTAATATGAGACCCCAGCCTACTGAATATACTAAGTGCTGCCGCCTGGCGACTGGAGCGTGAAACAGTAGTCTAATGCATCATCCGTCAGCGGTGAGTCAGTCGAGTGTTTCCTAGCGCAAACAAAGGTTCAGTAATTTTTTCCCTGAATTTGTGCTCGTCGACTTTTTTGCACGTGTATTTTCATTGGCTGTTTTCACCTTTAAGATAAGACTCGTTTTGAAACTCTTAGTATCGGATAGGTAGCTTTAACTGTGTAGTATAAACATGCCGGTTTGTTTTTAAGCTAACGTTAAGCCTAACCTAAAAAATTCGTTGGCGTGTATGACAACGCGGTCGTGCCTAATATAAGACCCCAAAGGATGCCTAATATGAGATAGGGTCTCATATTAGGCATTCTTTTTTTTTCATCATGCAAAGCTTGTTTACATTTTTTGTTTTCATTTTTAGATGCCTTCCGAAACAAAACGCAAAAAATGGGATCCTGTAATGATGGTAGGAGCTGTCAAAGCCGTAAGAAGTCGTGATATGGGCTACAAAAAAAGCTGCAAAATATTTTGAAGTTTCAAAAAGAACTCTGGAGCGTTATGTTAAGGATTCAGAAAAAAACAGCTGAATCACTGGTAGACGTTAGTTTGCGAAGACGGCCTACTTTACCACAACACATTGAAGATTCGTTATTAAAATACTGCATTGAGATGGATTCAAGGTTTTATGGCTTAAGAATGAGGGATATTAAAAAAATGGCATTTCAGCTTGCAATGAAAAATGGTTTAAAGCATCCGTTTTCATCAGAAAAAAATGTACTGGTGAAAAGTGGTTAAAGGGATTTTTATAACGACACCCACAACTGTCTAAAAAAACCTCAAGCAACATCGTTCGCAAGAATTAAGGGATTTAGCCCAAACAATGTGAAATTTTGGAATCTAAAAACGAAAAGTAAACAAAACCTGAAGTAAACTTCAACTAATTCGTTAAAATGTCATTTTTCTTTTTTACCTATTAGCGATGAAGATAAATATTACCTAATTATTGTTTAACGTTTTGTTTTTGACGAACTTTTCAGTAAATACAATTCATTTTTTTAGTTACAGAAGAGGGTCTCATATTAGGACTACTTTTTTCAGACCCCCAAAATGGAACATTTGTGTTTAAAATTTCCTACAAGACAAAATGTAAAGTTGTTTTAATTTTCTATCATTATTATTTGTAGTAAAGGGTATACCTTAAAAGAATATCACGTTGGTACTGCAATTCCTCACTTATTTTCCTAGTTATAGATGAAAATCAAAAGGGGTCTCATATACGGCACACTTACTATATACCATTCGATCAAATTATTATAATTTCGCATAGTCCAGTGGAATATCCTACGTAGATCATTGTTCATTTAAATATAACAGAGTTTAATATTCTTTTACTTAATATTAGCTTTAATTTATATGTATTGCGGCTTATTTTATATTTATCGATACCTCACTAAGAGATAGATTATAGGTTATAACAACTCAAAATTTTTATTACATCAAAAAACTAGAAGATTATAAGTACAAGATTAAATTTAACAAGTTTTACTGAATTAAATTTGATTATCAAATATTTTATCCTGAATTATTTCTTCACCCTAATTATTACAATTCAGGATATTTTTAGATATAAAATTAACGCTTTTATAAGTTTCCATCTTGTGTTCGAAATGAAAAAAGCCTTGCTCTCAGCTATTTATAAGTTTTTTAGGTTCATTTATTTTTTTACTTATGTATTTATTGCAGTGACTTTTGCGTTCCCTTCTTTTTTCAGAAACATACCGCAGGCGGCTTTGTTTGAATGACACTCGTTTTATTTCACATCGTTCGCACATGCCCAAAAATTATTGTAAACAACTCAATTTAGAATAGCATCTCATCTTTGAGGAAAATAGGATGAAATAAAAAAAAAAAAACCGAATTAATTTTGAGAGCGATCAATAAAATTCCGGAAGTGCTTCATTCACTTAGATCAAAATTATAGTACTCTCTTTGAAATATATGCACAGTATAAATAAATAATCATTGATTGTTGTATTACGCGTATAAAGTTTATGGCACAGAAATTAAAAATATGTGAGCTTTCATCGGTGAAACAATAGGTCGGCCGTTTTGTACCTTTTGTGGACTCATTAGCCAGGCTCACTCCCCGACGAAAGCTCAGACATTTTTAATTTCTATGTCATTTCTTTGCATTTTTATATTTATTGTTAAAACTTATTTTGTATTACACGTTTTAAGAAAATAGATTTTGATTTGATTTATTTGAATTGTGTTTTGTTGTTTCTTTTTTTAGTATAAAATAGGATACAATATATAGGCTACCATTGATTGCACTAAATTAATTTTGGGGACTATGGGATAAACAAAAATATATTTTAAACATAAACTCTGAGAGAAGCACGAAAGAGACACAAAAACTAAAATATTTTCGTCTTGTTTTGCTGAAAATAATTTTGATTAGCAAGACTTTTATTCCAAGATATATCTACATATACATTATTTAGGGATTTTTTATTTTGCTAATGTCTGAAGAATCCCAAATTAATCTCATTAATCAATGAAATCGTTGGGTCTAGCTATTGTGACTGGTTTCCACACAAATGATATTCCTAACAATGGTATAATTCCATTATCTACCATTATCATTATGGTATAATAATCATTCCTATACCTCTTTCGTTTGCTTGGATTTCGAGAGCCAAGTTGAAACTCGATAGAACCAATACAGAAAAAAGAATATACAAACATTTGATTTTATAAAAATTTTACTTTATGTCTTTATCAATTCCCAAAACAATAACTTCTAAAATAGATTAAGTCCCGAGTTTATTTTGGTGAAAAGAAGATTGCCTGTTGGTGATATACCGAAGCGAATGGAAAGTTGAATTTTTATTAGTACATTAATTCACTTCTATTCACTAGATAAGCTAAGAATTCAATATGACCTTCGTATTTTAGGAAACTGTAATTTTATAAAAAGCATAATAATCATGCTCATAAACGCTGGACCATAAATAAGTATCCTGCCAAAGTTTAAGGAAACCGCCCAGCTGTTTAGCATAATGTCCGTTCAAACAGGCAAAGAATACAAAAGTTCAAGCTTACACAATTGCAGGTGGTTGTGGTCTGATCAGTTTGTTTTGTGAGCTAAATGTGCAGAACAGTTTGCTTTCAAATTCTTAAGGATAGTAGGACCATTCAGTACTACAAGAGGCCTTACAGTTCAAATATTTTTAACTTAACATAATATGATTAGTATTTTAAATTATTTAGTTTTGATTCCATAAAATTTGCTAACTATTGATATTATATAATTTTCAAGTAATATTGAAATTAATTATTTCCTGAAATATAATTCAAGTTTACTTTTGAATCATGGATTGAATTTAAATAATTATCGAGTTACATCAACACTCCGTTTCTTCCAATCTATCGACGCTCGAAATGCGAGTTTCACTGGAAAATCTATAACAGATGTGGATGTGTCCCGATCAATAAATAACGAGTGAAATTTATTCTGCATTTAATAATTTCAACGAGTGCAAATGGTCAGTGTCATGCATCTCGTTTATCATTTACTGGCCTGCCGTCATTAACCTGAAACCGAGCTATTAGATATTTGGGGGTAATTCTCTAATAAGTCAAACATTCGAGAACACCTGTTCGCTTTTACATTCAATCACATCGCGAGTTATTCGTGTAATTTCCAAGCATCGAATTGATTTTCGGTGCTTTTATTAAAGACTTTGTCAAACTCGATAGCCGCTGGCGGATTAATTCCCTAAAGACATCCATTAACTGATTGGCAAGCGATTAATCTTCGAATTCATGATAATTGATTCAAAAGTTGTATCTGAATGATATCTGTCCAGCTTTATCTTCTTTTCGGTGTACTAAGATCTCATTAAAGACCAATTGCAAATTCTGATTCTTCGTTAAGAATGGCTTATTTAAAGTTAACATTTTTGTGGTAATATTCGATAGGAAAATTGAGGAGCTTAGTTTTAAAATCCGCCATCTCCAAAATTAAAAATTCGGAAAATAGGAGTTTGATAATGCATTCACGTTAAAAATGGCGGGCTTTGAAACAGCACTCGTATGGCAATACATTGTTAAGGCGGTTTTGAAGTATGCAAACGGCAGGTTTTGATTTGAACTTAGCAAAAACTCCATTGGCTCGGAATTTGCAATTTTTGGAGATGGCGGGTTCTGAAACTAAGCTCCTCAATTGGAATGATGCTGAAAATGAGAATTTGTTTTGGAGTTGATATACTTATATATACTTTTTTTTTTGTACAGCTGTCATCATGCAACGATGGCTGGATTTCATGACATAGGCCTATCAACAGACTTTATTCTTTTTCCTGATATTTTTTTTTATTATTAAATACAAGTGTACGATGATTCTACTAATGTAACTTACTGACTTTTTTTTGTTTAAAAGGCTTTATTAGAATTCGTTCCATCACCCTCGTTAGAAATATATCTTTGTTACTGAATTCTCAGATGTGTGTGAGTTCAGTAGATGTGGCAACTGTGAATGGCAAAATCATAATCGGCGATTGGGCAACAAAATTAGGATTTTGATTACTTAAGTTATTAATATCCATAGCATACAACCAAGAATCAAAAAACTATATAGATAATCAATTACATATTTTTTTATCTTTCAGCAATAACCATTGCTAAGACAGTGAGTAAATACAGCAGGATATACATTACATAAATACAATCAGCTCAGTGTATACATGCGTTAGATATCAGTATGCTGCAGTATTGGGATTTACCATTTGAATTTGCTTATATTCAAATTCCCATCCCTTTAATTAAACATATTTAAGTGTCTAGGTCTCTTCCATGGATTATTTTAAAAAGCAAAAAAAAAAAAAACGAATGCTTCTTTTTCTCCCGAGATCAATATACAATTTTGAGACATTTCATTAAACTAAATAACCAAAAAAAAATAAATAAGAAACTTTTATGCTAAATAAAATAGCATAAGCGTTTCTTACCAAAACCTCTATAGAAATTTCAATCCCTTTAATATGAATATAATATAAATGTTAACAATAAAAACTTAAAATACGTTCTTGTTATCCATCGTAAAATAAATGATCACTATTCCCATCAAATAATGTATGGTAATTTTAGAAGATATCCTAACTCAGTAATTTTCTTTTAGATAGAAAATCAGCGTTATTATTTCTTTTATAGCTGCTATTTTCGTCTGGTAAAATCACGAAGTAATATCGGTCTTTGTGAATTCTGCTCTCGTCTGACAGAATTGAGAACTCTCTCTTGAAGACCCTTAGGTGAAGAGGTCAAGAGATCACGAATGACTTGGAGACATCTTTGTGGAAAAAGTGATTCCAATAAAAGAGTCAGAAGGGGATTACAATCCGTAATCATTTTTTTTCTTTTGTGTGTGTGTCAAAATATCGATTCTTTCTGCTGGAAGATTACGAAGCTGGCCCATCTTTCTCGAAATTGGTCTTTAAGCTTTATTATAGATATATCTGCTTTTAAAAAAAAATCTGCAGAAAAAAATGCTTTTAAAAAAACCTATTCAGTTTTTATTAAGAAAACGTGTTCTTCCACTTTGATACTTTAACACGAATAACGGAAATGGAAGCTTTTAATAATCTAATTCTCTTCCATCCCCCTCCCCCTCGTCCAAAATTTATAGCTAACCATAGCTACGTCTAACAATTGAAATTCAGCAAGAAATAAAATTATTTTTTTAAAATAAAAAGAATTAATAAAAAGAAAAATAAGTATTTGGAAAACTCATGGTATGTAACTCGAATTCGTTAATTTTTTACGATTTGTAAGGATTAATTTATAATCCTAAAGGATCTTATTGTTCATTATCGCCATGTTGGCAGAACTCAGGGCTACAATTTTAATAATCTTAGTAATTCAGTTCCTTTATAGATTTATTACTGGATAGTTTTATTTTCAAGAAATGCCGGAATGTTTAGTTTTAAAGCATTTTAAACTATTTTTTTTAAAATAATGCTGTACTAAAGAGTGTCCAGTTTAGAACGAATTGTCATAACTTCAACATTCTCGATGTCATTAGAAATTTGGTTCAAGTTCAAATTTAATGCAAAGCTCAATCAACATATACCCAATGAAAGGAATAGAGAAGACGAAATGTTTGAAGGAAATACAAACAACTTACCAAGACAACGAAACGCAATTTTATTACTGGAAATTCATATCCAAAATAAAGAATATCGAGGAATATCATGTCATGTCCCACCTCAATAAAAGATCTTCCGAGATACTGAATCGGGATCATTCTCAAGTAATCAAGAGCTGTTCATTTGGAATTGACATCATGACATCTGTTTTGAAATAGCGCAGGGTTTCTGATCCAATAGGGATTTCTTACTATAACTGCAAAAATGAATTTCTGAATTTCTTGGTTCTTTATTGCAATAAAATCGATTCATTCATTGTGAAGTTAATATCCTTAGTCTTTTAAGCCTTTAACTCTAATGATTTGTGCGATGTGACGTACACTTTATGACTTACAAAAGTTTGATGAAATTATATAGACTATATATCAAGTCCTGAATCAATTTGCAAAAAAAAAATCATTGCTATTTTCCAATCGGGAAAAATTAACAATCATTCCGTTCTCAACATGAACGGCTGTAATGATAGGTTTTTGGCTTAGGAATTAGAAAAACCACTTAATTTTAGCCATAATTCGCGAACAAAATACCAAAAATTTGAAATTATGTAGCAGCGGAATATTAAGATATAAACATAGTTTGAATTTTGCAGTGAGGAGATAATCTCTTAATCATCTCATAATTATCTCTTTCCTACAAAATCTTGATTAACATTCCCTAATGAATAATATAATATTTATTAGAGAAAATAATAATACTTCAGAAATATAAACGTACGCTATATAAAATATAGCATTATGAATAAAATATACAGTAAGATCCAAAACATCAACACCAAATATATAAAAAACATATAAGTTATTTATGAACGAATTTTCGGAAAGAGTTCTTCTTTTCTTTTCAAATTATTTATTCATTTCCTTATTTGAAGCTTGACAAAGAAAAGAAGAGCTCTTTCCGAAAATGCGTTAATAAACATAAATGCTTTTTATATACTGTATTTGGTGTTGAAGGTGTTTTGCATCTGGTAATATGATAAGAAGAAACGATATAAGAAAGAAGTATGGACTTAAAATATAAGTATCTTAAAATTATAAGTATGTAGATTATTCCTATAGTCATAACTAGTCATATCACACCATATGTAGTTATATCGAACCATATGTAGTTAAGTCATGCATCAAACTAAAAACAATACAGACAGCAATAATGACTAGTAAAGCTATATCATTTTTAAGTGAGAAACTAAGAAAAATATGAATATCTTTCTTGCCACGTGATTTATTTAAAGTTTAACAATTGATTATCATTTCAATAATTATTGACAGAATGTGTATTTATGAAATGTTTTAAATTTTACAGTTATTGTTTGTTTTTCTAACATATACTTAGCCCAAACTCAAATTAATAGTTTTGAAAGATGCTACAATGTTTTAAATAGGATTTTGCGCAATTCATTTAAGGTTTATATGGACTGTTGTTAGATGGCCAGCGTTCATTGCAGATCATATTAGAGCAATGTTGGATGGTAACATTGATGGATGCTTATTTGCAATTATGTGACCACACATCAGTGAATAGTGCTAATTAAAAATTCATTATTTTTGTAATCTAATTGAAATTCGCGTGCATCAATGTGACTGTTACTTATCTAAGAATAACCCAGAGAAATTTGAGACTGTAATTTTCCAAATATTTTTAAGAAGATTATTTTCTGGCGTAAATTCCCCAATAAAATTATGTAATCATTTGTATATGCTATCGCCAAAAAATTACAAACCGTTTTTAATTATTATTATTTTATCTTAAAGGTTCGGAATTTTTTATCCAATTTATTGCTGCATTCAATTGTTACATCACTTGTTTCTTTTGGTTCGTATCAGTTAGTTTTAGTTATAAATTTATTTGTTAGAATTATTTTTTCAAAGTTTATTCGTACATTTTGTCTCCTTCCACTAGGTTATTTTTCAAATACAGATAAAAATATTTCCATACGATTCTTCCTGAATTCAGATCGGTTGGTGTATATTTTCGTTTCGAATTCAAAATAAAATGTTCCAATTCGTTCTGTTTAAATTCGATTTTTATAAGGCTTCCTTGTTTATTTCATTCGACTGATATGAGTAGATTGCAGGAGACTTGGAATGAAGCCTTAACAGTAACAAGTAAACAGCAATTGGCAAGATAATGAAAATTGGTCTTGGCTTATGATTACTGTGGCTTCACATTGCAGTTGAGCAACCTTAGTGAAAGTCAACAGGTGGACGAAATGTTAAAGCCTCACATCAGCTTAATAAAGCACGAAATAGTGAAGGAAAGGACTTAAATTTACGAAGTTTATTTGATTATTTTAAGCGTAAACTTCAATTCATGGAGATTTTAAATCTGTTTTACAACTTGTTATAAGAGTTACCTTCCATCATTTTCTCTCCTTGTAAGAATTGGGGTTATTACATAGATATTATTTTATGATTTGAAAGAAAAAGCTGATATCTCTTAATGTAAACTTCATAAAAGTTTAAAGTAAAATAGATTTTGGCATTATAGTACAATTCTGCAGAGAAAACAAAACCACATTTGATAGATATGTGGATATAATCACATTTGTGGATATAACCACATTTTATACCGTTCCGGATATTGGGAAGATAAATTGCCAAAAAAAAGTCCCATATTAAAGGAAAGCAGTTCATAATTCTGCCCCTAAACTCCTTTGGGAAGTTAAATTAAAAAAAAAAACCTTAAAAAAATCTATAAGAAAAAGTTTAAGATTTTTTATTTTATGTTATAAATTTAAGTTTCTGTTCAACACCTGATATACAGTACATATACACCAAATCCAAGAGCAGGTTGAATGATTAGATAGTAGGCTTTGCTTGTAATGCATCACCAAATTAATATGTTAAATTCCTTCTGATAGACCCTTCTGTCGTCTTCTCTTCTGTCGTTTGTCTATTTGGCTATCTCCTCTTATCTTTTTTTATACAACAGTTTTCAGCTTCACAGGACCAAATCAATCAGAGTGAACTTTATGAGCAGCGACATTATGACATGCTTGTTGAACAGTCTTAGACGACACGCATCAGACACACGGTCCACACTCAATTAGAACTGTAGTAATCTACAATCAGTTAAGTGCTCTGACATCTCGTAATTCAGAGACGGAGCATTCTACTGCCATCAGCCGGCTAAAGATGATTCACAAATGTTTGATGGGATTCAAGTTAGAGAAATTTTGATGAGCCAGAGCAGATCAGGCAAGGAATGATATAACAACATCTCCAACCATTCCAGATTAACGCCAGCTTTATGGCCTTGAATATTGTCTTCCGAAGGAATTCACTGCCATCCGGATACATAGTTTCCATCTCAGACAATATCAAAACCGGACCTATATCTTTACGTTAGTACATTTTGAAGGGATCAGTGAGATGATTCCACCTGCTGTAGGATATTTTCACTCATGGAGGTAGGGTTCATCACTCGAAGTAATCAAGAGCGTACAAAGATTGCGCACTATAATGGCTGGAAGGAGTTCTGTAAAATTTAGTACTGTTAGGACCCAACTTAAAATGTAGGCCCATTTATTTTGATCCAGTCGTCCCATCAGAAATGACCCCAGAATCCATCGCTCAAACGGCTGGGCTGACCTCTTTAAAATGTATGATGTTTATTTATAGACCAACTTAAAAAATGAACACGATTATTTTGGTTTTCTCTACCCTTCCTCTAGTCTCCAAATTGTTCCTTCCCTCTGTAGAGCTCCGTGGCCGATCCCACAACTCGATGGATAGTTGAATGTATTCCTAGTGTTAACTTAATTACCTGCATGGGATAGGAAATTACCAAGCAGCGATGGAAAAGGGTCAGTTTTGAGGGATTAGTGCTCTGTGCTTCATATCGTCCTTCGTATATTATGTTGGATCACAAATAAGCAATTGAATTATTAAATTTTATGGAAATCTGTCCAGCGTTTTAATCAAATTTTTAACTTGTTTAAGTACTCCAGATAATCTAGTAAGGGTGTCATTTTTTGATGATGTTAAGAAATGTAGACCAAAATAAATATACTTATGTTTTGAAATCAGTACCGTGACAAATGTTTTGAAAATACAAATACATATAAACATATAAATAGGCAAACAATGAAGAAAATAGTTTTGTTCTCACAAACAGTTAGTGAATACAACTGATGAAGGTTAATAAACTGGAAACAGGCTTTCTTGGATTCCCGGTATCAAAATTTCAATTTGCAGCTCAGTTATCTTTCTTTGTGTGCGTTTTTATCCCTCTTTTATATCTTACTACGCACATAAAAATTCTATTAAGAAAAAGGTTTGATTAAGAAAAAGGTTTGATTAAAAGTTTGATTTAACAAAAAAGTTGTATAGCACAACGATTAAAGTTCAGCTGTATCGCTACAGGCCATCCAAGCTCTTCGGAGGTTTAGGCTACCGGCGATTCTCGACAAACTGTGCTACTTGAAGTCGGATGATCAGTCCGATGCCTGCCCCCCCCCCCCTTCCTTTAACTCCCGAGTAGGAAACCCGGTACCCATTTGAACAGAGGGCTGACAGTTTCTCCTTTAGGATTCATCTAGATGAGAAACAAATGTGGAAAAAGCTACGACCACCGCCGTGAATTGAACCCAGTCTCCTCTAGTCCTCTGTCCAGCGCCTAAACCACTGGCATATCGAATCCACAACGATTAAACAGCCAGTAATTAATTAATTCAATTACTAAGATTCACTCAATTGATCCAAAAAGATTCAAAAATAAAATATTAGAAACTCCATTTTATTTCATCTGTGACAAGATTGAGAGTTTTTATTTTTTATTATTTAACCATTATTCAACCATTCTATAGCAGAATGTCTTTCTAATCGTTCTCCAGAGACTTATATAATATTTAAATTCATCTTCGGCCACATTTGGCTCATTAGGCATTGATTTCGCATTAAGTTATTTAATTTTTAGTTAATCTTTTGTTTCGCGTTCATTTTTCATTGCATCGTCCTTTTCCATCGAAATCCCTCCTCGATTTACATCAGACGCCCTCTTCCGTTAAACGAAAGAAAGAAAATCAATTAGGCGTTTTTAAGGAAGTAGATTAATCGAGCCAATTTCCAAGTTCCGACGCTCAGCTACTGGAGTCATTAATTATGTGTCTGTGGATTTCACTTGACTTTGGTTGGTTTGCTTAGTCAGTTGTGATTCACTCCTTTGTGCTGCATCGAGCGATTATTTCTCTCGAAATGTATCTACGAGGACTGATCAAAAAGTAGTAAGACTGATTTCTCAAAAATTAAATTAAACATTTATTCGTTAATTTCTATATTTTGTGTTTCAAAGTACTCTCAGTTGCATTGTAAACAATTGTTTTAACGTTCAGTCCATTTTCGGTAAACCTATTGTAACCCTTCTTTCAAAATCTCCTTCGAAGCTTTGATGCACACCATATTGCTGGAAAATCTCCGACCCCGTAGGGATTTCTTTAGTTCAGGAAACAGCCAGAAATGACAGGGAGCGAGATCTGGTCTGTAAGGTGGGTGGGGAAGTAATTGGATGCTGTGTTTTTGAATAAAGTTAGCGACGTAGTAATAATGTGGAATCTGGCGTTAACGTGATGAAGGGAAAATCCAGCTTTTAGATGCGGACGCTTTCGGTTCACGTGCTCACGACGTTTTGCCAGAGCACTGGCGTAATAAGAACCATTAACGGTTTTCCCAGACTCCACTGCGTCTTGGTACACTATTCCTTCATGATCAAAGAAGACTATGACCATAACTTTTCCAGCAGACTTTACACATTTAGCTTTCTTGGGTGGTAGTGAGAACGGACTCTTCCTTTCTGATCTCGGTTGTTTCGTGATGGGATCGTAGTGGTAAATTCACGTTTTATTAATGTGATTATTTTCTTCAAAAAATTGTCCCTCAGAATTCGATACCGTTCCCTCCATTCTGAACAAATCTCCACTCTTCGCAATTTACTGTCAGACGTGGGATCCCACAAGCGCAAACACGACGCATATGCAGATAGTCTACAACGATGACTTGAGCACTTCCAAATGATGTGTGTATGATCTGTGCTAGTTGTCGAAGCGTTATCCAACTATCTTCATAAATGATAGCTTTTGTTGTGTTGACAGTCACCTTAGTTACTGACGTGCTCGGATGATCTTTTCTCTGAATGTCTTCCACGCCTTCCCTCCCTTCGGAAAATTCCTCATGCCATCGGACTACCCTTGGCTGTGACGTTACTGCTTCACCGAATGCTTGCTGTAGCATATGGTACGTTTCTGCTCCAGATTTTTGTAACCGAACGTAAAATTTATTAGCGCAACGTTGCTCTAAAGTTCCTCCATTATTCCAGCTCGTAGGCGAAAATCAACACTAGGAACCCCTGCGAACACTTCGAATGCTTGCAATTTCACATCAAAGTAAGTTAGCGCGACGCACGCGCCAGTAATATTTAATAATGGCTGCACTTCCTGCACAACATATATGCAAATTGCAAATTGCTAATTATTTAAATAAAAATTCAGTCTTATTACAGCCCTCGTACAATCTTGCAACTCTGCTTTTTTGCGCATTAACTCCAATTTTGAGAGGATAAGAATCGAAAAGAGAGATAGTTTTGTCCCTACGTAAGGCAAAAATACATACGATCTTAGGCGATGTATTCAATGGATCTTTTGTAATTACATTACGGTTAAAAGAAGATAAAATTTATATTCATTAAATCACGATAGAAATGGTTTACTTCAAGATTCAATAAAATCGCCATAGAGTGAACTTTTATTTATGTACATCAAATTTAACTATGTAAATTATATTTAAAAATCTCATTTGATATGTTGTATGTATAATCCGTTTAGATAACAATCAAGACGACTGTTGATGTGTCTGAACCTAGTTCGAATCCGGGAGCCTGCATGGATATTTCCTTTCTTTTATTGTTAATCTGCTTCTTCATCTTTTTCGTTTCTTCCGTCATCTATGGCATCGTATGTTTGATTTTTAGGCTCTACAATAACCCTAAAAAAATACTAGTGGGGTTATATCCGCGACCTTACAGAATAAAAAAAAATACATAGTTTGACAAATAAAACTATGTGAGGAATGTGAATTCAAAAAAAAGCTTCGGTAAGTTATTAAGTACGACTCATACACTTCTAATATTTTAATATTTACGATTCCAATATAAATCGGTAATCCAGTAATTCCAGTAATCTGGAGGTAGAAAAAGCTGTTTCGATTCGACTCCAATTATTTAGTTTTCGACTCCGACTCCATTTCAATGATAAACATTATGATATAGAAAGAGAATATAATAGAATATAAATTAATGTACAGTTATTTCCATTATTACAGTTAATTCTGTTTTCTTCCATCGCCATGCGATTAAAGATATAAAGAAAAAAGTATTGAAAATGTAAATACAACAGCAGCATTCAATTTTTCAGATTAAAAACAAATATGTTTGTGATGATATCTGAATTTCCCGACAAATATCAGGAATTTTCTCTATGAATCTCTATGGCCGAAGGTGTAGTAATTCCTATATCTTTATAATGTTGTTTCCTCGAATTAATGTTATTTTTCCTATCCTGATAGTTTCATAGTAGATAGTTAAAAAAAGAAGAAGAGAGTTATCAATGCGGAGCCTTACCTGCCGCGACCCCAAGGGCAATATAGGCCTTCAGTGGACTACTTTAAATTTCTTTGGTTTATGAAACAGTAATAAAAGCTTACTTCTCAAAATCCTTCTAATTCTCGGAAGAATTAGAAGAATTTATTCTTTAAAATCGAATCAAAAAGCAACTAAAAAAAAAAAAACCACATAGGACAAGAAACATTTAGAAAATAAATCTCGAATCATTGATTCTGCTAATTCCTGATAAAGACTTACGAGCAATAATTTTTTTTTTCAGTATCAGGAAGCGTTGTCTGAAAAATCCAATCTCCAATTCCTTTTCCTGAAATTTTGTCCAACATTTAGAAATTAATATTGTAGCATCCGAGTTGTCATAAATTTAAAATGTATATACATTTTAAGAATATGGTTCTTACCTAATAACGATAGTAATAAGGCTTGATACTTTTATAAATATATAATATATTATACTGTGTATGGACCACAGTTGAACTGTGTTAGGCAAAAGCATTTTTGCCACCTGGAGATACGTGTTACGCAACTATTGAGAAGGTGAGTCGTGAATGGAAGTCGAACACTTGTATTAACACTTACTTGTTTGTATTTTAGAACTCTGAAAATATAATTTATAACTTTAAATAACTTACCTCTCGTTGAGCTGGACGAGATATTATTGTGATTGTTTACGAATGGGATGTGCCACAGAGTGCCAGAGATTAATTTGAGTAAAAGTTAATTTGAGTAACAGAATTGGTTGCACAGAATTGATTCATCGAAAATTGATTCAGGTACTGGGAAGACTCCACCGCGCAGAGATCTGGCACGCAAATGTAGACTCGAATGATATATGATTAATGTTGTATGCATATATTGCAACATGAAATTCTTAAATTAAGAATTGTGACGATGAAGAAGTGAATGCAATTTTTGTTGTAATTTTAGGAACTTTTACTTGAACGTAATCGAATCTTTCAACTATTCTCTTACGACCAATCTCATTCGCTTGCTGTAAGATTTTAGACAGTATAATAATGTGCAGATATATTTATATATTTCGCTTTGGAGATAATGGCTTATTCACATAAATACCAAAATTCATGTTACTTTTAGTTAATTACCTTTTGGAATCATAATAATCCAATCTATATTACTAAAATCTTTTATTTCTCTGTCTTTCTGTCTGTCCGGCGCAGTTTTCTGTGAGAATGAAAAATAGAAAGAA
>JAFIDM010012231.1:52063801-52132685 GCA_023159025.1 Thereuonema tuberculata | reverse complement strand
ATAGAAAGAATTTTTTCAATGAAACATCCGCGACAGGAATCGAACCTGCAACCTTCTGATCCGAAGTCAGACATCTTACCGATTAGGCCATGGGAACTTCAACTCTCTTCATATTGCTTTTTTGACTTATCTGTCAAAACTGAACTGACTTTGACTGAAAAATAACAATTGTAATTAAAAAGAAAGTCAAAAAAGAAAGACGCAGTACGTCATTAGGTAGAATACTGAGAAATCAGTATTTGTAACTTAAAAACCACTGAAAAGTATCAATTGGAATTGGATAAACGAGATGAACGAGAGTGTCGATAACATCAATCGAATGATAAGACTAAGAATACAAGGAGAGACTACAGAGCATACAATACAAGTGCGAATAAAATTGATACTTCTGATAATCCATCACACGAACATCTCGATATGCCCAAGTGTCTGAACGCATTGAATCTCAGCGGAATTCCTCAACATCGTTTGTCATTGAAGATTGGATCTCCAATAATATTGTTGCGAAACATCAATACCAAGTTTGCATACTGCAACGGAACTCAACTTAAATGCTGTTCATTCGATAATGATCTCATAGAAACCGAAATTATAACAGAACTCACAAAGGAGATTTTGTTTTCATCCATAGGATGTCTATGGAACCATGCGGTAATCTACTTCCATTCACTTTCACAAGAAAACAATTTCCGATCAGACCTTCTTATGCGATATTTATCAATAAAGCTCAAGGACAAACTCTAAATAAAGTTGCCATATAATTGGAAAACGTGGTCTTAACTCACATACAACTTCAGGTCTTTGAGTCACAATTCAACAGAATTTGGTTATCTTCACTCTAAAAAATACTCACAATCAATTTGTTGCGAAGAATTTCGTATACAAGCTATGATCTTCATTTATCATCTATATCAACTAACGTCCATCTGAAATCTCTTCTTCAAATATCTATATCGAACAATCTGATGGCCTAGCTAATAGATATAGATAATTTTCACTATTTGTAACTCAAAAACCACTGAAAAGTATCAATTGGAATTGGATAAAAAAGAACAGAAAAAAAAATCACTATTTCTATTAGGTAGAATACTGAAAAATCGCTATTCGTTACTCAAAAACAATCACTATTTCTAACACAAAAACCACTGTAGAGTATCAATGGAAATAAAAAAAAGATACTCAAGAAAGAAAGAAGCACTATTTCTATTAAGTAGAATACTGAAAGCTCACTATTTGTAGCTCAAAAGCGACTGAAAATTGTATCTATATTACGAAAATCTTTTATTTCTCTTTCGGTCTGGTGCAATTATTGTAATTTACAAAAATAGAAATAATTTCTACAAGTTATCTACTGGAATCCAACATGCAACCTTCTGCTCCGAAGTTAGACGTCTTAGGCATTAGACCACAAGGATTACATTCTAATCTCTATAAAAAATAAAAATATATCACAGATATATGATTCACACGCTGATTCTAAAAGCAGTCGTGAATTGAGAGAATATATACATCAAAAATTAAAATAAAAAAAACTTTGAAAAAATTTTAGTCTTATTTTACTTGATGTAATTTGTGTGTCTGAGTTTTTTTAATAAATAACAAATTGTTTTCCGTTACATACGCGAGGCTTCCGGAGCGAAGCGACGGGTAGCCGACTAGTTATTACAAAGAAAGAAAGAATGTATATGAATTATTATTTGCAGAATCAAAAGAAATCAAAGGAATCAAAAAGATAGGGAAATCCACTATAATTTTTAAAACAAAATTTGAACATATCTTCCATTATATTTTCTTCCTAAATAGTCTTTAATAATTAGTTTCATTGTTTTCGTATAATGTTGTTAAAATAATAAAGTTTTATATAATTTTCTTTATGTGAGCCCAAAAAATAAGTGGTAAGATGCTTCATTGCTCCCAGGAGAGCGGGGTTCAGTCTCTGCGGAGGTCGTGGACTTTTTCTCCAAACGGGTCTTAGGGTTCACCTAGTCCTGTACAATGGGTACCGGGTTTCTTTCCAGGGGCTAAAAGCGGGCGGGCTTCGGGCTGACCACCCGATCTTAACTTATTCCCGTTGGTCACAAAACGCTGGAAAATTACATCCCGTGACCTCATAGACCTATAGATACCTCGTAGACCTATTTTCTGTATTTCTTTGTATATTCTTTCTCTTCTACCATCTATTTTTTTAAAAAAAACTATCTTAAAACGTACGAAGTACTTTTCTATCTAAAAATAAGACATTAAAGAATTTTTATTTTTTTTTGTTAATAAAATACCTTATTTGTATTATTTTAATCTTTAATAATCATTAATTGCTCTAATAAACATTGTTTTATTCAGTGTAATCAAGAAAGTCTTTGCATTTTAGGAAACTTTAAGTTCCTTCTATGAAAATGAAAAAAAAATGATAGTTTTAAAGATAGTTTTAATCTAAGTAGAATGTATGCCTAATGAAACATTACATTTTGATGAAAAGAACACAAACTGGGATTTACATTCCAAGATAGTATTAACTTCATTCTTAGCCTTAATTAATGAGATTAGCTATAATCCCTTTGTTTTTCTTCTGTTTTAATGGAACTGCAAGACTCTTAAGACATTTTTTTTCATTTCTCTAAATGTTACTTTAAAGGTTGACAAAAAACGGGCAAAAAAAAACATAGAAAGTTCAACCCCCAAAACTTGGCTAAGTACACTTAATTATCATTATTGCTGCTTCAGTAATAATGGAATGAGCCTCAAGTTAATGGGTGATTTATTTCTTAAACTTTGCAAGTAACAGAATGACTAGAGCATTCTTAAACATACACTCAAAAGAAAAACAGAATAGATCTATTGAATAAGTGGAATAGTTATTACAATTGAATAATAACTATTCCAATTATTCAATAGATCTATTTATTATTATTTGCAAACTATATAATTATTTAAATATAGTTAGATGTCGGGAGATGTGTAACTTACACATATTTGAGCTTAACAATTATTTATTTATACTTTTGAAATTGAAAGAATAAAAACACACATTTAAAATAATGAATTATTTATAGCTAAAAACATTTACATACATTAATTAACAATATAGAATCGGTTTCAAGCCATTATAACAAGGCTTATCCTTAGCTTCTTCAGGCTGACGATAAGCCATGCTACAATTTCTGGAAACTGATGCCATGTTTTAATTATTGTATGTAAATGTTTTTAACTATAAATAATTAATTATTTTAACTGTGTGTATTATTCTTTCAATTTCAATAATAATTGTTTTATGCACGTAAAATGCTTACCCAATAATTATACTTTTACAATAAATATTTTTAAGGAGTGCTGTATAGTAGGCTACAGAGTATTTATACTACAACATTATGTAATTTAAACAATGACTTTAGTGATTAATAGAGAGATTTTAAATCATTTATACAGTGTGTATTATTAAAAGCAAAATCATCTAATTTGCCTTTTTTTTTAAAGAAACTGTAAACTTTAGGTTCTGAGAAATAGTATGTTTCAACAAGAAATAAAACATAAAGTTTTATTGTAAAATTTGAGACCAATGTTCATCTGACACCTCAAGACAAGCCTGTTTCACGCTTATTAGGCGATCATCAGTTGAGGGTAGTCAGAATGAACATTTGCAGGTCTCATAACGGAGGTGGCTCTTCCTATTTTATTGTAAAACTAACGAAATTTGTAAAAGTGAGACAAATTATTCCAGTTTTTTAATACTTAAAATTAGAAGCCACAGAATTTAATACAATAAAATTCTCGTAATCGCAAGGCAATCATTGAGCCATTTTGGCTAAATCAGTCAATGTTAATCAATGAGACATAATTACCTGTATTCCATTAACGTAAGTGAAACAATAGCTTTTTTACAATTACGCCATTCCTTTCTTCTACAAACTGACATTTTGAAACAGGTAAAGTTCAGGGTGAGGAATTATGAAAGGTGTATTACTACAGATCTGACATCAATCTTTACCTTACAGCTTCTTAACAACTTCAATTTACCTTACTTAAGAAATTTTTTAGGAAAGTTCTACTAAATTGATTTTTATAGTAATTTAGGATATGAATATTCTTTGAAGTTGATATCTCGCCAGCTTTAACTTCGTAATATGTTACGAAGATTTAGAATTTTGCGTTAGATTTAGGGTGAATTGTTTGTAAAGATTGTTCGATGATAAATAAGTTTTAATGGTCTTAAAACAGCATTATCTGTATATTGTGCAAGAAATACATATTACAATAAATGTTCGAACAAAAGTAATTGAAAACTACAGAGTTTGTTTTCCAAAGCTTGACGTAGCTAATAAAGGGTCAAATAATGTATTAACAGAAGCACTGAAATTAAGTCGAGCTCAAAACTGGAATAAAATAAATAAAACTTTAGAAACCTCAAAAGAGAGTTAATTTGAAGAAAAAAAACTTAAGTAATAGAATTTCTCCTTGGACACTTTTTACTTATACTTTTATAATATTTTTTAATACTAATATATATTGTAGAAATACTTACATACTTTAATATTATATAATATAATCCCTAAACCACAGTCCGATGAATTAAGGAATAGATAAATTAAGCAGAAATTCGAACTTAATTATAAAATAAACCTTTAGAGAAATGGGATTTTTCTATTGATATTAATATTAAACTTATAGAAAAAAAAATTAAAACAAATAATGAGATGAGGAACAAAGGTCTAAAGTAAAATATAACAGTTGCTTCTTCTTATTTTAATATGATGCATCTAATGAAGGAAATATTAAAAGTTTATCTTGTAAATAAAATACATGCGACATTATAGGTAAAATTCCTCTTTTCACAATTTTGCTTCTTACTATTTCTTATAAATGTTATTAATGTTGTGTGTTTCCATACTATTTATTTTATTGCTCTAATATTTACTTACCTTTACTTCACAGTATTCATTTGAACGTTTAAGAATAATCTCAAAACATAATAAAATGTTTTCAATAGCTTTATTTATCGTTTATTTCATTTCCTCTTGTCTTTAATTGGTAGATGACGAAGGATCTCATTATTGCTTCAACTTTTTAATTTTAGTCATTGGTAACTTAAGATGTAATGCATTTAATCATGATTAACTTGATAATGTTAATTTTCTCAAATAAAATATGCTATGTAAATTCAAATAAGAATGCCTTTTGAGTCGAGCTGATACTCTGTAATATGCTATGTAAATATCATAAAATTTTATAGTATTCCGGAAGACGGCAATTTTGGTATGTGAAAAAGTATTTATTCATGCGATTACAAATGATGTGTATCAGTGTGGATTATGTCTTAATTCTGTAAATAGTTGGGGCCTACATCAAGATTAGCAGCAGAAAGGAAGCGACTAGATTTTTTTTTGAATTATTCAAAAGAGCATTGACAAACTTAATATTCAATTGGTAAAAGTAAAATACGTATAAGACAAGAACTTTGTCAACATAATAAAAAGAATGATTTCTTGAAAAATTATTGTGTGGTAGTTCACCAAAAATACTTGCTTGAATTTAATAAAAATTCTTCTTTTAATGCTTCATATTTATATCTAATATTTCACTATCTTCATTATTAACCGTCTCTTTCCTTCTTTGCTAGGTTTGTGAACTGCACATCGCAGGCTACAAGTTCTCGATCTTAAACAATGCCTTCCTGGTGCATCATGGTCTGAAAACGATGAACTCCTTCCACAAGAAAAAAGACCAGGACCAAGAGAGGAATCGTCTGTTGTTTCGCCAATTCAAGACAGAACTCAAAGACAAGTATCCGGACTCTTCCAGAAAATGCTACTGACATTGGGAGAAAAAATTGCTACCAAAGAAATATATCAAAAAGACTTCTAGAAGAATTAAAGGAGATAAAAGACATATTACCTAAACATGGAAGTAGTGTCTGTCAACTTGTCTTCCTTGCAACATATCCAAATGACTGTCCAGAAATTAACTGACTAAGAACTTCATAAAAATTTCAGAAGACTGAAATTTGAAGTACAAAAGCAGTACCGTGTTTATTAGAAATATACCATATAAACATTAATCTTTTCGCAATGAATGTTAAGGTCAGTGTGTTGCATATCAACTGTGTTTAAAGACATTTAAAGTTCCAACAAGGTATTTAGAAATCTACCAATATAATATTTCCTAAAAAAAAAATAAGTTTGCCAGTTAAGAAATTCAGGAAACACAAAATGTAGACGTGTTAACTAAAACATCAAGTTTCAGCAGAAAAACAATGTATTCCATTATTTATGTAAGTCTTACCTTTTAATTTATTTACATTAAAATTCATTTACGTGATATATATTTGTATGTAATTTTACAATATTAACTATTTAAATTTGTATGTTTTGATGTCTGACAAGCCATTCTTGAATTCTAAGCTACAAATGTAATGTAATAAAGAAGCCCAGTTTTACGAATAATGTTGATGTGAAAGTAACATGTGAATTTAGCATTGGAGTAAATCATTTTTATTAGGTGACTTTTGATAACTAGGAGCTTATGTTCGGCAATAAAACCTCCGTTATTTACTTACTAACATAAACCATTGAAACACGGAGAGATTTTGAAAACTTTAAAATTCCAAATTTAAAATCATATTTAATAATTCAATAGTAGCTTTGTTCAATTTAAACAACGAAAACTAATTTTTTAGCTTAATTTCTTAGCGAAGTGAGGCTTATTTTTAATCTGTCAGTTGTGTGTGTGTTTGTTTGCCTAATAACATTGAACTACAAGACGAATCTTCTTGCAGCTTTAACTGGATATTTTAAAATTACAAGCTATCTAACTTTTACATTTGAAATCTTTTCCAGTGATTCTTTGTCAAAAATAAGAACAAGAAGGCAATAAGAATTCTTACAGAACTGCATTAAAAAACAAACAAAGGAGTTCTATCAATGTCTCAAACAATGTGTTTTAAAATCGTTTGTAGGTAATCCATTGCAGTATACATAGGCTGTCCTAATCGACTTCAGACAGTCTAAGTAAATAATGAAGACTTTTTTTTAATTAATTAACTTAATTTTTTCTTAATTAAAAGGAACTACTTGGAAGTAAATGTAAGCTTTCCGTTTATGTCGATTCGACACTTTGTCCTCTAGGTCAGGAAATTTTACCTTATTTTAAGAAAACTACCTAACAGAATATTTAAATTTTTCAAAAAAATGATAATAAACAGAAATTTAGAATAATATTTTAAGGAAGTAAGCTTTAATTTTTTTCAGGACCTTCTTTTTCGAATAAACTTTTGAAATTACTGAAGAAGTTTGAAATTTTGAAAAATCATTTTCGCAAGAAATTACTGTGATGACGATTTCTTAAACTTGACAGCGTGACTGTGGTTGAGTTGGATTAATTTTCTAATAGCATTAAAATCTAGCCTCACTGTCGTCCTACATGAATGTTTGTTATCCTGCGCTATTAAGAGAGTCAAATACCTCTAGTAGTATAAGGAAATGATATTGTGATAAAAAAAACGGAAGAGCATTGGCGAATAAATCAGTGGTTCTTAATCTTTACAGCAGCGCTCATCTCCCTGGTGAGCGTGTGTATGGCTTGCAACTGTTAGCAAAACTGTTCAAAATTGGTTAATCGAGATTCACACCCATACTGACGTCAGGTAAGCTTTAAGATCTGCTGTGAACAAAAGAACGAAATACACTAAAAATCGAGACCAAGTAAACTCAATTTTTACGAGGTGGAATCTTAAAACAGGTGTTTAATTGGCGATCATCAGTTGAGAGTTGTAACCAGTAAACAACAAGGTCTCAAAGATTTCAAGAACGACATGTAATGTACGTCAGATGTTAAATCTTCGGATTTTGATTTTCAAAGACGAAATGATCCTAAATCGTATTCGGTAAGATAGCGTTTCCATCTTTTCTGTAAATTTCTAATATTCTTTGACTTAAACAAAACTCCAGTTTCCCTGACTGATCGTCAATTAGGTTTTTCTGAATGAAAATTTTAAAAGCCATACTTGTCTTCCTTGTATTTCACGTTATCGCTGAAAATCGACGATTCAACTATAAATTTAGAAAACTATAACAATTACGAAACTTCTATTTATGTACAATATTAACCGATTAACAGATTAGATTGTGGTGAATGTGGGTAGCGCCGAAGCCAAGCATCGCATCATTAAAGAAGGAAGATGGAGAAAAAAATTTAGAAGAAATGGGAGAACTCCGAGAAACTTTTGTGCGGACTCCGCCACTACTGCGAAATCCACAGGAGTACCGAAGCCCATTGAGAGGCCGATGTCTTAGTGAGAACTCTTACTCCTCACCTATTTTAAAATAAGTAATATGCAAAAAAGAAAATGAAAAACTTAATAAACATGTGTTTTTAATATTATTTTCCTTAAGTTTTAGAAAATTTTTGTTTTTTGTTAAAATGGCTCAGGCATTTTTTTATATACACAACATTTATTTATTCATTTAAAATAGCTCTCCTTGTAATGAAAGGATTTTATTGAGAAGTTATACGTGAATTTTTGTTTAGCCTACGTTACATTAGTTTATTATAAAATAGCAATTCTTTAAAAATATAAGTTAAGTCTTCTGATTGAAAATATCGAATTTTCAATCTTAATTTCACCTGCAAATCATGAATGTCCGAAAAATTACACTTTCTTTTTTATCATTGTTACACAGTTATATATGATCGTTGAAAAGTATAAATATCATAAAGATAATTTAATAATAAATTGAAGAAACAATTACTTACCGTTCTACGTTTGTCTAAATTGCATTATTGATGATTTTATCTTTCTTTAACCTGTAGAGTACGTTTCAAAATAAATTACGAATTAAAGTAGACACTACTCTGATCTGCAAAAATTGTAGATGACAGAAAGGATCAAACTTACGTAAGATTCCCTGGCACAGCAGCACAGAAATTTGTTCACTGTTAAAATCACAGTTAAAAGATGAATACTTCATAAATTCCTAAAAATATGTTAACATGAAAGGTTTTGTGGGCAGAACTGTTTAATGTAATTGAAGAACAAATGAAATGTAATTTAAAAAAAAGTAAAACTTTTTTAAATAATACAAATATCAAGTAATACATATAAACAATAAACATAAATAAAATATTTAAAATCGAGAAGTATATTAATGTTGTATGTTGATTCTATTCACTTCTGGACTGAGAGATTCAAACAGCGTTCTAGCAACGGTGAAGTTAACCTAGCACTCTGATCAAAAAAGAACTTATATTTTTTCTGTAAGATTAAGGCCATCAAAGCCATATATTAGTCTTTATAACACGTGACTGCTAAATATGGTGATCGTATGAACAGTGATGCCTGTGAAGTTTGAAAATTCTATGTTTAACTTTCCTTTTTCATTGATAATTAAACTATCAAGAAAACTAAAATTGTCGATGAATTTATATAAAATCAAAACATGTTTAATAACGCTTGAAATTTTATAGAATTATAAAATTTATTATTATAGAAATTATCTCTCCTTATTTCTTATGAAGTTCTTTATTTTTAAGCCAGTGCCATTTTAAATACCAGTCAGTATTAGTAATTGATAGCAAGAATGACTAGCATTTCCTAAGAAATCCAAAAGATAAGATCGATTTTAAGTCCTAACATCAGCTAGAAATACTGAAGAAGCCATATCATATTACACTGGAATATCTAAGGGCAGAATCCAAATTAAGCACTGAATTTATATTGAACATCTACACGTTAAATTTGTTAATTAGAAACCTAAAGATTTAAGTCGTTACATTTTATTTATTTAATAAACTACAATTACAATTTATTCAGTCGCTTTGATATTTTAGAAATTTTATTTTTATGGAATTTCTGACCAAGCTCAAATACACAAAGCAAATCGATTATAAATATACAATGTAAAGAAAATCTAATAACATTGAATCACAGTTTTCAAAATGGCTTGTCATTCGATATTTATTTGATCTTTTTTTGTCCAAAGGAAAGATAGCTTAATTCATACCAAGAGTTGTCTACCTTTGCAAGAGTTACGAAATAACTAAGGCTTATTATAAAACAAGATTAATGTGCGTTTTCAAATTTTAAAAAAATGTTCAAATAAAACAGAAAAAAATTTAAAAGATTGTGTTTTTTTTTTTATTTTATGTGACAAGTTGTTGAGTAGTAATCTTAGAGTATAATAAAAGTTAATAATAATTACCATAAAAATTAATTCTGTATGATATTTTATAATTCTTTTCCTGTGGTTGATATGTATTGTATTAATATTTATTATTTACTAATACAATAGAATTGCTTTGGGGACCATAATTACGTTATTACAAGAATTTAATTGTAAAGTACTGTGTTCGACTGTCTTTCGAGTGTATTTAACGTTACTTTAATGTAAAAAAAAAAGTTTTAATGCATCTTCAATCTCAATGAATTGCTGTGCTTTTTCAATATTGAAAAATTGAGACTCCATTTATGATTTATTTTCACTTCAAGGATTTGGATTTAATCTCTTAAGGCCTGTTTCTCCAAATAGTATTAGTTCATGATGCAACTTAATTGGATTCAATTGGCCTTAATCCAGGTAGTAGTTTACGACTATTTGGAAAAATCACACCAATTTAATCAACAGATATCCTTTTCCTACGCCCGAAGTGTAATTCAAAAAATATGAACTAATTAGAATTGAAAAAGTGTTCATGCCAAATAGTTAATCACGTCTTTTGTTCTTTTAAAACTTTTTGTAAATATTACTTTAATGTAATGAAAAACAATATATATTCTTTGGATATATAAGTTGTAGTGTCATCTGGAAAAAAAAACCAATATTACAGACTCTGCGAATGATAATGAGTCGATCAATTTTTACATTGATGAAAGAAAGTAACAGTGTCTTTGTAATTTTCAAGTAATTTCACGAAACCAGATAGACATAACTAATTTCTTTGTTATTAAAAATTAAAACAATTTTGGTCAAAATTTCTACTGAACATTCGTAATAATAAATGATGAAATTACTGTTTTTCTGTTTCATGTAATGAAGCATTCAAAAATTGCATTGTGTAACTTCAATTTGTTGCATCTAAAAATGTACTCGTATCTTCCTTTGCTAACAGTTCTTATTCTGTTGAGATTCTTGCTAGACTTCTTTTTCTTAATATTAAGCTGCAATTTAGCCTTCTGAAGTGTTCTCATGAAAGAAAAGTGAATGAAAGTGATTAATAAATTAGAAAAATTTTCCAAGGAAATTCATGGTGCATGGCATATGTTAAGTTAAATAAAAAAAAAGCAAAATTAATATAACAAAGAAGTAAAATAATGAAATGTTTTTTCATTTTTTTCAAATCTTATTGTCCAGATTTCTAATCATCAGTTTTAAAAAAAAAATTGTAATTTTTAAAACGTAAGATATTTCAGTTATTAATGTTAGTAACTTGTTACAATAGTGTTTTGTTCAGGTCACTACTGTGTAAAGGAATTGTAAAATGTTTAAAAATGAAGTAAAAATTGAAGTTTTTTTTAAAAAACATTTCCCTTCTAATCATTTAGGATAACGATCATTTACAGAAAAAGCTTCTTAAAATTTCAAAAATTAAATAAGTAAATTAACATTGAAAACTATTAAATAGAAACACAAATGTAAAATAAATAGACGCATGAAATAATGTTCCTATTATATCCACCAAATTTCAAATGTTTCCAGATTTCAAAAAATTTTCCTGAAGCTTATCGCATTGCATAGAGTATATAAAATTTTCTTTGCGAATCAAAGTTCAAATTAGCCAATTAGAAAAAATATTTTAGGCTAATGTTTTTTGCCGCCGTATTAAAATGAAGTAATGAGAAAAATGTTTTTTCCATAATTTCCCTACGATTCTCAGTCACAAATTAAAGAAAGCCGATAAGATTCTATTGAATCATAACTGTAAATGATGCTAGTTTTCTATCTGTTAAAACATAGAAACAGATTTTAACTATCGATATTCATTGTTTGAGTAATCAATGATAAAAAGTCATGAATAATGCCATTGTTAATCACACAACAATGGTCTAAATAATCTTTTTGGAGTATTATGCTTAATAACACAGTTAATAGTTCGATTGTAATTAGTTGTTTGAATTGTAAGTATGCATTATATTCGCCATCAGCAAGATAATATATAGGTAAAAACCATTCAACGTTCTATCATTACGTTTTTTTATTTCGAAATTTTGGTAATCCGATCAGAATTCCTACAAAAACCATGTCTTCCTCACTCATGCAACCTTCAAAAAAAAAAAGAAAAAGAAAAGAGATTCATCTACCTCACTTTTTATAGGAGGACCAAGAATTTTAGGTCCTATGTATACCTGTGATCACTAGTTTGTTATCCGCAAAGCTGGGCAATAATATGATCTATATTCCTCCAAATCATTTCACTTTCGCCATTTTTGTGACTATTTCAATCGCTTTAGTAATCGCTTTCCTGGAAAAATTATATCGTTAAATTCAAAATCAAAGCAGTTTAAAATTTTCATTAATTATTCCAAATAAATGAATAATTTAAATGGAAACGCTTAATTATTACAAGAAATTCTATCAGATCTAGTAAGCTTTACATAAATTGTGTAATCTACTGTAGGCCTTCATATCGGTATCAAATTAAATTAATTCAAATTAAGTTAATTTGAATTAACATTTCCAATGAAACAGGGAAAAAAAAACCTTATGTGATCAAAGCAATTCCTGATGATTAAACCTTGTTCAAATATTCATAATTCTAAAAGTTTAGCATAAACAGTCAATATTTGATGTATGTGTAATAAACAGTTTTATGATCGATATAATGACATTTGTATTAGCTATTTTTATCTTTATCTAGAAACTATGTTAAAGTTAGAACCCGGAGAAATCAAAGTAAAAACTTTTACAGAAACTGAAAAAGCCTGTTGAGACTTTTTTGCTATTGTATCATTCAAAGGACTAGACTGTTCGTTTAGGAATCAATTAATTTGGTGATTTATACTGGTGAATACAGGAAAGCCGTCTCTTGCTAAAAGGGGCTATCACCATTAAACCAGAAAACAACGATGAATATTTACGAAGCCTCCGATTGGTTAGTACTGTATTCGTTGGTATAGTGAAAATAAACTTATTTTGGCTTCCTAACCTTATCTGCAATGGGTGAATCATGCAACCTGAAAATGCCTCAATCAGTGAAGATATTTATCACATTCGCCATTACGAGTTGGGAATTATATAAACTCGCCGGTGAATTTGATAAATATTCAATAATTTATCACATTTACAAACGTTATTGGTGATTATATATAATAACCGGTAAGTATATCTTTATATATAAAAATGAATGTATCTTTCTTTCTTTGTCCTTTATACACTCCAAGGCCCTTTGACCTATCTGGACCAAACTTTGCAGAATTACTCTTTAGAACCCTGCGGAAAAGATAGGCTACCTTAGAACCTGGAAACACCACCCCCAGGGGTTCAAAAGGAGTTAATTCCACACAAATATTGTTATGCAACAATTGGAGCTCGATGACAATGACAACTATACCACCCCATAGTGTTGTGCAACAATTGGCACGAAACTATTGTTGTGCAACAATTGGACCTAAACTATGGTTCTGCATAATAGCGACATAATGAATAATAATGAATTTATTATTATAATAATAATAATAATAATAATAATCAGATGAATTTTTACGAACTAGAAAAGGTCTGACATGATAGGATTATGATGTTATACAGTTCGAATAATCTCGAACTAGGGGTATAAACGGGACAGAGAAAGGGGAGGGAAAATCTTATATTTTCCGATCTCTATTATTTTCATATCTATGAATGTCGAGTTACAAAATTCAAATAACATGGAACTAGGAGTGTACACTGGGAGGACGGTGAGTGGATGAGCAAACATGGTTCAAAGATACTTCTACGAGGGATTCGGAATAGCTATAGATTTGTAATGAGATCAGACCTTTTGAGTTGTTGTTGTTTTTTGTTTTGTTTTTATACCAACCGGGAAAGTTTCGAAATGATCTCGCAATTGCAATTTCTTTATCATCCACATTTGGATATTTGTTTTTTGTAACCCGTGCGAAGAACGGGTCTTTCCGCTAGTAGTGTATAATCACCAGATTATCACATTCACCTTAGCAGATTGTTCATAAATATTTTTTCAATGAAAATGTAAAAGAGATTAAAAAAACTAAAAAAAAAAAAAAAAAAAACAATTGTTTCATTTGGATCAGTTTCCAATTCAAATTGTGAGCAGCAAGATTACGTTGAATAATTAATTACAAATAATAGTTTTTTTAATATACCATGTTTTTAAAACGGACAAAAAAGTATAAAATAATTTTTCCTAGCCCCATATATATTCCTAACCCCATACAGATAGTCCTGAAAATTTGTGATTGTACAGTTTTAATAGCTATGAAAATACTTGTAAGATTTAATATGAAAAACGTGGGGCGCAAGATAATATACACTGCATCCATACCATCTCAATTATCATATTGCAAGATAATATACACTTCATCCATTCAATCTCAATTATCTATTGCATGCGCTCACGTTTTTCGTAGCTATTAAAACTGTACAATCACAAATTTTCAGGACTATCTGTATGAGGTTAGGAATATATATAGGGCTAGGAAAAATTATTTTATAGTTTTTAGTCCGTTTTAAAAACGTGGTATATTAAAAAAACTATTTTTTGTAATTAATTATTTTATACTTTTTAGTCTTGTGTGTATGATATTTTTCAATCGATTTCAATCGAGATTAAGTAAATACTATATCAGTTAGTTGTTAAAAAAAATTAAATTTTTCATCAAAAAGTAAATGAACTCTCTTTGCATTTTCATAAATAGTGGAATATTCATTTTCACGATAAACCTACTAGCTTGAACTGATATTATAAATTATTAAATATTAAATATTCTACTAATTATTACTTAACCATTAAAATTAAAAAACCTTGGACGTCGCCATTTCTTTCTACCGGCAAAAATGTTGGACGTCTTAAATTGTTTCAATATCACTGACATTTACCGGCAAAAATGTTAACTGCACTATTTTTTTGTAAATGTAATGATGCTTAAGGAACATTATTACTGTAGATTTATGAGGAAACTGTTTTTAAAAATATCCATTTAAGTGGACAAGGGGAGATAAAGGGTTAAAGGGAGATAAAGGGTTAGCATTATCATCCAGTTCTGAGCTATGTTTAAAATTTCAAGTTTGTAGCTCATCGGGAAGTTAGTTTAAATTCAATTACACATTTTGTATCGAAGAAACAAACAAACAAACAAACAGACAGACAAGAAAGCGAGTTAATAAAAACGTGTTAATAAAATAGCAAAAGTATCTTTTATTTTTGGAAAAGATGTTTTGCAGCTAAATTAATTTAGCCCCAAATAAGGATCACAACCTTATTTTATTGACTGAGCTTGTGAATTTTGATTATTCAGCGAGAACATTGTCTTCTGTTTGTCTGTTTGTATTTTCATAGCGTTAAAGCAGGTTGAGAGATTTCTATACAATTTGGCCTCGTTGCTTATTCATGGAGGAACTTAAAACTTATATTTACTTTGGTCTCCATTCGAAATCCTCGCTGAAAAGATTGGGCTGCTTAAAAAGATTTGTTTCCTTAAAATTTGATATGATTCATATAAATGGCCCAACTGAAAATATAAGCTCCCCCCCCCCCTTTCTAAAATGACTCCGGCTGTGCATGTTCAGTCTCTACAGTTTCTACTGCTTAAGGTTTGTATAATTTATACAATTTTATTTTTAAAACAATCGTGATTCCATAATTGATATTCATTTCATTTTAGTCAGATTTTCATTTCAAATAAATGAACATTGACGAAATTCTTTTTGAAATGTTCGCTTACACGAAATAAAGGAAATGATTGAAATTCTAGGATTATGCTCAGAACGAAGTAATTAGGGAGAGAAAAACAAAGAAAAAGGTTCGAGTTAAATAGTAATACTTCGCATTCTCAGTTAAAAATCCTGCAGAAAGATAAATTTAAAAAAATTGCCAAAAAAAAAAAAAATCAATCATCTTAAATGCTTCCTGAATAAAAGAAAAACAAACTTTGATTTTTAATTGAGATATCTAAGGATAGAAATTCTTAATGAAGTTTAAGCGCTGAAGAAGTTGCATTTAGACTTTAGTTTTCATTTTACGAAATAATAATTTGGTTTCCGTTATTATTAGATTTGAGCTTTAAATAGGACCAAGAGTGAGTTTCTCATTTTGTACAGCTGCCTCATTACTTCATTCATCATCATATATAACTATTTTCAGTCGTTTTAAAACAAGCAAAGAAACAGTTAACATAAAGTGGCCTGTAAAGGGAGAAATACCATTTGGTGCGAGGCTGAGGAATAAGACGAAAAAGTATGCGCAGGAGATAGACAAGGGGGTAATGTTCGGCACCCGGTGTCAAAATTCGAAAAAAGGAGACGGTTGCCTCTACATTGGAGACACAAAACGGAGGTTACAGGTGTGTCTCAGTGAACACATGACGGCCGTAAAGAAGAAAAATACGAAATATCTAACAGCAGTGCATTGTGTAAAAACAGAACCCACACTCGACATGGACAGACCATGGGTCTTAGCAACGAAAAAGACACTTATCTAAGAAAGTTTTCAGAAACTTTATTAATCAAGAAAAAAGGTTTTTTTTTTTCGCTCCCCTCCCCCTTTGTTTTTCCTTTTTTTCCTTTACTAACTTCCACCTACTATATTAAGTTATTTTCCATCATGGTTCAATTCAGTTCGTCTCTTAATTATTTTTTTTTCCTCCCTGTTGTTAAATTCCCTTCTATTTATTAATGTGAAGTCTTCATTAAATGTTAACATGATGACCTGGGAATAAAGCAAGAAGCTGATGACGTATGGGACAATCCACTGGCAAAAATGGTGCCAAAGGAGAATAGAAGGTCCCAGAAAGTGGTTGGTTAGAAATCGTCAAGGGAAGTGACTAAGCCCTGCAATGAACTCTTAAATAATTGACAAATACAGTGTTATTTCTTTGTAATCCGAGGAAGGGAGCCGTTATTTCAGATCCACGAATCTGTTATTATTTTTAATTCAATTTATTCTGCAGTCGATCGCGTTGTTAGAGTAAGATTTACAGTAGGTGCTCAAAGTCCCTTCCACCAACAGTATTTAACCCCTCACAATGTCGATGCATGGATTGCCGAACATGTGCAAAAATACGAGGCCTTTCGCGGACACATCCAGCTGCCACACTGATTCTTGTGACGAGGTCAGAGTCAGAGCCAATGGGGGTCTCGTAGACGATGCCTTTGAGGTAAGGTAATCCCAGACGTTGATGGTCATACTGCCCAACGAAAGTGCTGCCTAACAGCGCCCTCTAGCACATTCGGATGGCGTTTGCGAACTTATGTTCCCCTATTAATTCAGTTTGTTTTTGTATTCTGACCTACCTTTAAAGTTTATACAGGGATTTTGAATTACCCTATATAAAAAATTGAAGACAGTAGAGTTCCCAATCTAAACTTGATTGAAACTCTTTCAGTTTGTAAAACAAAACAAAACCGCTGTTCTCAAATATTGATTTGCCTACTCTATCTATCACTATACGTGTATATCTTCAAACATAATTTCCTTATTTATTTTTGCAGAAAGTAAAATAAAAACAACATCATTAAATCTATCTTATTTATCTATTATTCTTTATTTGAACACTTATTCATTGTTTATTGAAGAAAATCAAAATTTACTTAATATAAATATTGTTGTTTTATAATTCTGACGCTTTTGAAATCTTTGAATTCCATCAATAATTTTTCAAGAGCTTGTGGTAAAGATTTCAGAGTCAAATCTTAAATGGTTTTCCAAATCCTTTGCGAGTCTCTTCATTTCTATTTGTAGGAATCCTTTAGAAAATTAAAAGTTTGTAATTTTCTAGTAATTTCATTTAAAGAAAAATTATAAAGAGAATTCTTTATATAACGTAGAGTTTGACTAATTACAATTCGCTTATGAATAATTTGCCACTTTATTAGAGCGAAGCGATGAAGTAACGAAGCTATAAACTGCAATATCGGTGTCCAATCATGTCATCGTTCTCCCTGAAACTTATCTTAAACTATGAGAATATTGAGATAAAACATAAAAGAACAGGGAGGGTTAATTTTTAAATTGAGAAAAAAATAAATTGTCCTTGAGCATTAATCGCCAAAAAATTATCTTTTAATCTCCAGTCCAGAAATGGATATTTAGTAATATCTCGACGTTACTCCTATCAATATGAAAGATATTTAGCATTGTTTAGATAGTATGATAATCTTATACCATTGTTTGACAATACACGTATCTTCTAGTCCGTTAGATTCTTGGAGACGGCTTACAAAATGACAGTATATCAACCCTCCTATTACAACACGTTCTTCTTCCTTTAGGATCGATATTATTATACTTCACAATAGAGGCAATAGTTATAAATTAAAGTAAGTTTCAATAACATATGAGGAGCTTAGTTTCAAAACCCGCCATCTCCAAAAATTGCAAATTTCGAACCAATGGAGTTTTTGCTAAGTTCAAATCAAAATCCGATGTTTGCATACAGTTTAACTTCAAAAACAATGTATTGCGATGCGATTTCGATACGAGTGCTGTTTCAAAGCCCGCCATGTTCAACAGGAATTCATTAACAAACCCCTATTTTCCGAAAATTTATTTTTGGAGATGACGGGTTTTGAAACTAAGCTCCTCATATAAGATAATTATAATATCTTTTTTTTATTAGTAGGTTGATGAGTTTTCATTTTTTACTAGTACACACTGTTAATTATCTAATCCGTTAGGATATCTTTTAATATTTAGCGTATTTCTGTAGTCAAAATACCCCTGCAAACCAATTTGTGTTTGTGTGTGTGTGTCTATCCCTGTACTGTTCGGTTTTGTTTACGAGAGCCTTCAACGCTTTTGCGCAATCGTCAGGTCTCCTTCGATTGCATGGAAATAGGAGAAACAAAGAGGGGATGTTTACTTTTTATAGTGTTAGTTAGCTAACTAGTAGCTGCTTTCTATTTGCGCTCTTCGGGAAAGAATTATGGAAAGAATAAATACTATTGCAAAAATAACAGATACTAAAAGAAAAACTGTTCTTAGAAAAGTGCCCATCTCAGCGTATCACCCCTTTGCGGAGTAGAATCGTCCGCTAGTCGTGGTTTTCGCTTTCCAAACCGAACAGTAATAACTTTGGAACAGCTGTATTTATCTTTTGAAAACAACATATAATTAAAGTTTTCTTTTAGAAAATTGGATAGTTATGGTTCTTGTGGTTCTCGAGAATCACATGAAGAGGACACTAAAGTCCCACATGACAGCATTAGATGAAACAAAGGATTTCTATTTAAATGTTAAGAATGATATTAATACTTTTAGTAATCCATTAATCTTTGCATGCTTTGATATGATAAAGTGAATCTTCGTGGATTTAATTAATTCTTTCAGACATTACAAAATTTGTAATGACTACGCCATCCCCCGTGTTCACGCTTGTTTTTCTATATCACATAGAATTTTGGTTAAGTAACAATATTATATTTAAAATATTGCAAAGTTTCGGCAATTATAGTTCTAATTGACATTTTCGAATTACAAATAAATAGACGGATCGGAAATAAATAAACAATCTTGAGATTCAAAAAAAACAAAAAACAAAAAAAAAAAAGGTTGAATACATTCATTATTGATGGGGGGAAGGGGAAGAAAACATGTCAAAAAACAATATAAAGTGAGTAGTAGTCACCTTGGCCTAATGGATAAGACATCTGACTTCGGATCGGAAGGTTGTAGGTTCGATTCTCATCACTGATGTTTTATTGTGAAAATTATTTCTATTTTCCATTCTCAAAGGAAATTGCGCCGGACAGACAGACAGAGAAATAAAAGATTTCAGTAATGTAGATTGCATCAACAGATATTGTAATTTAAAATCAACGAAAACTTTTTATTTCTACGATTTTTCCACGATTTAAAAAAAAAGGCAATGTTTTAGGAAGAATAGTTTTCAAGTTCGTTCAAGAACTTCATATTTTCTTTGAAAGTGCGGAATATAAAAAGTGTAGCTAGAAATATATTATTAAAAGACTAAACATACATTAGAACTTAATATTTTTTCCATAAAAAATGTAAATATTTTAATGAGCCTATAAAGATAATTTGACCAATTTTTATTAGAAATGTTAGCATTAATTTTTGATATGTTGATATGTTTTGATATATTTTGTTACATTTTATACGCATTATTTAATTTAACAAAGGCTCTATATTAAAGGTAGTTATTGTATTAAATTGGTTTCTATACTGGATAGCACATTTTACATGTAGAAATACTATACTATGTAGAGTTTACTATAAATCGTAGAGTAAGAATACATGATATGAAAAAGTTACGCATTGTATTTGAATCTTTCTAAAATTTAGTTACATTTATTTATATTAAAATGTAATCAACCTAACTTCAATCTTAAGTTATAAATATTTTAATAAATTCATCTAACAATCTAATTTGTTTTAATAATGAATAATGTTTATTACATTTCACGGCATATTATCATTAAAATATGTGGAAAAACTTATTTTCTCGCTTCCTTTCAACTTAAAATTTCCTGTTCACGCTAATCAGAATGAATTTCCAGTGTAGTTAATATTAAATATTCTATCTTAATTAAACAAACTATGAAAGGAAAAGATCGGAAAAAAAGAAGCAATTCCCATATCAAATTTAAATATTTACTATGGAAGAGTTTTGATGTAGAAAGAGAATGATCATTTTTAAAATACGTTTTGAAAGTTTGATAAGTGAAATTGGAAGAAACAAGACCACTCTCATAAATTAGGGATTCGAATAAAGAAAAGGGGAAATCATGAATAAAATATATGGAAGAACAAATTGAAAAAGAAAGAACGAATAAAGAAGATAAAAGCGAGTAAAAAAATTTAAAACAGATAATTTTTTGGTAATATTATATAAAGCAGAATGAAAAATCACAAGTGAATAGCGACTACTTAAGAATTCTTGAATTAATCAAAAATTTAAAATAATAATAATTTTGTTGCAGCTCTTCAGAAAGTGTGTTTATAAGTATACATGTATGTATGTACGTAAATATACATGTATACTTATTACAAATAACTAAAACAAAAGAATTTGATTTAAATATGAAGGAGATCCCGTTAGAAGTCGGTTCGCTGTGCTATTACGCTATTACGCGATTCTATATTACATGTACTATATCTAGCAATGAAGGACACAACTTTGGAGACAAGGATCAACTAAAATTGAGAGGTATAGTGTTATGTAATATGGTATAGGAAGGCTGTTGAAAGTGTTGTTGAAAACACTATGATAAGCGAACAGTTTATTTTAATGTTCTCAACCGTAAACTATTAGTTCAGCAAAAGACGCATTTCCAACGGAGTTGCAGATTTACCAATAGCGATTTGGCTCCTTATACATTCAAACATGGAGAGAAAGATTCTGATGTTATAGAATTATTTTAAAAATACATTTGTAAAATGCACTTGCAATTTAATATTTTTACTATTTTACTAGTTTTTACTAGTTTAATTGAAAGAGAAACTTAAAAAAACTGGATATTATAGTAGAACAACAGCCTCAAACTCACAGGACGTGAATCGTACTGAAAATCTTTGAATGAAGCTCAAAAGATTAATGAGCAATATCCAAAGACTTGCAGTGGGACTTTATTCGATTTCGAATCATTAAGTATCTACAAAGGTTTGCCAAATATTAATATTATGGTTCAATGCCAAACCTAATGGCTGTAGTAATTAATGAGGAAGCCTATTCAGCAAGATTGCCCAATAAGAAGACTGTATTGGAATGTAAATCATATCGTGTAATCCAATCACTACAAAAATTTCAATAGTAATTGTTCAAATTTCATAGAAATAGTGATATCTCATTCAGCCTCACTTGAATCCAATTAACTTGTTAAATTCATTACGACGAAATATACAGCCTTACTGAATTTGGTGAAATAAGCAGAGTTCAAAACATAGAACACGGTTATTAGAGTTTTTCTATGAAAAAGATTCCAGTTAATAAGAACTGATAATATTTTAATTGGCTATGTCACATACGATGTTTTAACTTTTTGAAAAATATTTGGAACCATTTGAGGCAATATTTCGAATTATTTTATTTTAAGAGTTTTTTTTTTTTAATTTTCATCCATTTTCTTAATAAAAAAAAAAAGAGAGACAGAACGGAGATATTTCTAAGGTGAAAGGCTCTTGAATGAAGTTAATGGCGATGAGGTTTTGCGAAATAAAACATTAGATCAATGTGGTGTAGGTACCTACAGAGTCACTAGGAGATAATCAACCCTGGCATTACTGAAGAAAAGCCGCTGCCTGAAACCCCTGAGGTGTTTGGTATATTGTAGGATGAATATACGAAGCTACATACTATACATATATCGCCAAAATCGGATTCACGATCGATACTTTTGTCTGATTATAGTCGAGGGAGAGCATTGAATGGCTGATAATTAAAGACCCCTATATGTATTTACGGTAGCAAACCTCTGACAGGTTTACGATCATTTTTTTTCTTTTTTTACAATTTTTTTACAGTTTCCGGATGCAGTGGCCCCATTTCAAACTCAACTCAAAGAAAGAGATCTCAGAATCTGCAAATGACACGCACATGTCAGGAGAAAATACTGAGCAATATCACATGACTCGTTCAAACATCTGATACTGTTTGTGTGAAATAAATGTAGTTTTGAACTTTTTTTTTCGTTTTTCGTTCATATAACTGTAAAAGTGCCTTCTAGCGGACGATTTTGTAACAATTTTTTTTTTTTTTTCAGAATCGTTGAGCGCATCCTTTGAATAGTATGTGTAAAAACGTTTGATGTGTCTCTGACTATTAGATGCAGCTGCAAGATGCTCTAAACAGGCCGACTTTAATTATAACCATGTTGTATGTCATCATCAGCTGTCATTTTTAACTCAGTAGAAGTAGAAAAAGACACAAATCTGTGATGATTTCAAGGCCCTGGAATTGTTTTTGCATTTTTTAGACGTTCTGCAATAAATGATGCATGGTTTTTTTTAAGCGTTTCAATCGGCATTTGAATCATTCTGCATAAAAGGTAAGACTTTTTAAAAACATTGATATTTATGTTTTCTAGTTGTGTCAGTATTCACTTTGTTAGTGATGAACAATATTGTAAGTGCGTTACTATGGAAGATAGCGTGACATCTGCGATAATTGTAGTACGCTAACTTTAACATTTTTTTTTCAAAAAGTAGGAAAAATGCCCTTCTGATTTATTTTTTTTTATATCTTTACTTTGATTTCTAGCGCGAGGGCGCGCTCGAGGCATGAGCCTACGAACTATTACAGGACTTCGAGAGAGCGTAACCTGGGTCTGCGAGAAGCCGACAGGTCAAGCAGAAGAATAGCTCATTGTAGTCTGTGTGTAAACTTTGATACATGCTTTTTTACCTTGTTTTATTATATCAATCCATTAACGGGTAATGCTGTTCGAAATATCATCTGTGGAATTAAGGTTAATTTAATTTTTTTTCGAAGAAAACGATTCGTCAATAATACCAGGAATGAAACTGTTGGAAAAGGCGGATGCTTTTCTGGAAAATTCTGGAATGGATGGTTGCGTGAGGATACTCATTCATGCCGCCAAGGCTCTGGATGGTCGTTAATACTACTGCTACGGATCAGTTTTTTGTTAGGAACTGCTAAAGCTTCACTCTCCATCATTTAGAGAGATTTGGCATCTCGTATCTACCCGTACCATTATTAGACGAATTGCAGAACGGGGACTTCTTTCCTGTTGCGCCTTACTTGGCTTGTCTGGAATGGTACCGCACAGAGAGAAATGGTTGCTCTTGAATGGTGTAGTAATGTTAAGTGATAAGTCCATTTTTTGCCTTGCTGCAGATGATCATCACGTTTGAGTATGGAGGAGGACTGGCCAGCGCTCAAATCCTAGAGGTATTGTTGAGAGGCACACAGCCAATGCAACTGGTGCAATGATGTATAGGGAAACATTTCCTATGGCAGCAAATATTCTCTTATAGTGATTCGAGGAAATTTGCACAGCGATTTGCGCAGGAGATCCTGTTTTTGTCCTTCGTGTCACTCCTACCAGAAGCAAATTTCCAATAAGATAATGTATGTCTACATAATGCACCTGTTTCCCTACACTGCCTCCAAACATTTGAAACCCTTCCTTTATCAACCAGGTACCCAGACATGTCCACCATCGAGCATATCTGGGATATGCTAGTACTTCAACTGCATCCATTATCGAACATCCGGTACTTGGGACAGCAGATAAAAAATTTTTTATGTGATTTGAGAAAACTCAACATCAGGACTTTGTTTCACTCCATGCCAAGTCCATGTTTCACTCCGTCTGCATAGCAGCCAGAGATGACTCAACACAGTAGTAACGATGCTGCTCTTATTCAATAAAAATTTGTTTATTTTCATTTATAAATTAGAATCAATTTCAATTCTCTCCATATAACTACAGACTTACCCATGATCTACCTTCTCTCGGCAAGCACGGGAATTTACATTGAAAAATTACTCGCCAGGTAGCGCTACAACAAAATATCGAGAATTCCCTAGCTTTGGGAACCGCCTACAAATATACAAATTATAAATACAGTTCATGGAATGATTTAAATAATTAAAAATAAAAACAAAAAGAAATAAAAATAAATAATACTAAAATAACATAATAAATTTAATTAATAAATAAATCGTGATAATAATAAGCCCTATATGCAGTTTTTCTTGAGTGTCCTAATTAGAAAACGTAGAGGATGGAGTTTCTTGAAACTTAGCATAAATAGTTTAAAGATAAGAGACGATTTATTATTTAAATTTGATTTTTTTTCCATAAGGGTTCTTGTTGAGAAATTAGCGTGAGAAGGTGAAAAAAATCTCTAGGAAAATTTTATACCCGAAAAAAAAAATAATATCTATCAATTCATCTTAATCCTTATTCTAATCCACTAAATTGTGCACACTTGAAAATATTTATCAGATTTAAGCAATTTAAGTCATTAATGAGGGTTTAATTAATTTCTTTCAGTAAATTACTATCGTTTTAATTCAGTAGCAGTTATTATAATTCAAAAGTAAACGAACATTATTCGCTTGTGTCATCTGCACGATTTAAAAAAAATAATAAGGAATATTATTAATCATCATCATCTTCACATATCACAAAATAAATGTAAAATTAAAAATAAATTTAAAATACATTTATTTATAAAGGAATTTTCGAAGAGACTATTTCCTTTTCTTCTTCAGTTACAAAAATTCATAACAAATATGGGAAGTGAAATCATGATAGTTATAACATTTCATTGTATAATGAAATAATAATAAGGAATAATTAAAACAAAAAAAAATATTAGACAAGGTTTCAGCTATTTCATGAAGTTCTTGATTTGTTTTTTCATTCTCTTTTTTGTATGACTCACTTGTTATTTTTTTTAATGAAATTAATATGAAACATCACAGCCTCTCTAAAGAATTGGATCTCGTCGGAGTTGGATTGACAATACGAGGTAGAGTCGTGTAGTAAGTTCTTGTTTATGATAATTACTTTGCACAAAGGAGTTCTGCAGGAGACGCGTGGCACAAAGCCTTTCAGAAGTCGGCTGCTCCGAGTCAATCTTCTTCTGAACCAATGACAGGTCGATATAGGAAGCTCACGCTTCGGCTGTAAGTGGAATTCTTAACGTCACTAACTTCTGCATTTCAATTCTCTAAATTGCTTTTTGTGAAAATAAATTCAATTGTCAATCAAAAAAAAAGTAAATAACCAGTATTTTTAGAAATGAAATTACAGCTTCTTTCCTCACGATTTAAAGAAAATAGATTGTTTTTTTTTTAGATAATATATATTTGACAGCAAAAGTACAGAAAAGTGCTGAAGGTAGAAAGTAAATTTATACCAAAAATTTTAAGAAAATATTTCATCTGCTTTCATAAATTCAATGAAAAATGTATAAATTGAAATACACAACATTTAGCATGGAATTCAAATTAAAGTACTACATAAATCTTCGCCTATTCGATTATCCAATTATCCTTGCTTAATTCTGTCTTAATGTATTATATAATACATATATATATATATAATAAATGAATTGAATTATAAATTTCTGCAAAAATTAATCATATTTTTTTTTCAAGTTAATGTAAGTAATATGGTAACAAATTAACTTTAATATTTTTTTGGGAATGGGCAATAACATAATATTAAATAAACCGTGCAGACATAACTTATTAATACGACGATGGCCTCTGACTTGATTAAAATGTCTGGTTCTCGGTTTATTCCCATAGATGATTTGGGTGTTTTTGTTTTGTTTTGTTTTGTTTTTTAATTGTTTCTTGTGTGTTCGTTTCTTTTAATGATTATTAGGTAAAAATAGCCGTTATTCCTATTACAGCTTTATTCGGATCTCGTGAATAACTATATCTACGACTTACTAACTCTGCACTATGTAACTACTTACCTTATGTTTGCTTACGTTCATAAGCGCCATCTTTGTTTAGTGAAGATCACTTTCGTTGTAGCTTATAAGTCTTTTTAGCCTACTTGCCTTAAGAAAGTGAATTTCATGTAACCAATTACACCAATCTCTCCGCCCTCTTATAAATTTGTAACCGGCGAGTTTTTCTTTGCAATTGACTTGCAGGTTTATGAACAAGAGACTGTCCATCTTTTATATTTAAAAACTGTCATCCCTGTGAACCACAAAGCTGAAAAAAACAATTCCTTAAACAATTGAATTTCTTTTGATATCTAACATAATTGTACTTAATCAGTCTTTAGAAAATGGAAGATTTATATTTGACAGATAGGTTATGAATAACTTACAAATACGAAGACTTTTTATTAGTAAACTTTTTATCACAACTTTAACAAGCAAATTAAAATAGATTACTTTTTAGGGCAGTGGACTTCCATTTTTTTAGAATTTATTTTATTTAAGTTTCTTAAGACCATTGTTAAATGGTTAACATAATATTGATACGTGGGAATTTCATTTAGGTCATGGTAAATGAACTTCAGATGAATCTTCACTGTTCGAAAATATGGTAACCTAATACCAAGAAATTAAACATTGTTAATTATCTAATAATTTAAACAGAAATTGTAATAACAATCTATTTTTATTAAGGCATGAGAAATTGAATGATGATTACTTTATTATTATTATCTTTAACTACTAACAACCTACTTTTAATAATAAATGCTAATAGTTTCGTAAAATACAAATTGTATGAAACATCATGCCTGTCCCAGGATTCGAATCACATTCATTTACATCAGCCAAATCTATTAACTTAGATAGTAGCTATTAATCAGAATATAAAAATACTTGGAAGCAACAAGAAGTGCCTGACATAACTTGAATTTTACTTTTCGTAAAATCTCGCTTTTTTTTTTTTTACCTTTTCTATTTTTTTAAAGTCATGAAGATATTATAAACCAAGAAAACAAAAATCTTCAGTTATTTTTTAAATTACAATATCTGCTGAGTACATTTTCTTTCATTCTCTGAAATAACGTAGATAACTGAAAACGCTTTAGTTATCTACATTCAATTAATTTTATCTTTATATTAAAGGTCGTTCAGACATTAAGAGATTTAATAAGCGAGTGAATATCCATTTCTTAAGACATCAATAGAAATCCAGTGTTCCGGTCGCAATGCTTCTTATGGATTTTTTTTTACTTTCACGTGCTAATTTATTGATAAGGAACCGCGCGGCCAAAATTAAAATGTTGAAATTATATTGTCTCTTCTCCTTAAATAAATGCCAAAATTCAGAAAGATTCATGTAGCAGCTCATAAACTGAGGATACTTCTTCTAAAATATATACACACTGCAGATACATACACACTGCGGATACAAATATACAGACAGACTGAAAGATTTCGTAAATCTCATTTTTCTTGGAATGTAACCTAAAATATTATAAAAAATGTATTTTATTCATTCGTTTTATTTTCTTTATTATTTTTCAATTAATAACTACAGTTCAGTTCATGAAAGAAGAGCTTTTGATGACGTAATTTTCTTATAGATTGATGTTTCCAGGACGTAACAGCGCCAACTCTTGCTAAAATCCGTAACTGAATCTTATCAGCATTACGAAAATATTCTGGTTTTTTGTATTTTCTACAGTTACGAATACATAATAATAATTAAAATTGAAATAATTAGAAACGTTCCACACTATTCCTTTGCTTGGCTATGCAAAGTTTGTCCTTTCTTGGTCATGCTTATGCGATCACAAAACGACGCCATCTTGCTCGGAGGTCAAGTTGATGACGTCATAACTGGTGGCGTTTGTTCCAGACAAAATCGATCGTTACATAATGACCATATATAGCAAAATCTTCTTTTTTGAAAACTACTATAACTAAACGACATTTAAAATTTACATAAAAATTAAGCGTTCGCTATTAGAAAAACTTGCCATTTATCGGTTATTGCTAAGTTGTCATTTAAATAACGCAATAACGATGACTAAGCGTGACATGCCCTACAGAAGAGTTTGCTTTTTCTCAAGGTCACACTTTAACTACTTCTTAAACAATGTGTTGAATATATTTGATATATATTCAAGAAATTAAACTAAGCAACAATAATATTGAATTGAATTTTGACAAATAGTCAAAAGTAGTAGTTATTGCACAACAAAATGAACTTAGTGACTATGCTAATAAGCGTGAACAAGTGACAAAGCAATTGTTATGTCTTTGATTGATAATAGTTTTACGAAGACAAGGAATGGAAGAATGCCTTCTGTTAAGGATAATTCCCTGAATTAATGGATCCGGAATTAAATGACAAATGAGAACATAGTGAAAGTTTTGCCCAAAATAAAATGACTTGATTTTTTGTATTTTTGTTGTTGTACGGTTCGCACCGAAGTGCGATCTTCGTGTTCGAAGGTCCGTGTTCTATGAATCTCTAGTGTTCCCAACATGGTGAGCCCTTAGAACAGTCCATATAATTCCAAGGGAAAGATACTGACGTGGTTTCCCGTTACCTTCCTCAGAAAATCATTAAGGAATGATTTCAGACCTGAAGAGAAAGATGAAGAAGCAGACAAGCACAGGAAAGGAAATAACCATGCCGACGCCGGGATTCGAACCTGAGTTCGACACATCTGCCAGCGTGGGAGACCGCCGGCAGATCCAATAGGCCTTGCCGGAACGGCGATTTTATGCATACAAAGAATGAATTATCGACTTGAGCAAATTCGGCAAGGCACAAGGTATTCTATAGATGTTCCATTAAAAGACAATAAAGGTAACAAGTATTAGAAACTGTTATTACAGAAGAAAAGAATATTTATCAATAAACTTCACATGAAGCAACGACAATAAATAAGTAAAGCAGAACTGTGTGATTTAAATAGTTGTCATTTAAATAACACAATAACGATGACTAAGCATGACATGCTCTATAGATTTTGCCTTTTCTCAAGGTCACACTTTAACTACTATATTTCTATAGTTAAGTTAAAGTTGCGATCAGGCCCAGAGGACCGCACAATGCTGCTGGAGGGTAGGCTCCAGTGTTCAGAACCTACGGGACAAAGTTGAGGACGGGGGTCGGCCCGTCGCTCGCCCGCCTTTAACTCCCGGGAAAGAAACCCGGTACCCATTCTATAGAGGGCTGGGTAGACCCTAGGGCCCGTTTGGAGGAGAAAGAAGCGTGGAAAAATTCCCTTCCTCCGCCGAGGCCGGGAATCGAACCCGCTACCTCCAACCCGCAGCCAAGCGCCCTTACCCACTCGGCTACCGGGCCCACATATTTCTATAGTATATTTCATATTTATATTTCATATCTTTTAAGATATCATATGTTAGGTATAAAGTCTTATAAGTGAATAATTATAACTTAGAACCAATTTGTTTCGATAATAAACTAAATTTTACTCTGAAATACAACGAACTGTTGTTAATAATATTTATCAACTGATAGAAAGTTAGCATAATGAATACATATTTAATGTGTTTTTGACCATCGTAATACTAAATACAAATGTCATAATCTGAATTTGGTATGTTTCAATAAGAACTTGAATGAAAATGCTGTGTTATCACTTTGGAGAAATAGCTTACCACATGGTTGATATTGAACAGCTATCTCTACAATCAACGCTTATGATCTGGTTTTATAATTTATGTAGTTTATAGGTGTTGCGGTTGTTGTATGTATTAGAATAATTTAATCATTTATAAAATGAGAAGAAGGGACAAATTTCAAAATATACTGCACTTTTTGGAAACCTCAATGCTGACTAAGTTACAAGCATTACTGTGTGATTCGAGTTTCATCAAGAAGTTATTTCCTGAGGGTCAATTGCTTATCTGATTATATTAAATCTTTCCAATCAGGACTCAATAATGAGAAAGAGCAAAATGTGTTCATTTTCGTTCTCACCCTAGAGACAACACAGTCTCCAATGAACCTTGCAGCCAAATTTATGGTCCTCATCCATAAGTCTTTTCGTGATCATTAATTAAGATTGGTTGCTCAGGGATCTATTTAATGCAATTCATTTAAATTCCGAAAAAGAAAAAAAACTATAAGAGAATTTCTAGTCAAGTCTTATAAGTTAGAGGCATCATTAACAAAAAACAATTCTCAGTGAAGTAAGATATCTCTGAGGAAAAGAAAAAGAAGAAAAAATGCAATTTGGTTCTTATTGCTTGTTGGTAAAAACAAATTCTTTTTAAATAAATCTTAAGGAAATATTCAATCTTGTTGAATATTGATTAACATAAAAAAATCTAAAGTTAATGAGCTTTAAAACTGAGCATTAAATTTTGAATAACAGCTTTATTTCAATATTTTTTTAAAAAGTGCTTCAATTTGGAAATATCCAATTACAACCTATAATTTACGTAAGCAAATAAAACGCATAAATAAACAAAATTCCCTGTATCGAACAGCCCAGTAACATTACGTTTTCAGCAAATCTTCGAAGGAATTTTAAAATATTTTCTCCAACTGCATCCTATAAATTATCTATAAATCTAATTGTCTATCTATCTCTATAATGTTAATAATAAAAAATAAAAATGTGTATAGCCAAGAGTTTCGTTATTTTTTCTGCCAAATTTCATATTATCTAAGCTGGAATTCGTTAATAGACATAATATACAAAGTGGGCGAAAAGTCCGTATAGCTTTGGATTTAAATGTATGCTATGGAGACAGTCGTATCTAAAACGTTTCTGGAAATAAGTCAATCTGCGAGCAGTGGAAGCAACAATGAAACAATCACACACTCGTAACATGCGAGCAATCAAATAACGGCAATAATCAAAGAAGCAAGCAGTCACAGAAAGTATGGATAATTTAAGCAGATTTTCTATTGAAGAGCGTTTAGTGACTGCGGTTTGGATTCACGAACGACCACATACGGGACAAACATTTTCACAATTTATTACCAATTTTCAGCTGCGATTTCGGAAGTCGCCACCATCCAAGAGAGCAGTATTGGCATGGGAATGGAAGACTTTTACGTCAGGATACCTATCGGACGGGAATAGCGTCAACATGTTTGTCTGTGCTGCTGTGGAAGAATCCATAATGCGATCTCCCATGAAGACGTCTCGTAAGCGTGCTGCTGAACCGGAGTTTTCCCGGTCAACCATGAGAGACCACATGCGAAAGGATTTGAAAGTCAAACCTTTTCGCCCGTTGTCAGTGAATGAGCTAGCAGATGTGGATTTAACAGGGCACGAAGAAGCTTGCAACCTGCTTCTCCAATATTTCCCAATAAGAGAAGATCAACGAAGAGTTCTGTTTAGTGATGAATGCGCTATCTATCGAAGTTCGAAAGATCGGAACGTATTTTTGATCAAAGGAAAACCCACATTTATTTCAAGACCTCGGACAAAATCCATCGCACGCTATGATTTGGGCAGGATAATAGAAGAACATCTGCTTGGACCGTATTTCTTCAATAGCCCAGTGAATCAGATGAATGGTTGCTACTGAAGTCCAGTTAAAAGACGTAGCTGACACTGTATAGTTTCAACAAGACGGAGCACCAGCTTATTTCGCCATGAGAGCGCGATATGCCTTGATCAGATTTTTACAAACAGGTGGGTTGGCCGGAAATCCGAGAATTTTCCTTCACCTTTGCCATGGCCACCACGCAGTCCAGATCGCACTACGCCAGACAATTCTCTGTGGACAATCATTAAACAGGAAATCCGCAAACAGCGCAGCGGTACTTTTCCGACACTGAGTTGCAGATTGCTGTTTGGAATGACTTTTCGACTGGGACGCCACAAATACTACGGAAAAACAGCGTACGAACCTAGAAAACCATGGAGGAGTGCATACAGATGTTTTGGATGCTTAATAGGGACATCAATTCTACTGATGAATTTTTCTATTCACTCATTACTTTACAAATTAAGAATTTTCATTTTAAAATTAAAAAAAATGAGTTACTGCATCCTCATATCATAGTAATTAATAAAATAAATAGATAGATTAGTCTTACTGTTCAGATCGCCTAATGTACTAAAATGAAGCTATTTCCATTCATTTACATTTCCGATTCCGTATAGCTTACAAAAAAGGTTACATTTACAGTATAGAGGAAAAAACTATATATATATATATACACTCATTAACAAAAAAAACGACGCACCTAGAAGGAGTTGTCCGATGGAGACAAAAATTGGTGGAGAGGAAGATTATGTACAGAATAGAAAATGATTAAACTTTCAGACAGATTGAATGATTTATTTCAGAGTTACAGAGTTACAAAGTAACGAGCTCAATAAGGTGTTGACCCACCTCTACTCTGAATGCAAGCTGCCACACGACGTGGCATAGAGTGATAAAGCTCCCTGATGGTCTCCTGCGGTATTTCTTGCCAAATTTGCTCCAATTGTCGGACTAGGTCATCCACATTCCCTGGTGGATGCAGTCGCCTTCCCATCATATCCCAGACATGCTCGATTGGAGAGAGATCTGGAGATCTGGCTGGCCAAGGAAGTGTTTTACAAGCTGCAAGACAGGTCATAGCAACACGTGCCGTATGTGCTCTGGCATTATCTTGCTTTAACATGTTACTTCTTGTTAACATGTTGTTTCACCAACATGTTACTTCTTAATGTTTTTATATTTTTTTTCTTTCTAAGAAATCGCAAAAACGGCAAAAACGAGAAAATGATATTCAAAATATATCTTCTGAATAAAAGTTGAATAATTTTTTCCTTTTCTGAAGGATTTAATCCCATTATTTACTTACAATATTTTATCTAAATCGGATTACTTTTAACAATATCAAGCCATGTGCAATGATTAGCTAAAAGGATTTAATATTCATTATTTAGAAAAATGATAATAACAGAAATAGGACAGAAACCCATGTTAATACTTCAGTGCTTTTCTATGGAACTTTTTGTCGTCTTCTCGCGCTAATGTTTTGATCAGAATCCTTTTGTAGAAGATTTTAAATATGAAAGATAGATTGTCTCTGTTCTCGAATATGCATATAAACGATCCATTCATGGATTTGAAAAGTTTCTTCGAATACACACACAGAATGACATCTAGGATAATTGATGATTCGGCAGTAGGTAAAAAATTTTATATATATTTTTTTTACAAACTTAAGACAAAACAGATTTTTTTCATTACTGGAAGTTTACCACTACTGGAGGTTTACTACTTTTTCTGTCGTTAAGCACCAACGTATTACAATTTTACATTATTACTTTATTGGAAATGTTAAATTCAACGACATCAAACTTAAAAATTGAAAAATATACTAATGGTTTTACTTTTTTGTTACTATTGAAATAAATTAGAATAGAATAAATTAAGATATTAGTAAATAAAAACGAAGGTAAACAATATACAAATGAACATACACAATTCAGGATACCTGCATAATATGGAATTGTTTCGTGCTAAGTTAACAAAATTTTCATGGAATATTATTTTAATATATGTATAATAAAATTTTCTTTATAACTAATTGAACATTCTTATTTAAAATTATTTCTTGAAATCACTTGAATAACAGCCGAAAGGGTAAAATAAGGAAAGCATTTTTTTTTCTTAATCCTTCTGAACTGAATTCACTGCGTAAATTAATGATTGATTTAATAGTTTCATCATATAAATATAAATATTTAAAAATAGCTTGTAAAAAGTACTTCGTTTCATCGTGATATTGATATAACGAATAAACTAAGACAATGAAATATAATCACAATCCAGAAAGCTTATTAAATTTAAAGTATATTCTAAAAGCGTTTCACCTAAATTATTAAAGTTATTATTCAAAGAATACAAATAAAATACAGAGATAATATCTTTTATATCTTTTAATATAAATTTTAAAGATAAAATGGAAAAAGTGTATAAAATACTATGAAATAACCTATGAGGTATTTGAAATCATTTTTTATGTCAACGAATTTCAAAACGATCCACGTGCCATTTTTAATTTGAGCGTTCTCCAATCGCGGTTCGAAACCCCGAAGGGCATGTTAACCTCTTTGATTCAATATGAAGACAGACGAGATATGTGCCCTCCCTCAGGGCGAGAGAATTTCAGAGCAATATCCCAAACGGGAGCTTAGTCCCTTCGGGTTTAAGTCTTGTGTCAAGACGACTGACGCCCGCAGAGACTCTAGTCCTTGGAGATGATTCGTCCAAAACACGCTTCATCGTTGTGGGAACCTGCAAGCCATTGATACTGTCACTGAAGGAATCTTCCAGAAAACTTAACAATGAAGGAATCAATAAGCAGTTACACTGTTTTAATACAACATTTTTCTATGGAATGATTTAACATTTTTCTATGTTAAATCAATAAAGAATGACTATTTTGAATCCCTTCTCTCTTGTAACTCTTATAATGATAGCAAGAACAGAGGTTATTCTAGTGCTTGTACGTTTTACGTAGGAATTCTTAACCTTTGATTCTTGGAGATTGTATTTATTCTTTGCAATTATTCTTTGAATAATAGAAATATAAGTAAATAAACTTATAGCTTTTTCATGTTAAAAGCTAGTGCCTACTATATCGTCTAAGAAGTTAATTTACAAATTTAATTAAAAGCCTGTCGTTTCTCTCATGATAGTTGTTTACTTAAGTAAAACTGTTTAGTGTTAAATATCTCGCATCTATCAGAAAACATTTAAATAGGGTAGCAGTATTATTTATGAAATTTATATTTTTGAAAGATATTGTAATACAACTCTATGTCATCTTTTCCTATTCTACAGAACAGCTACAAAAGTTTATCCAGTTCAAAAATAATAACGTAAAAAAGGTAATAACAGTAAATGAATCGGATAATGTGAATAACACAGTTCTAATTACATCTCATAATTCTGTCTGTGAACTTTTTCACTTTAAACATTTATTTTTGTGTTGTCTTTCTTACTTTAGTTTTTTTCGTGAAAAACTTTAGAATTTCGCTGCATTTGCATCGACCAAAAGAGAAAGAATACGACATGAAAAGGAATCGGCAAATACACACATTAAACTTTAAAAATTCTTTTATTTAAAAAGGATTTCATTCTGCCTAGTTTTTCAACAGTGCAAGATCGAAAAACACAGAAAGGATTTTATATCACGACATCCACGTTCATAATAACTAAATAAATTTATTATTCTAACCTTAACATCAGTTTCTTTAGAAAAGAAAGAGTGAAAAATAAATAAGAGTTTTCAAACTATCACGTTCGTTGTTAAGCCATCGTTATGATCGGGGTTTTCCAATAATATAAATGCGAGTTTTATTTTACTGAATTAAGTGATTTTGTTTAAAATATCATCTGCAAAAAGATGATCTAATTCTTGTTGTCTTGACGGAAGCCTTTAAATGGTAGATTTGTATTTTGATAGCGAATTGCGATTTTTCGCTCTATATATCGCTGATTGAATCATGCAGTACTCTTGTGAAATTTTAAAGTAGAGATGATTTAAAGAGATGTATCGCTTAACATTCATCGATTATCAAATTGATGCATTTTGGAAGTTATCAAATTGTTTAAATCGATTTTCTTAAAAACTCAAAACTGTTGAAATTACAATAGAGGGCAGCTAGTCTACTATCAAAATGTCTGCTTATGAAACGTGTTGCCGAGAGTCGTATCTACAGGTATTTATTATTTTTTCGCTCTCTGCTGTGCTATGATCAGTTCCATACAAGTTTATTTGTTTTGATATATTTAAATGTAAATAATAAAAATAGTAGAAATGAATTGTAACAAATTTAGTTATACACTATTCTTTCATGAATATGTTAGATAAGATGTATATTACTTTCCTAGTCATAGAGAGTTGAAACATTTATAATCATTGAACCATTTATAATCACTAATAGCAAGTAAAAGAATACCAAACACCATTTCTTTAATATCGTGAAAGATTTTATAATTCCATTTAAAAACAAATTCCGAATCTTTCAAACATAAACATATAATTTTCAAGCAAACACAATACATCAGTGTTCATTTAGGAATTGGGTTAGCATCAAAATTTCTAAATATGCGCTCACAAGGGAAGTGCATGACCTCGAACGCTGAGAACCGCACGAAAATGTGCTTAGAATATAAATCGTTCGTATTGCTATGAATCGTTCATCCCAAAAACAGTGATATGAGTCATTCCCATGCAAAACTCACTGTTGTCTGCTAGCGCACTTTGAGGACCTGCACTTTGAAGACTGAATAGCTGTGCAACACTATCAGGTCAGTAGGAAAGGTTTGTTGTTCAGATAACGTAATTATTTAAAGCAGAGGGAAATATAGTAATATAGCCACGACATTCAAATGTGTGTGTTTTTGGTCCTATTATATCGATATTTTGTTTCTTCGCGTTACTAAAGTTCCTCTCTTGGTCCTTCAATAGGTGATCTCTCTCGTGGTAAGACGTGCAGTTTGGCATGAGAATGACTCATACAACTGTTTTTGGCATAAGCGATTTATATTCTAAGCATATTTTCGTGAGTTTCTTAGCGCTCGAGGTCACGCACTTCCCTTGTCAGTATCCATTGAGGTGTGGGAGCATGCATCGCTTGGTAGAAAATCTTGGAAACTGGAAGGGCCAAAATAATTGTAGTGACTGAAGCCAATTATAATCATCTACATTTTGAATTGAACCACAAATGAGCAAATTTTATGAAAATCATGTCCAGCCGTTGCAGTTTCATACGCGTATGATTGTTCAAGTGGAACAGTCTGACTTCGGATGTTCAGTCAATAAATTTAGATGCTATATAAGGAAAGAAAAATGAATTTGTAAGTAAGTAAATAAATAAATAAATAAATAAATAAATAAATAAATAAATAAATAATAAATTTCGCATGTTCAGATTAGTAAGTTCTAAAACCCACTTTTAATCGCTGAGTTAACTCAGTCGTGACGGTAATATCGCATTTTACAGCTTTTAAGTAAAATTTAATTAAAATAACTCAAAAGAAAAAAAATCTCATGGGAAAGTAGCTTACTTAATTCTTTTAAGAACTTTCACATTTTCGTTTGACTAAGTGCAGTTCAGTCGACTGCGTACAGAGCGTAAGTCACTTGTGAATTTAAAAAAAAAATTCTTTAATGTAAGCCGGTAATGCTTCACTTCATAATGATCAGTTTTTAATATCCGTTATCTAAAAAAATTGCCAAATTATTCACGTGATTAAAAGAACAACCAATGCTTATTATCTATTTAGAAAGCTTATTCTTCCAGAAATGTATCTTTTTCATTATTAGTAACCTCTTATTTTATATATATATATATATTATAAGGGTTTGGAAAGGCCAACACTCCGCGAAATTTGAGATAGTTGACATTGTTTTTATTGGATTTCCGTCTTATAGCTTAAATATTAGAAATCTGACTAAATTGTTACGGTTATCGGCGATAGTTCGACGGCTAATGTCAGTGTCACGCGGTCGAGATACCATGATCAATTCCTTTGTTTGTGTTGATATTTTTCTCCTTTTCTTTTTCTTACTTTAATGTACTTTCTTTTATTACTTTTATTTGATTTTTCTCGCTTACACTATTAATACGATTAGAAATTGAAAATACTATCCCCTTTAATTAGGAAGACAAAGTAAAATGTTTACCAAAACAATTGCAGTAATTTTTTTTGTATAAATTATCAAATATATCATTTAAATTTGATCAACTAAACTAGCCTAGTTTTGATCCGTTTTTTATATTAATATATTTTGTTGCATTTTGTGTTTATATTATATTCGGACCTAAATGATTAAATAGTAAAGATTGCCGAAGATCTCACAATTCACATACACAAAAAAAGTAGATATACTGTATATACGGATATATCAGACTTTCCGAATTTCGCATTTTAACTATGACTTTTTTTTTAGGAAGTGTACTTACTCAGTTAGTTCAAATATTAAATAAAAATATTAATTGAATGTTCAGTAATTGAATCAGTAAGATAAATATAAAAATGCATATGTATAATTGCACTTTATTTTACTAAATTAACAGTTACAAATATTTTTTATTAAAAAATTAAAAGGGATTATCATTTACACATTTCAGATATCCACTAAATAGGTTCCTCGAAAAAGTATTTTGGCCAGTTATTCATCAAGGACATTGCAAACCTTTACTTTCATTTTTTTAACGTCGATCTCTAGATCCGAAATTACGTAACAAACATCACGGATATCCGTTGTGTACTTGTTGAGATTAACATCATTCTTGTTTTTTTATTTACTTTAAAGGCATCTATAATAAAACACTGTGACTGTGGTAACTTCTTTTCAATGATACGAAATTTCCATTTCTGGTCAAGCTGATTTAATAGTTAATCAATGATATGCAAAAATTGTTCTCTTATCTTGTTGTTTCCTTAATTTTATACGGATTAAAACTTGAATAGGGATTAACTAAATTCAATTGGCGTAAGTCGAGTCGTTTCCTGTTTTGGTTGAGTATTTGGTACGAATGAGGAAGCCTTAAATATATTGGCTAAAGAGCTTCCTAATCTCTTATAATTAACGATATTTTTTTTTTTTTTAAGTTAGGATTTGATCAATCCATTTCGGAAAATAAAAAAAAGCAAAGTGAAAGAAGTTCGAAACATCAATGCACATTTGCTTGACTTATTCTGAAAAGTTATTTTAAAAATTGAGATATTTTAAGTGTTTACTGGATCCTGTACAAATAAAAACTGTTTAGTTAGTTGCATCTCATATTTTTAATATAAACTTTATTGTCAAGTTGAATCATTTTTTCGAAATGTGTCTTCATGTTTTGAACTGCGTAAGATATTTAAGAATCTTCCTGCATATTCTTTTGATATCTAAATTCTAGAATTTAGAAAATGCAGTAGAAAGCTTCTAATAAGTGATATTTTCTTAGAATAATTTTTTTGTCTGCTTTCTTAAGCTGAATTAGGCTATAAAAATTAGCAAGTATGTATGTGTGTATAGGTGTGTATCTTTATGAATGTAAGCACAATAACTGTTAAACCTGACAAGGGATTTGTTTTCCTAATACATTTATTAAGTAGCTAAAAAAGTTATTCCAAACTTTCCTGATACAAAATATATGTCTTTAAATTATAAAATTCATAATTTCTTAATTTCTTTAAAACTAAAATCAAATAACTGAAAAATGGGAATAGTTTCGAGTTTTTTTGTAAGCATTTTATATCTCGTATATTCTATTAGTTTTACAAAATTTGAAGTAGTAATTGTATTTATTATAAATTCATCGTGTCCTAATTATTATAATTAATTGCCTAATTATCATTATAAAATCATTATTATGTTTTACGTAAGCAATTTATTTAAATACGGTTAACGGCTAAATTCAAAACATTTGTGCTGATGAAGCCTAACGACAAACAACGAGATAATTTTCACTAAATTAGCATTTAAAAATAGATAATGAGTAGCTATTTGGAATTTCTTTTAAAGAATAACAAATAATCATTTTCAAATTACCAGATGATTTATAAGTATTCAGTAATAAGAACGTATTTATAAATTAAAATATAATATGTACATATTATGCTTTTGTTATCAGATTCTCTCTTTCTGGAAATGTAGCTCACATCATTTTTTTCCGAATTTCATAAAAAAAAATATTGTCTACTTTTTACATTAAAGTTCTTATCTATCTATCTTTATAATTTTTCAGAATCCTTACTACAAAGCAATGAAATGAACAAAGATAATAATGGTGAGATTATAGAGTAGAAAAGAAAACCCAGGCTTCTTGAAAATATAATACAATAAGAAAAGACGAAGAAAAGCAATCCCTTACTTTTATTTTTTCTTCTGGAATGTCATCTTAAAACTTAAGTCTTGACAAGGATCCATCGTGCATACGACCAAGGAGAAAAAAATTAATCCAGAATTTCCTATGTCGTACCCAATAATAGGCTTAAAGTCAGAACAATTAAACTTTAATCAAATTGTATGAATAACATCAGAACTCAATTTATCTAAAACTATGACATTTGATTTTCAGAAGTTTTTTTGTCTGATGATTTTAAAGAAAACATTAACAATGATAACTTTTCTTGTTTCCAAAAATAATTTATATATATTTTTTATAATGCCATAGATTAAAAATTTCATATTTTTAACTTAAATTTTTTTATATTGACATTTTTTGATACAAATGTTTCATCTTTAACATTTGTATATTACACTAGTTATTTTAATTAATCCATTATATATCTATTTTTTTTGCGCATCTTATAGCATTATAAATAATAAAATCAAAAGTAAATACTGTTTCAATAGAATATATTATATCTGTTTTGATACATCTATTGTTATCAATAATTGAATTGAAAAAATAAGCGAACTTACAACAAAAAATATTTAAATAAGTATCTTCACAAAGGTTATAAATTTATATGCCTATGAATAATAACGTGTAGGAAATATCTATTATGTCTAAGAAGATCCAATGCATATGATCCCAGAAAAAAAAGAAAATTTCCTCAAGAAGTTCACAATCGAAATAAGTGCACATAATTTCATCTCGCCTACATTTTTTTAATTGAATTTATAAAGAGAATGCTTCCAATAAACGTTTGATATTTAAAAAAAAAAAAAAGAAATCTGATGATAAATTAGTTTTCCGATGTTTGCTTCTTCAAAAGCTTGGAATACAGACGCACTTACAGACACAATAATTACGAAAAGTTTCTATCCTTAAGATCTTATCCTAAAGACACTTTAAGAATAGATTAAATCAATCGAATGGGTTTCTTATATGAAACTACTTAATTATCGAAGAAATTTTTCTTTAATCACTTCTTTATTAATGGAAAAAAAACTCTAATTTTTTAAAATGATCTGTGAATTCTAAATGATGATTAAGAAATAAATAATAATAAAGAATTGTTATAAATATTATTCCATTCCTTATTTCATCATTAATCCTATGTGAAGCTTTAAAAAAAAGTTTCGTTTACTAGATATATTATTATTGTGTTCCTTACAATCTTAAAAGGTCAAGCTACAGGCAAATAATGTCACATATCCTCCCGCCTTCTATCTTTTAAGTTTACTGAAATTTCCTGCTCTATGATTGACGGAAAACAAATCTATAATTTCCTTACGTAAGTAAAAATACAACGAAGTTTGACATTCATTAGTTGATAAAAAAAATGCAATAAATAAATAAAAAAATAAATAAATAAATAAACAGGATTCTACAAATACACAGATAACAACTCTTGTTAATAGCTTTGAATTGGGGACTATTTTTGTTTACTGCAACACACCAAGAAGTAAATTCCTGCAAGTCCTTTGTGAAGCGAAATTTAGGTAAAAATAACTATTCATGGACATGTACTAACACTTAGATATTTAAACAAATTATTAGTCAAATGTAATGTGTATGATATTAATTCATTTTCTAAAACGTTATAAATCCTTGCAGAAAATCCTCAAAAAAATGTTTAATTCCCATAATTACTATAGAAGTGGGAGCTTAAGTTATCTTAATAAAAATCCACCAGAGACAAAAGTACAACAGATCGATTCTTCCGGAAGTGATGTAGAAAACTATTATAAAAGAACAAAAAAAAACAAAAGGAAATTTGGGTTAAAATTATTACCTCTTAAAATTGCTAGAGGTGGTCTAAAAGGTCACCAGGTTAGGTTAAAAGTATATTTTGACCTGCTTCAAGTAACGAGATTGTTTTCTTTGCTTTGGAAATCTACAAACAACAGTAGAAAATGTAATAACATTGCAAAATTAATTGGAGTCAGATTTCTTGATCCTTCTGTTGAGTGGAAGTCTGGAGATGTTTTGAGGTTTCTTGTTTTCTTTTATTTCCTTTCATTATACATCATTATTTCTCAAGAATTTTCAACAGACCTTCTTGAATGAAGTTGAAAGAAAATTCAACTACAAATATTTTTTTTCGAATTTCCTTTTGTCTTGAAACGATTTCTTTTAACTGTTAATGCTTCAATGTTAAGTCTAACATCTAAGCTTAATTTCTAGGCCTAATTAACTTTGATTTTTTTTTTATTTTACTTGGTAACTCAAAATTTTCAATACAATAGAAAATTAAAATCAATTAAGAATAAACGATCAAATCTTTTCACAGTTCAATTGCTGATCTGCTGCAACTAATATTTTTCATTACTAATGTCCATTAACTAACAAAAGTATTTTTTGAACAAACGTTTTCACGTGCAGATAATAAATTAACAGAAAAGAGAAACCAATCCGTGCACATAACAAACGATTGGCCTCTGAACCATCATCGTAGGAACAGCTGTCCTTGTTAGAATCATCAGGCAGATTTACCCTCGATGATAGCTCAGAGGGGGCAAAAGGTTATACAGTGGAACCACTGGTTATACAGTGGTTATACAGTTATACAGTACAGTGGTAACTGATACTTCAGTTCAGTATCGTGCTAGCTTCCGTACGCTACGCATCATCCATGCAAGCTTCGTGAAACTTTGTGATATTTTATTGTTATTTTTTGTTATTTTTATTAAAAATAGTGCAGCCATGGGTCTAAAAAAGATTACTGATTCAACTAAGCTTAAAAGGAAAGCAGTGAGAACGACAATTGAATTGAAAAAAAGAAATCGTTGCGAAATTTGAAAGTGGAACTCGTGTCTCTGACCTGGCAACTCAGTATGGCATGGCGAAATCAACCATATCGTCTATACTGAAAAAGAAAGAAAAATAATAGAGGCCTATATATTTATTGTTTTCATAGTTTTTATGTATTTTAGGCTTAACATATTATTACAAAGATTTATATAAGCAATCATCTGTGGGTCTGGAACGGATTAATCCAATTTACATTACATCTTATGTGAAAAAATGATTCGCCATTCGTAAAAATTGCCATTCGAACTGCCTCCTGGAACGGATTGTGTACGAATAGCGAGGTTTCACTGTAATTCGGCACCGAATATTATTTCTTTGGAATTTGCAGATAAGGCTTGAAGAACTCGCTATAATTTCTCTTACTCAAGTATCCAAGATATCCATTTGACTGAAATCCCTCATACCTTGAATGAGTTTCATCCCATATATTTAACATGTAATAACAAATTCGTTAAGATATAAAATCCCTTGACATGCTTTCATCTTCGACCAATTTTGTAACTTAAATTTGTGGACGACAATTCCAATTAAATAACAGATTAAATCACAATTAAATAATCACAGACGAGTAATAAACAATAAAATTGGGAAAATACCTAGTTTGGGCATGTCTTTGATAGTTTAGCTGCTGACACTGTAACTATTGTATTGTAAAGCTGAAGACATATCAAGATTTTTACAATGAAATTCCTCAGTAGAATATCTTCGAAAAAGTTTGAAACATCCTCCGTATTTACAATTCAAATCAGTTACAACAATAGTTATAACTTCCAAGACCAAAGTATTTTCCTGAATGACTGGACAAAAGGGACACAATATGAATATTGAAAGCGTTAAATACTACCGAATACTGAATATTTTTTTTAATCTTCTTATTTATTATTTTGTTTTGGGTAAAAATAAAAAGCGGAGACCGGGGTTACTTGGCATAAGGGGATAGTTGGCACACAGCTTCTATTTCCTGCTACCGCGTAGCTAGAGCGCTGACATGTTGGTAGTGGGAAGTGTATGTAAAGGTGCACCATCCACTGTGACTTTAGTTTACTTGGAAGCGTCACGAAGGAAGGACCCCTGTTCCATCGTTTTTCTGACTGGTGAGTAAATTTTTTCATCGTAAATTTTTTTGTTCTGGTGGACATGTAGATCGAATTGAGGTGCTGCTGATGGCGGTTTTCGAAAGAGTGGATATGCCACTTTCGAAAGAGTTGCATGCATGTATCATAATCTTTTGTTTCTGATGTTTAAGATTGTGTGGTATCCATCTTGTTTTGGAAATCCCTGTGGGGCTAGTTGGCATAGTTAGGTAGGAGTCAGTTGGCATAGCTATGACAAATGGTAAAAAAGGGGAAAAACTGGAGATGGCCAGACGAGGAAGACTAAATTTGGTATGACCAAACTAAAGTTCTGCAAAAATTGAACCCACCTGTTCAAATAACTCCTAAATTTGTTGTTTGATATCAAACAATAACTATAGGTAGCTAAGAATTCATTGTTTGTTCATTCATTTAATTTAATTTATCATACCGTTGTTTTTTGTTCAAGTATTATTAAAATAAAATTTTTGATAAAATAAAATGTTTTTTTCTCGAAAATTGCTGTGTTCTGCTCAAGTACCCCTATCCATAGCACGTTATGCCAACTCGCCCCTAGGAGTATGCGAACTAACCCCGCATCCGGGGTTAGTTGGCATAATTGCAATCTTTTAGGAAAAGTGTTTTTGGAGTTACCCAAACACGGATTTAATTAATGGGTCCTACATAATTTTGTAGTCAAAAAGTTAAGCTATCCGCCACATTCACCAGAATCCTTCTAAGTACTGCATAAAAAAATAGAAAAATCAAAAACCAAAATCTATGCCAACTAGCCCCGGTCTCCCCTATGTGATACTTTAAATTTTAAATAGATAAAGAAAAACCCATATTAAAATTTTTGATTAATTGCTTGAACTATAATAACATGCTAAGTCTTATTATTCCATTTGAATATTGTTCTTTTTTTTTTGTCCATTTATCTGTTTATATTGACTCACGTTAAAACGGCTGGACGTTTTTCCTTGAATTTTGGTAGCTAAGTTATTTAGGGTTCAGGCACATTCATTTTGTTCCCCACCCGTCCCATCACTCAAAAATGAACCCCAAAATCCTTCAGAAACGACTGACCGGATTTCTTTAGAATTTGATACTATGATTATTTAAGATCGAACTTAAAATGTTATAACAATTTGTATATTTCAATGAAAACCAAAAACAAGATAAAAGCAGCACATGTCTAAATTAAATTGCCTTTCTGAATCAATTTATCGGAAGGAATTGGGAACAGCTGTTTCGTCCTTATTGGGACTCATCAGCCCAATCCACCTTCCCCGATAAAAAGACTCAGAAAGGCAGGAATATATCTGGTGGCCATCGCCACATCTCGCAGTGACCCCCGAAAACAAAAAAGGTAAGAAAATTAAAATACGTGCTATTTTACACGTCCAATAAGCCTTAGCCTATAACCCATAGGCATAAAGGCATTTAATAAGAACTAAAGGTTCAAAAATAAGGTAAACAAACCAAAATAATCAAGTTTAACGTGCTGAAAACAATTCAATGAAAACCAAAAACAAGATAAAAGCAGCACATGTCTAAATTAAATTGCCTTTCTGGATCAATTTATTGGAAGGAATTGGGAACAGCTGTTTCGTCCTTATTGGGACTCGTCAGCCCAATCCACCTCCCCGATAAAAAGACTCAGAAAGGCAGGGATATATCTGGTGGCCATCGCCACACCATTTCTTTAAAATTTGATACGATAGTTATTTATGGACTAAATTAAAACATGAGCACCACTCCATACCCAGTCCTCAAAAATTAAGCCAGTAGAGCTGCATTCTTAGCGCCGTACGTGATGGATAACTGAACGAATACCTAGCTTATTAATAAATAGCTTATTAATTTTAGAACAGATACTAATGTTAGATAGTATTTGGTTTGTATGTTAAAGAGTATTAGCACAACAGATAATGAGTTACGTACTACTTATTATAAAAAAATAACATTGTTTATTCTTCAAGTTCCTTTTAAGTGATGCTTATTAGTCCAATTAATGAAATTAAATCAAACGGATGAATATTTTATTGTGGGTGGGAGACAATTTCAATAATCCACAACGGATTATTACGACCACAGCATTTACGTATATTCTGTAAGAGTGGTAGTATCTGAAAAAGACTCTAACCATCTCTGTGTAATGGAATATTTACGTTCTTTAAGTATACATTATCCTTTATCTTAAAGGAAATAACGAATCAGGCATTACCACGGTAATAAAAATGATTTAATTTCTAAAATGTTTGGAAGTTGTTATCCTTATGAATGTGAAATTATGCAAAAAAAGGATTTGTGGGAAACTTTGTTTGCAAAAGATGAATAGTCTAATAAATTTATAACGCGAAAGCTCAGGAATGAAAACCGTAGTTTAAAGCAATTTTAACGCCAGTGTATCAAAATTATTTTCTAAGCAAATGACACAATATGAAGTTATTAAACCCGACAAAATAACATTAATCATAAATTATTTAAGTTTTGCGGAAATTAATTTCCTCTTTTGAAAGTAATCTCAGATGTTTGCGAGAACGGTAAATTTTAATTACCAAATAAAGGAGTTCCTTGCATGAAAAATAAATGAACAAAAACAATAGAAACTTAAAACAGAAATATAAAAACATTTGCATGTAAAGAGAAAGCTTTTCTTCATTTCCCTTTCCTTTATCTTAAAAAAAAAAATCACAGCTCTCAGATAGCTGATGGGGTGCGCAGTTGGGCAAACAGAAAATTTTCTAAAATATAATTAAGCTATCGTTGGAATCAATAAGAAGCCTCCGATATTAAAATAAGCAACAATAAATTCAAAATAAAAGATAAATTTAGAAATTCATGTGATAACATTCCGCCGGCCAAAAATGAATTTTCTAAACGCATCAAAACATAAAAAAGCGCATAAAATAATGATAAACATGAATGAGTAAGAAATCACTAATAAGGGAAGTGCATGACCTCGAACGCTGAGAACCCCACGAAAATGTGACTAGCAGAGTCACGACATTGAAATATGTGTGTCTTTGGTCCTATTATATCGATAGTTTGTTTCTTCGCGTTACCAAAGTTCCTCTCTTGGACCTTCAATAGGTGATCATTCAAATGTCTCTCTTGGTAAGACCTGCAGTTTTGCATGAGAATGACTCATACCACTGTTTTTGGCATGAGTGACTTATATTCTAAGCATATTTTCGTGCGGTTCTCAGCGTTCGAGGTCACGCACTTCCCTTGTAAGTAAACACGTGATCTCCCAATGATATACTAAATCTATTTTGATCCTTCAGGTTGTTTATATGAAAACGACAACTATTGCCCAAAGTTTACAGTTTGTTACTCTAATAAATGTGACCGATATTCGTAATAGTGTTGGTATACAACAACGGTTACTGTCACGGCTCTTCATCAGCTTGTAACTTTTTGAGGAATGATTTTGCGGCTTCTGGCACGCAAACTTCCGTTACATTGACGATGTCTTTTCCTTTTTTTAATATTTTTTTGTAACGTTCATTTTTTTCTTTTCTTTTTAGATAGGAGTTGCTATTCGGATGGAGAGGAGAAGCTCTTCTGAAATTTTCAAAAAAAAGTATTTTATTTACATCAAAAAATTTGCTAATACTCGGTTAAAACAACAAGAATGAACCTTAAGGACCAAGTCCGTTAATGGAAAATGAGAGAAATTACAAACCAGGAGCTTAATTTTGTCAGTGTTTCTATACACATAAGTTCTACTTAGATAAAGAGGATTTTTGCCCATAAATTTCATTCTTCAATGTCCCCCATAGGTAGAAGTCTAGGGGTGTTAGATCTGGAGGCCGTGGTGGATACTCTGTGACCTACCCATCGTCCAGGTACAGTGGCATCCAAGTACGCCCTGACATCGCGATGGTAGTGAGGTGGAGCACCATCTTGCTGTAGGTTAAATACCTCACCGCCAAACAACCTCTCGAATGGCAGGGAAAATCGATGTTTGCAGCATATGGAGATAAGTCTCACCAACTACAGTAGCTTTTAAAAAGAAAGGGTCGATCAATCCGCGAGATGACAGACCACACCACACATGAACACCTGATAGATTCACTTCCCTGTCTTCGTGAACGTGTGGATTGACAGAAGTCCAGTATACACAATTGTGACGGTTTTCAGTACCGTTGAGTTTGAACTGCGCCTCATCAGACCAGATAAATTTCCCTACAAAATCCTCATCGTTAAATTACACTATGAACTACACTATTGAACTACATAATGGCGCAAGAATTGTATGTCTATGGTCATTTTGTTCTCCAGATATTCATTATCAAAGAGTGAGTACATAGTTCTGAACCCCTCTGTATATCTCCATTTACATAAATTAAAATTGAAGGCAAGTAATAAATTCATATTCTTCTTGTTTTATTGGAAAAATTACTTTATTTTTGTGATTCTCCGAAATTGTTTTTTAGGAAACAACTATTAAACTAATAGCCAGTATTTAGTAAACAATGATTTTCGTAGGAAATTTTCAAGAAGAAGAAAATTTAGAATCAGAGGGATAGTATTTTGGAAGTTATTTGTATGAATCAACGATGAAGAAACATTAATATCAAATCAGAATTTTATTGACTTTTAAGAAACAAAATTAAAAGTAAGTTGAAATAGATCGAAAGCCTGCCGGCGAGAATTGAACCGCTGATCTTTTGGAAAAGTTAAAGGGATTTTTAAGTCACTAAATAAATTGAGAAGAAATATTTTTTTAATGATTTTTCAAGATTGTACTTATTGACTGAGCATGTGGAGTTCCTAGTCCATTTCAATATGTTTTTCCTTTACTCATCTGTTTGTCAGCTTATATGAGCATCGCACTAAAACGGTTAGACGGATTTTTATAAAATTTGATATGTTACTTATTTAGGACCCGCATTTACCCTGAAATCCGTCTAAATTATTAAAACCTGTTACAATGGTAGCACGATTATGTTAATATTTGAATTTGGAGAAATTGAATTTCAATAGAAAACTTCGAAAACACAAAAAATAAATTCAATAGCTTAATTTTCCTTTTTTCCAGAAATTATTGCGTATCTGTTTCAAATATCAAAGCAAAATATGGTATCTGGTAAAGTTAACCAGTTAACGTAAAGTTAACCAGATAAACGTTATGGAAAAAAAAATTGCAGCTGTAGAGTCAATTTTGAGGATCTGGGGGGAGGGTGGAGACCAAAACAATCGTGCTCTCACGTTGGATCACGTAGAAACATCGTATCAAATGTTATAGAAATCGTCCAGCCGTTTCAGCGTGAGGCATATATAGTCAAACGAACAAATAAACAAAGAAGGAAAATGCTCATGTGGAATAAAAAGATTATATATACCTCATAAGATAAATTAATTATGTAAGTACCAAAAAACACACTACTACCAGTAAACGCTGTAATTCAATTTTATTTCAGTGTTTCAGAAAAGTAGATGATATAAATAGTTGCGATTTAGTTTAAAATATATGAATGATGAAGTTGCAGTGAGAACACTTGGACATCCCTACACTTCGATAATATTTCGCAACAGAAAAAAAAAACCGAGAGACAGATATAAAAAGATTACTTCAATGTGGAAAAAGTGCAATACCAAGGAAAAAAACTTCTTTGTGTGTGAAGTTTTTTTTCCCACCGTCAGCTGTCTGATATAACGGTGAGATGCACCAAAAGCGGATAATGCAGAGCAAAAATCCCTCTAATAAAAAAGAGGATTTGCAATGGAGGAGAGTCTGAATGAATCGACTGAAAGAATAAAGTTCGCTGAGACCGCAGAGGTCCTTGTTTGTCACGTGCTTCTATTCCTTTATCTCCGAAATTTTTGTGGAACCTCAAAATATATTAGGAGATCGTTTTTTGCCTGTAGACACACAACGAGTTTTCAGCTTTTCAGCTCCTGAAATTGTCCGAAGTTTTGAAGTTGATCAGCCTTTATGTTAATTTTATTTTTAAACAAATGAACGAAAAATAAGCTTTCCTGTTATTGTATCTAAATTTATTGAATTCTACAATGAATCAAATATTAAAAAAAACATGTAATTGCATAAAATTTAAAAAATATGAAAATATCCTTATGTCATGCTATCTTTGTATCCCATTACTATGAAAAATTGAAATAAAATACTGTAATACGTTTATATTAATTATTTAATATAATTAATAATAACAATTAATAATTACAGATATAGTGTACCCTAATTAAAATTTGTAACTTTCGCTAACCAATTGAAATACTGTAGCATAGAATGTTTCTTTTTAGGAGTTTATTTCTTCTTTCGACTTGATTAAATTGTAATAGAATTTTCCTTTTTAAGCTTATTTACAATTATTAATATTACTATTCTACATGTTAGAAAGTAGTAGTATCTCCTAAGACGCAAGCTGTATGCTTTTCTAAAATCTTTATCTCGTGGAATTTCCATGAATAAAAGCGACAAGACATAAGGAAAATACAGAGGTAGGGACAGACTCCTAAAACCTTAAGAGTTTCGTAAATAATACACTAAAATTAGGTAAATAAAATATATAGCGTATTACCTTGTCAAAAGACATGGATTGCTTAGTGGAACTAGTTGGGGTAAAACGTTGTGGCTTCTGTGTTACAGAAAAGAGTTTGAAGGGAAAATATCATCGTATTTAAGACGTTGTTAGCAGTTGGCATTTCTTGGTAGTTCAAAGTGTAGTCACTTTCTGAAGAATTGCATAAGTAGTAACATGCTGTAGTTCTCGTTTCAGTGATTAAAATTCTGTTATTTATCCACCACGTATGAACACATTCATGCTTTACAGATTTTCAAAAAGCAAGTGTTAAATAAATGGTCAGCTCTTAGCGGGGACTGAGCATACATCGATGAAGGGTGAATTTTGGTCGGGAAGAAGATCTACGAAGAAGTTCTCAATTTAGGTTGAACAGAAATAAGTTTCGTACCGAAAATATTAAAGAAATCCGTCCCGTTTTAGATTCTCCTGATTCGAAATGGACAAACGACGAAGAAAACTATTCAAGCGGCGTGCTCAGGCAAATCTATCTTTTTAGTATCGTTAGAATTTTCTTATTAGATCTCAGTTCTCATAGAGTGATAAGCGTAATATCGTTAAGATCTTGCATTTGTTACTTGTTCAGAACTGAGTAATGAATTTACATACCATTAAAAAAAGGTTAAAAAGGTTTTGTCAGTTAAAAAAAGGTTACTCATTATTTTTTTCTTTCTATGAAGTTATATTTATTTGTAAATGTTTCTGTTCATTTTCAATATCTAAGTTAAATATTGTAATTTTTAACTCTCCCATTGTAGTAGTATTTGTGGATGGAAAAACAACGAGTCAAGTTCTGGAACTAAAGTGAATTATTTTATTAAACGAAAAAACATTGGCTTTTATAATACTTACATTGAATTTGTTTGGAAGATTAATTAAAAATATAGAGTATGATTGGTTAAAAACATAACGAATTTAAATTAATTGTTATTCAACAATTATAATTTAAAATAATTTAAATCAATCCCGGCTGCAACGGAAAAGAATTTAAAAATAAACAGAACATCAGTAATTAGGAAATAGAAAAGGAATAAAGAACAGTTAAGAATAAAAATAAATACAGATAAATACATACAAATAATTTCTATAAAAATAGAAATAAATGAATTTCTAAAAATATTTTACATACAAACTGTTACAATATAAAGCCCATCTTTATCTAAACACCATAGTTTAATTTTCTATACAATATTCTCAATTATTCTAATCTTAGATATTAACTTTTTATTATTAATATCGTTATTTTCTTCATTTAGAAGAAATATAGTCTACTTGCGAGAGATTTTCTGCGTAACATAAAAATTTTAATAAAATTATAAGTAAATAATTGTTGAAGTTAATGGTTTTTCTTAAAAAAAATCATTTTTATTTATAAAGTAGATCCTTAGCATTCTCGTCTTCCATCCAAATAAATACATTTATGGATGAAAACTTTTTGTATGAATATGAAAACAAATGGCTTCTCACCACCTCGAGATCAGAGACCTCTCACGGCACAGAAGCGAAGGGAAAAAAATCCATTTGGTTAACAATGACGCTCCGGGAACATCCTGCTGAGTTCAGGTTGCTATTTTTTTTCTTTCTGCGACTTCGCCCGATAAGACTTAATGTTTGTTAGGTGGGTGGAAAGTGGAAAAAACTATTTCATTCCTCACGCTGCGCAAGTAGACCTGCATTTGCAACTGAGATCACTGGAGAGAACTTTTCACTTGAAAAAGTTTTTTTTTTAAAAGCGAGAAGTTTATTAAGGATAACTGAATTGAGAATTCACATTTTCATTTGTAAGTAGTTTCACGATCCATTTTTTAAAAAGATTTATAAATTTTTCATATCGAACGCAACGATATTGGTTTTTAAGAAATATTACCACTTTTGGTGGGAATTTTGTGTATAATTCTGCTAACCGGAATTCTTACTGTTGTATTTTTTCAAATCTAAATATATATTAAATTGTTCAAAAATATTTTTTGTTACATTCTATATTTTAATCCATATCTCGCTCATTTTAACTGTTGTATTCAAGATGTTGATTCACAGTTCTTTGCTACAATTCGTTTCAGTTAATTTTCTAAAAAAAAATCTCTTATATATGAATGCTTAAAATAACAGTTACAATTTCAAAGTTTAAGAAACGACAAATTCACGTAAAAAATTTTTTCACATTCTTCTTCACCCATTAATTATTATGACCTCTGTACTGAGACCTGGCTATTGATTTGTGGTTATTCTTGTAACTGAGATATCACTTGGTCTCAACCATTGATGGAATATTTTCTGTTTGTCGAAGCAGTTGAAATTTGCCATTATTTGAAAAATCACTAAATGACCTATAAGCTATATACTAAATAATTTCCAGTTGCTCTGGCGAAAAATTAAATCATTAAAGAAAATAATCAATAAGGTGCCATTTTTGTTCCCGTTCACTTCATTAAACTAAAGGGACTGAATAGAGAAATGTACGACGTACACTAGAGAAAGCATTAAAATGCTTTAACTGACATCTTATTCATCATTTTCTTTAACTGACATTTTCTTTAACTGACCTCTTATTTACAGTCCATCAGATTTCTTGGACAATGGTGAGGTGAGTAACAATAATTGATGCACATTGTTCATCTGATAGATCGCCTTAAAGAAATTTACCACAGTTTTTGTCCTGTGACAAAGAAACAAAATCAGTGTTATTGTTAAGCTCCAACCAATGGCCCAAAATAATCCAGAGGAACATATAGGACTCACCTAAGGTTTGTTATCAAGCTGTGAAACTATCTGTCCACTATAAAAAGTTTTTTAGATCTGGATTGCATTGCTACCAATTCAAAATTTTAATAAAAATAAATTAATTTTAATAAAATGTAAATTAAATATAGTTTTAAGTTTTACATAAAATGGTAAGAACTATCTAAACGTTTTCAAAAACGAAATCTTTACGTTGTTTATGCCTCTCATTAAAAATAACTCTTTGCTAATTAGCAATTTCTTTTAGGTTCTGAGCCCTAATTTATATTCTTCTAGGAATTAATTTTTTTTTAAGTTTATTTAAATGTTTGCTTTGCTTTGTTGTTTTAATGTTAAACATATTCTCAACCTTTTAAATGCTTTATAATTGTAGCTCACTGAATAATCTGCAATATTTAACAACGTTATGCATTGTTGATAATTCTTAAACAAATATTTTTGCAGCAAATGAAGGAAAATGGTATTAAGACGAATTAACTGCAATTAAGACACAGGAATTGCTTGGGTTTCAGATAGTACTACAATGAGATACAGGAGAAAGAGAGAAGATTCCTGTGAAATAACCTGCTTACAGATGGTGTAAGATGGGTGGATTTCGCCAGTAGCACATGAAACGTCTTCAAATCCACAATTACATCAAAGCCACTCACCCATTTAGTTCCACTGCAAAATTGTGAATCTTCGCCGAATAAGTTTAAATTTTTAAATTAATTTTCTGCTTAGGAAGAAATAAGATTGAAAATTTAAACTATTTCATTGCTAATAATGGAAAGCATAAATTTACTTATCATCGGAGAGAGATAATTGGTCAATCAATTGAAAGATATTCTCAGATGAAAGCTTGTTACATATAGGTTTTTTTGTTTTGTTTTTAATTACAAGTAGTTGGTGTAAATTTTTATTGTATGATATGATATTACTATCACATAGAAGTATTGTTAAATATAAACAAAGCTTGAACAGAAATAAAAAACTAAAGCTAATCAGGAATTACTTTAATTCAAAATATACCTAAAGATACAGCTCAAAGAAATAATTAACTGTCAATATCGTTGATATTAATTTCTCGAAATGTTAAATATAAAATCATAATAAACTAATTAGACTAACATTTTAAAAAAGTTCATAGAGATGCAAAATTTTGAATCTATAAGATAAACTGTATTGATTTACTTATTTTTTTTAAAAAATAACTATTTACAAAAAGTTTTCATACAAAATAAATAAATTTCCCCTCTTTCATTTTTAAAAAATATTAAATCAAAACAAAACAGCAGTTGCTGCATTAGTATACAAAGAAAAGAATAACCGTGCTTTGTTTCTTTTCAGAACATCATCACGTAAAGCGCTGCGACTAATAATGAAAACACGAAATATGAAAAAATATAGAAAAATAATTAATTTCCAATTCACACCGATGTTCACAACAATGTTGTCATTATTTTAACTATTATAGAAATACAATTATTATACTATCTCTGATCTCCGTTATTTTTTGCTAACAGATCAATTACTATTTGGGACAAAACCTAAGAGTTAAAACTGATTTTCTTAAAATGAATGCGAAAATTATCTTGTAATAAATTTGATGATAAAAATCCTGTTCTAGCTGGATGAATAGAACCAGAATTTTCATCGAAATAAGTTTCAGTAAGCCAACCTAAAGAAACCATTATATATATATATTCTTATCTTCTGCATATATTCAGTTCTCGCATATTCCAACAATATTTACTCCTAGAAATCCTTAATACAACAAGACTCCTTTAATTCGCACGATATTTCATCCTTCTTTGCGAAGGACTTCTTCAAGTCCTAAATTATTTACAAGATATATTAAAGATTCCTATAATATTGTTTCTAATTCCATTAGATGGATTCGAACATTGCTTTTTTGTTTATTTTCTTGAGCGCTAGTAATCTGAGCGTAATTCATTCAATAATTAGATCTTTACTTTAACTTCCTTAAAACTTCCTTTAACTCCTTTAAATTAAGGCCGAACACACTTGAATTCAAATGTGTTCGGCCTTAATTTCAATTGTTACTTTACGCACGTTAAAAGGAAATTCCTTTAACTTCCTTTAAAACTTTCTGTATGTCTTAACGTAATGGAATAAAACTATTAGCTTCTCCATTTATCTTCATCTGACAGGTAAAAGTTGGTAAATTAGAATTTGCTCAAACTGTAATTCAGGCAAATGTAAATAAATTAGGTTATTGATAAGACGAATTGGAAATCTGTTTGAAGGCTGGTTAATCAATTCAGATAGCAGAGGAAAACTGAAGGTGGTATAATGGAAGAAAAGCTTAAAAAGATTGGCTGAATGAAAATGAAATAAAATTAGCATTTCACCTTTTTAAAAACAATTGATCGATTATTCAAATCTAGATTGGAAATAAAAACTACTAATTCCGTAGATGTTAAGATGAAAATTAAGTTTTTCTCTTGTGTAGAATTAAGATTATTCCCTTCTAAGAAAAAAAATAGAACCGTCAACGCAATTAGATTGCGATAGGAATAATATGTTAACTATTGATAATAGATATGTAAGTATTTTTTTCACTCCAATAATTGAAAATCAATAGCCAAGTTTAGTTTTTATTACTTAAGAAAAGTAAAGACATTTAATTTCCTGCTAAAACATTTTTATTTATTCCTTTCAAAATTTATATGAAAATTTTCAGAGCTGCGACGTTAGATATTTACAGGAAAGAATTTATAATTTTTATTTTTTATAATCTAAGATAAAGATTGAATTAGGCATGTAACATATCACAAAGCAGATAATGAAAATGTACTATCAACAAACTTCATTACTGTCTCAAATTAGAAATCAAAATTTAATCCTTCACATGGCTATAAAGGGTTGTGTAGCCAAGTATCAAAATGCTTGCCTGCAGACTTGAGGAGCTATCTTTAATCCTCCAGACAGGTCCTAGGATCCACTAGTGCTCTTACGAATGGGTACCAGATTTCTTTCCAGCGGGTTAAAGCGATAGATAGTCGGGCTGACCATCCGACTTCTACTTACAAAAGTGATGACATATCCTGCATAATACGGATCTCGAAGCCCTTTTGGGAGATGAAAGTACACAGGAAATACTCCGCAAATGTACATATATTTAGTGGAGTATTTAATACTCCAGTATTTACAGTATTTAATAATACTGTATTTGACGTTGTTTTCATTGGATTTTTTGTAAAATGTCGCTCAGAAGAGCGACCAGGATCATCTGTGGTCAAAACTTGGGATCGATTTTTTTTCCTTTTCTTTTCTGTCTTTCTTTTCTTTTCTCTATTTTTGAATTCTTTATTATTGATTTTTTTTTCTTCTTTTTCTATCTTGGTTTGGTATTTTATTTTCCTTATATTAATACTAGCCGGCTACTATCGCTTCGCTTCGGAAGCCTTGCATATGTAACGTAAAAAAAAAACCGCTTCATTTATTTAGCAAATTAATATCGAGATCGGAGAATGTACGACTTTCCAGCTCTTTGTGGCCTTCTCCACACCTCTATCACTTGAAGCCTTCTCCAGTTGTAAAAATAATTTGATCATTCCCAATTAATGTTATATTCTAAATTAAAGTTTAAATTTTAAAAATATTCAATATATTAATTAACCGTATCATATATTTATACACCGCCTAATAGAATTATCTGGTAACTCGTGAGTTCATCGTGTGCCGCGCCTGCAAAGAATCTCCTTAATCCTACTTTATTTAAAACTGCGATGGCCTTTGTTGACTCATGAGTTAATCGTGTCTGCAAAGCATGTACTGTATCCTTAAATGCATTCGATTTAAAACTGCAGTGGCGCCATCTATCAAGAGCTTTGGGAGGTTTTTCATTCATCCACGGGAACTACTTGATGCACCTGGATGAAAATTAACCTATATTCTTCTCCGAAATTTCATTTCGATCCGTAATCTTTTATTAGGTAATATGTTTTTTTAATTACATTATTATTAAGATACGATTAGAATATGTAAATGATATTCCCTTTAATTTTTTTAATTTAAGTAATAAACAAAATGCATTAGCATAAGGAAAAAGAAAGATAAAGGATGAAGGGAAAAAAAGGGAAGACGAAATAAAAAGAAGAAGAAATCATTTACTTTCTTCTTCTCCTTCTTTTTTTTTGCTTTCATCTTCCTTTTCTTTCCCTTCATCCGTTGTTTTTCGTTTACTATTTGGTCATCTACACAAATAATAAATTCATAAAAGTAAAATTTTACTTTATCGTCTAATTAAAGGGAATAATATTTAAAATTGCTTTACTAATGTAAGCCAGAAAGAAAAAAAAACAATAAAAAAAAAGTATATGAACGTAAGGAAAAATTAAAAAAAATTAAACAAGATAGAAAAAGAACAAAAAACAAATATCGGTTTCGAACTCAGGATCTTAAAAGCAGCAGGAAATGTAATAATCATTTGAGCATTGACGAGAAAAACGACGAAACTGTCGCATTTCTAATATTTAATTATTTAATCATGCTATTTTATGAAATACAATATCCCGAAATCCGAAGAGGTTGGTCCTGAAATCTACATATATTGTTGAAGTACTGCATGTATACTTTCATCTCCCAAACGGGCATCATAATCTGTGATAAACAGGATATGTCGCCTCCTTGTTAGTCTCATTGGTCATGAAATGCCGGGAGCCTTACTTCCCGCGTCCCCAAGGGCCAGAAAGGCCCGCTGTGATATAATTTAACTGAATTTTAAAATTTTAAGTTAAATTAATTTAAAACGAATACTTTCTATCATCAACTATAGTTCTACGTCGTGTTCTGAAACTAACATCAATTAGTCTGAATACATGCAGACGCCCTTATTCATGGTGAATGACTTTGATGGTAGATTAAGAATTTAGATGATTATTATCCTTGCAAAGTAACATATTCTTTCCGGATGTTGATTTTTAAAAATGTTAAGATTTCGAATTATGGAGGTTCAGTCTCGATCTTTCGTATTAATTCTCATTTAGTTTTTTAAAATTATCAGATATATGAAAATTATATAATTTAAAAAAAAAAATTCAGTCTAGAATTCTTTTTGTTTTTATTTTCCATAACATATTGTTTTCTTTATATGAATACGTCAATTGGAATCCATATGAAATATCTAAATTTTTTGCTTTTAAAGTTTTACACAAAGGATCCATCACGCAAATTGATCCGTAACATCCGTCTAACTTGACTGATACGCCTGAATCGGCATTACAATCATGTGTCTGTCTTTCTGTCGTATGTTTATCTCCTTCTTGTCTTTTTCCTTCTGGCTCTGTGGTCACTGTGATTTTATTCCGGTTCTTACTATAGGTCTAATGAACTGCAGCACGAATGAACTATATCAATGACTCTTGCAATGCAAGATAAGCAGAAAAAAAAAATCTTTCGGCATTTTTGTAGATTTCATTGTTGTACATGATAGTTATGTTGGGACAATCAGGAAAGTAGATAAAATTAATTGGTATGTAACATAAATATTACTAATATTACAATCGTATCCATATCTTGATATCAATACAAAAAAAATCAAGAAACAAAGCAATCGTAACAATTTTAGGGTCGGATACGTTTATTAGTATTCTAAAGTATCTAATATTCCTTCATTATATTGAAGAAGCCTATTTTTAGTTGATGTAAGCCAAATTTATGATCTGTTGCCAAATTTTTGACTGCAATCAACAAAAGCAAAACTTGAATTTTTCCTACTGGAAATTATCAGTAATATTCTGCTGCAGATCATTTTAACTTGCTACTGCATTTAATGACAAAGAAAGAATTAATCATGATTTTTGTTTTAGTACGTCAAAAATATCAAATGGATCCTCTTTAGATATCTGTAATTGATACCACAAATTATTAAAAGGATAAAAAACAGAAAATAAACATTCTTATCTGTTACCATTATTATCTTTTATTAAGAAATTAGAATGTCATTGTTCAGGGTTAGTTATTACAAAGATTTATTTTGAAATCGTAATGCAATTTAACAGTTTTTTTATTGGTTCTTTAAATCTACACAATAAACATTATAAATAAATTGATAATATAGCTAATTGGGTTCAAAATCAAGTAAAAAAAAAATCTACTTTTCTAAATTTAAAATTAAAAGAATATTAATAATGAAATATTCAATACATTCTGCAACGCTTCATTATCAGCTCTTCCTAAAAGAAATAAATCAAAATAAATCAAAATCAAGTTTGAATTTTTTGATCCTTACATAAAGTATTTATGGATATCTTAATATAGGAAGTACAATGTACATTTGGAATAGGAGATTTAAGAATACCGGTATTAAACTGTGTGGAAAACGATAAGGCAATAGACGAAAATCGAGTACATTTGAAAAATCGGCAGGAGAATAAATCGTTTTTCGCATTCTTAACTCTTTCTCTGTTTCCTTTTCAGAAATGTGTTACTCATGAAAAGATTTACTCCGACATTGAATCAACTTTTATCTAATAACATTTTTTTCTTTGGATTTTTCTGGTCTGCAAGGAATTTTCTATCATCGAAGATATATACGTCAAGCCTCCGATGAAACCGAATTTTTTGAATCGCATTTTCGTTCCAATACCCATTGTTATGTGACATCTTTCTCTATTGTTGCCGTCGCGTCTAGAAGTTGCCCGGATGACCCATGGCCGCGGGGCTCTACGTGTCTGAGATATCAACTCGCCGTTCACAAAATTCCTCTCCTTCAACCATGACAGATGCGCATTCTTCTCGTTCTTATCTTATTCGAGACCCGCCCGAAGAGAATAGTTACTGACATGCGCACACTTTCTATTTGGCGCATGCGTACGCTTTTATATTCGACAGGAAGAGGTAAGATTGAAAGAAGCTGAAGAGAAAAGCATGGATGAAATGAATGTCAAATGAAGAAAACAATGACTGTTGAATGATGCTTTCAAGGCGTTGCTGAAGTGTGCTTGAGAAAAGTTTTTTGGACTTCAATCTTAAGTAGCAGATAAAAAGATGAATGTAGCTTTTGTTTGACGCAAGCAATTTATATCGTGCTATAAATGTAGAAATTTAAATTTCTTCATTATTCTTAGTTTGTTAGTTTAGTAAAATTGATTTCCAAAGTACATATTACATTTTAAACATCCAGAAACTCAAATATTCAAAAACTTGAATATTCTAGCATATAAACTTGAATAATCAAACACAATATTTTAATAAATTAAACACAATATCACCCTTAAATTTAAAATATTAGAATATTATAAATTCAAGGAGATATTTCAATGGTAGTTTACTTCCATTTTTAATTCTGGTGTCAGATCTCAGTTGAACAGTAATTTGCTGAATATTTGTATGGGTTACAGGTAACCAAATTATGAGGCAAAACAAGTTGAATTGCTAAGTCAAGTATTACTTAGCACTAATGAAGCTTGACATTTTCTAATCTAATTCCTAGACTTAAAATCATAAATAAATTCCTATTTGTTCCAAGTAACTTTTGAACCGCCGGATGAACATTCTTGAAATTTATGGATAAGAGACCAATGTTATTTGAAGATTTTTCTCTTTGTGGGTCCTTGATCGCATGTTATTCGAGATACAATGTCAAGATCATTGGAACCAAAGCAGTAGATTTCTACTAGTGTCTTGGCAATGCGAATTATTCCTTTTAATAATCCATGTGCTTGTATATAATTAAAATTAATTAGTTAGCAACATAGGTAAAAAGGATTTCATTATTTTTTTCTGAAAACTGAAATTTATATTATTCAGCAGATATTACAATTAGGTGCAGTTAGACTAATTACTCCTTTGTTATAAGTGCTGGAAATTTGTTATACGACTTACTAAAAAGTTGATATGAAAAGCAGAAATGAAATGTGTTTCTTATTTTATCGTTAATTATATCCTACATTAATTGATTTTTTAATGCATTTAATGCTGTTACTAGTATAATTTTCCAAATTTATTTGACTAAATACTTTAAATTTGACGTAATTCTCTAATATAAGACCAAAATTATTATTTGGTTTATTAATTTCAAAAATATTTAAGCAATTATTTCTAGTCGAAATACTAATGTCATAGTTTTGTTTTTTGTCTCCAACTTTGTAGATATTGTTCAAAATAGTTTTATAAATAACTTTTCTTCTATTTTTAATATTTTATATTTGTAGCGAATTTTTAATTCCTCTTCGGAAGTTTTATTTTTATAATTAATGCAAATATTATTAAAAAAAATTAAGATCAATTTATTGATATTATCAATTTGACATTTATTTTTAAAAATAAAAAAATTTGACATTTTAATTTTTTATTTTTAAAAAATGAGATTACAATTTAATCCGTAATCTAAAATAGAATCAACTAATGTTTTATAAATTATAAGCTTTTGCTTTAAAGGGTAGATATGTTTTAAATGATAAAACATATAAGTAAATCATATAAGTGAAAGTAAGTACTTTTTAACAATATAGTTATAATAAAAATTCCAATTGTAATTTTCATCGACAAATACATGTAAATACTTTTGATTATTTTCATAATCAATATTATTACAGTTATAGTCATTACTTTTGATTGAATTGATGTTATTTATGTTACAGCGTGAATATTGATATAAAATAATAAATTTATCATAATTTACTTTTTTATTTTTATTCTTAATAACCATAATTTTGTGTTTTTTTAATGATTGATAGTCATTTTAATATTAAAATACCATTTAGATATATTATTTAAATAACAAGATTTACATTTTCGAACTACAGTACTTCTAGTTCGAAAGCAATGTCTTCTTTACTGTTATTATTTTAATATTAAAATATCATCTGCATATGTATAAATGGAAGAGTGTTTAATGCAGAGTTTATGTACAAGATAAATAAAATAGGTCCCAAATTTGAGCCTTGTGGTATACCATTTTTGATATTATAAGTTTTACTAATGTTATTTTTAATTTTTAATTTTTATTTTAAATTTTCTATTTTCAAGATAGTTTTCTAATAGGTTATATACATTATCTCTTATTCCGTAATTTTCTAATTTTTTTAAGAGAATAGAATGATTAACCTTATCAAATGCTTTACTAAAATCTATTAATGCAATATACGTTATCCATCATTTAAGTTTTTAGTTATATTATTGTTTAAATTATATAGAAGTTGTACTACTATTATTTTGATAAGCAAATTGATTATTGTTAAGGATTTTCATTTTTATAACATAATTATATATAGATTTCGTTAGATAACTTTCAATAATTTTTGAAATATTAGAAAGAATTGAGGGGTTGGTCTGTAATTGTCAAAAATATTGATGGAGAAACATTGACGGAATAGTGATGGACAAACATACAGAACTTTCTTAAGCGCTCCCTTTTCCTTCACATTTAAATAAAATTTAATTTTTGTTATTTTTTTTCCTTTTAATGATTTAGTTAAGTTTCCAAAAAATAAATAAATAAATAAATAAATAAATAAATAAATATACACACACATAATCAAGCACAAACAGTAGATGTTACATTTAAATTACAGTATTATAATGTCTACACAGAGTTAATATTAAAGAATTTGAAAAGAAATTTATTCTGTAGATTTGCTTAAATTTACTTTATAACAATACAGGACTATTATGACTATAACAAAAAAAATCCAAAGCAAAAAGCAAATGTTAAACATGAAAATATCCTCAAAATATCCATTATGTGTATAAAAAAATAAATTTATTTTTTTAATCAGAATAATCTCAAAAACTTTTATTTAAAAATTTATTTTACTTAATAATAAAAAAGAAATTAAAAATAAGAATACTATTGTAAAAAGTCCGGATCCTAATAATTAGCATTTTCCCTTTTTATCCCCCCAAAATTATTATTTTCATGTTATTTTTTTATTAGGCTTCGTGAATGAACGCAAAAAATAAAAAAATACTTTAAATGAAAATTAAAACAATCTTTTTTTAAATTTTTTAGTTATCGGTTTAGTAGAAACCTGCTCTAAATAAAAATGAAAAACAATATATTATTATTATTATTATATTTCCTTTTTTATTTATATTGTTTTTATCATATATTGATTGTTTAGGGGCTTGTATTGGTTAAAGTTATTCTTTCAAAACTTTCTTCCGTCTGAGTTTCTCCAAATTGCTGTGTCGACAGCTGTAATTCATCTTTGTCAAAAAAGAGAAGTTGTATCTATATCTTATATCGATAAGTAGAATTTTATATTAAAAAGTCGCCTTTGAAATCGGAAAATGAAACACCTTCGATTTGGGATCTGAAACCAATACGCAACTTTAGATATCAGGCGATACGATACTTGGAATGAAATGAAATCTGACAACTTATCGAAAGTCCTTCTTGACGTTTTTCGTTCTCTGGCTGTTTTTAGACCACATTCTTTATATTAAACCCGATTTATAGTGACTCCTTTTTTTAAGCTATTTCAAAGGAACATTGATTTTTTGAGAGTGTTTAGAGAAGTGATAAGCTCTTTTGGACAGCCTGGGTCCATCGGGCGCCCTGCCATTTATCGATAAAGAACTGCTGAATGGATTTTAATGAAATTTGGTGTAGGAAATTCTTTTGGGACGAAAGCTTTTGTAAGGAAAAAGTTCGAACCTTTGTGATTTTTTGTGATGAGCAGAGGAATTGAAAAATACATGTTTGAACAAATATTTCAAGCCTTTTTATTGTTACTGTAAAAATTTTAACTGTGTAATAAACATCTTTCATTAATAATAATAATAATAATAATAATAATAATAATACTAATAATGATTGGATTCAGAGATTACAACAATTACACACTTTCATGTCATTCATTCATTCATTCATTCATTCATTTTATTTCCGTTACATTTTATCATAGTCCTGTTAGGAAGCATTAAATAATAATTTAATAATAATAATTTTAGAAGCAGGTAATGTAGTGAATGCAAAGTTTAATGATCTGACGCAAAGGTAATACACGAAGAGATTGCGAAAAGTTTTAAAATCTAAGTTAAATGAGAGAAATATGATCAGAGTGATTAATACTTGGGCAATTGCAGTAATTAGATACACAGCTGGAATAACTGATTGTACCCAAAGTGAATTAGTAAAACTGGATCGAAAAACTGGGAAACTAATGTATATGTATCATGCGCTAAATTCAAAAAAGTATATGGACAGAATTTATTTACCACTAAAAACTGGAGGAAGAGGACTTCTACAGATTCAACAGATTGTTGAAGAAAAAAAAAAAGATTTGAATGATTATGTCAACAAAAGCACGGAAAAACTTTTGAAAAACTGAAAACATTTTAAAAACAACAGAAACAAAAACTAAATACAAAAAGATGAATCGAAAAAGCTAACTATTTCGGCACATACAAAAAGGATAAAAACTTACATTGAAACATCAGCGTACGTATTCGAAACTTCTATTTTAAGTTCCATTATCAAGCAAAAGAACTGAGAAAGGCACAATGAATAGTCTTAATACGCCATCAACTGGTGGCCAATCGCCAAACTTTGTGGAAATAATTCGACAACTATTCATTGTGCCTTTCTCAGTTCTTTTGCTTGATAATGAAACTTAAAATAGAAGTTTCGAATACGTACGCTGATGTTTTAATGTAAGTTTTTATCCTTTTTTATATATATGCCGATATAGTTGGCTTTTTGGATTTGTTATAAAGGCGCGTTAAATTTTATTAGTATATATACAACAAGATGAATTTAATGATAGAATAAATGATTGCAAAAATAAACAACTACATGGACAACATCTGAAAAATATCGAAGGAAAAAGTGACAGCAACCTAACTTTGGCATGGCTGAACCGTCAAGAAAGAAACAGAGGGTCTAATTCCTGCAGCTTAAGAGCAGACACTGCAAACAATCACTACGAAGGATAACATTCTAAATATCAGTGAAAATCCTAAGTAAATGCCGATTTTGCCAAGAAAAAAAATGAAACTCTTTCCATCTACTATGTGAATGTAGCAAGACAGCACAGATAGACTACAAGACCAGACATGACAGGGTAAAGATAATCCATTGGTCATTTTGTAAAAAGTAAGAAATCCGGTACCCATTTAATAAAGGGCTGGGTGAATCCTAAGGTCCGTCTGGAGGAGAAATAACCTTGGAAAAATCTCCGACCACCGCAGTGAATTGAACTCGGGTTACTCCTGTTCGCACTCCAATGCCTAAAAACCACTGAACTACTGGACATATTTCCAGAATACTCCAATGATAATATTCGAGAGCTAAAATAATCGCATTGATGACAGAAAAGAAAAAAAAAGCAATTATCACAGCTATTAAAGAAAACGTTAATATTGAAAGAAAGGCAAAGCATAAATAAGAAAATCATTTAATCAAAAATAAAAAAAGCCAAATTATGTTTATTGCATTCAAATAGTTGTCAAGTATGAATATTTCCCAGATACAAATAAAAACAAAAAGAAATCAATCAACACCTGACCATAAATAACACTCCTTTGTCCGCTTCTCCTAAAGGTATTACTCCAATTCTTTACATAGAGCTTCTGATATCGTGAGCTTTTAAAGACATAACTGTGATACAAGGACACAGAATAAATAACAATAATGAAGATGAAAAAAAGAATAACTTAATGTTGATTTACAGACATTAGTATTTGCTTTAAAAAAATACACTGAATAAAGCCACTTAGGTTTAATATTTAACGCTACATATTTCTCAAAGGCAGATAAATTTATGGCTTTTAGTGGAAGATTTAATACTGTATTTTCAAAGCAAGTTAAGTAACACTAAGCTTTTCTTTCAGCCTTTCGCTATCATTTTTAGCGCTTATGTTTTTATAATCATATATTTTACAACTAAGCAGCACACTTCTGTGGAAATAAAATCGTAAACACACCCATCGGATGATTGCATAACTGTCAAAGCAGTAGTTGCATACAACACTCTTTTAGAGATATCCGAAACCTCAATAAATAGCGTAGAAAGACTAAACATAAAAAGAACCACTTTCTATGATAAAAATTCTCTCAATTAATTAATTAAAAGTTTAACTTTTTCAATATTGTAATCACGATCAAAGAAGAATAAGGATTTTTTAATAATCACTCAGACATATTAAACCAGTAACTTTGAATATTTTTTATGAAACGCCAACCCTCCATGTAGCAAAACCAAATGAGTTTTAACTTTTTCAAGGAATTGTTTTTCAAATTTTTTAACTATCTGTTGTTTTTTAAAGAGTCCAAGCCTTAAGAAGCCAGAACTTGTTACTAGGTTTTTTTTATGAAAATATCTACACATTTTGAATTTCAGTAAAAAAATTTTTAAATGCTACTGTGTTTTAAGTGCTTTGAATGATAGAATTTATAAAAACTTTATTAATAAAAATATAGCAAGTGAAAGATAAAAATAAGTAGTTTCTGCAGACATATTTATATTTTGTATGTCTGAATTAATGAATTAATATTTTTAACATTAACAATTAATATAATTAATATTAATAAATGGCGGCATCTAATTTCTATTAGGTTTTTTTTTTCTAATTTCCTTTAAAGTTCTATAGGGCATATAAAAAATTGTTGTTCATTCGTCTTCTATTATAACATATATACATAGTTGCATGATTATATACCTCAAATGTATATAACGGCTTACGTCTGTTGGATTGTAGCAATCTGAATTTCACTAGATTACTAATTTAGAAGATGAATTTAGAAATAAATCTTTAATTAATCTTATAAATCTTTTAGATTGAAAATGAAAAAGCAAGAATAAAAAACAGCATCTGATTAATTAAATTGCCTTTCTGATTCGATTATCGGGAAGGAATCGGGAACGGCCGTTTCGTCCAACAGGGGACTCATCAGCCCGATCTCCGCCTTCCCCAATTGTAAGAATATAATTATTTACATCACAAAAGAAATATAAATTGCCAAACTGTTTCCTGAAAGCAGAAGAGTTGTAGCCAGATTGTGGTTTCGAAAACATATGTTGGGCGCTCATTGGTAGGTCTTAATTATCGTAATTTCTGTGATGTTAATATTCCGTATTACTAGTATTAAGGGAGACTAGTCTATCAGATGATCTTATAATACCACTAATAATCGCAGTGTACAACTCCTTAACTGAGAACGATGTAAACACTTCTAATCCTTTCCGCTATCCACTTAAAAGCAAAATCGCAATTCTTCATTAAAAACGAAGCGACATCATTTGGATGGCTTCTATGATTCTTCCATGAGAGACCAGTTCACCCTCAGATGAGGAGGATAGTTAAGATGTCTTAAGTGAAGCGAGAATAGAATCCTGTCTGTGCAAGTTACATTGAATCGCGTGCATTGACACAGAGTGATGCTTAAAGGACACGACATCTCACTGGATGGTAAACAGAGAAGCTGTTAAAGCAGCAAATGACCCTTTATATCAGTTGTTTGCCCGGACCGACCAAAGAGTTTTCGGTGTTTTTATCCTGCTGATGACATCTCTTCATCACTACGGCTAAGATGACTGATACGTTTGCCAACACAGGCTTCCCTTAGTCTAAAAATGTAATCTTTACTAGTCTAAACAATTCGCGCAAATGTTCAAATTTCAGATGTTGTCCGGGGTTGTCTATAATATTATTTGAATGATATAAATAAGTCAGTATGTTCTTGGCGGATATCTCCCCTTTTATATGCAATTAAATATACAATTGAAATCCGTTCTTGAACAGACCTTGATATTTAGTGCTGATGAAGTTTTACTCAATACGTTTTTCTATTAAGAAGTAGATATTACAAAAACATGCACATGCACAAACATTATATAAACATTGTAATATACAGACGTTATATAAACATTGCTTATTTATATTTTACTATTGAACTTTTAATTTTATTTCTTGACAATTTTATCTACAGGGCAATCTTGAGGTGCCAATCATCCCATCATTTTTTTATTTTTATTTTATTTTATCAGCTTCTGATCAGGTATAAGCTCCTCTGACCAAAACTCTTTCAGTAAAACCAATTTTTCGGGTAGATTTCCGACCTCAGTCGACACTCAGAAACGGAGTCAATATCTTACTGCAAGACAACCTCGTAATAGAAACTCTCTGCCTTTGATTAATAAGAAAAGACAACTAATCACTGGAACTGAATACCTTCCATAATTTTGTATTTTTAAACAATATTGAGTTTAACTCTTAGAATATTATTTTCAATGTTTTAGGCAACCAATGCTTCATATTTAAAATGTAGTGTAAAATATTTATAATGTAGATATACAGCACAGGAAAGATTAAAAATGCAAAATGGACAGATGATACAAGTCTCTAA
>JAFIDM010012231.1:52047074-52058935 GCA_023159025.1 Thereuonema tuberculata | reverse complement strand
ATGCAGCCATCAAAGTTAATTCTAGTTTGGTGCACTCGGGCATTAATGTAAAGCCTAATCAACGCATCCAAATTTAATGATTTTGAGGCTTCTCAAGATAATAATGTTTAATAGAATTGGCTTATATTAAAGCTTATAACATAATTTGACGTTATTTCATCAAATTTACAACAACATCAAGAGAGATGAATGTCATTTGAAATTATACAGATTTGTTTTTCGAACAATCACTTATTATATGAAAGTTTTGCAATATCTAAGATCTTTTCTTTTCTGTAAAAGTTTAAAAAAAAAACTTATTTCATTTATAGTAGGAATGTAAGTAATATAATGATAGATTAGCTAAACTGTTGAAAGCATTTTTTTTTCATTAAGAAACTTGTTTTTTTTTATAATTCTCTCAAGTAACAGAAGGTGACATTTTTCAAAAGAAGAAAAATATTAAACACATCTGTAAGTAAAAAAAAAAAAAAATTAGCCATTGCATTTTTTTTTTGGCGTTTTTTTTGGGGGAGAATTTCAGATCAAAATGGACAGAAGGGGAAAAAAATCTGTGTCATGTAGATATTGGTGCCGTTTTATGGTTTTGTGTCTTCTTTGCTCTAAAAGTTCCAACACAGAAACGCAAATTCACGATAGGAGGGCGAGTTGAAGAAAACCGATTTACGTAATTTATAGATGTTCCCTGTTGAGATGTCCTGACAAACGTCTGTCGTAGGAAGCTCTCTTATCCAGGAAACGATGCTTCTTTGCAAATAAAAAAGAAAGAAAAAGATCGAAGAACTTCTTTAGAAACCGTAGTTTATAGAATTGAACCTCTCAGGGTATTTTTTTTTTCAATAGGAATTCAAAGGAGAGAATTTTATAAGACTTATTGAGATAATTCGTTAATAACCTTACTGATAAAATTATTCGAATTATTTTCAAAAATAATTAAACACTAAATACGTATATTTATTTCTACATTCATTTTTTTCTGAAGTCCTTTTTACTTGAAAGAAAAATTAAGAAATATATTTACTATTTTGACTTTAATTACTGATATGAAGTTTTTCAAAATTTAAAGGAGGCAATTTTTAGATATACAGTAAAACCTCGTTAAGTCGTCACCCGGATAAGTCGTCACTCCGTTTAAGTCGTCGTTTTCCTTTGGTCCCGATAAGGTCTCGTACACAATAATGTAAAATAACCCTCGTTTACCCGTCACCAAATTTAATTCTACTCTCGATAACTCGTCACCCTCAAAAATGGCCAAATCATCTTCTCCATTTTGCATGCCATCGTGTTGTCTTTTCAGCCCGCCCCTTTAAGAAAGCCTTTACGGGGAATTTTCGACCATGCCTGTCACTTCATTTCTTTCCTACCCCTTCGGAGGATTTGGGTTCTTGCAATCTCGCTGCTAATCATTCAAAGCACACTTCTCGCTGCGACTGTGTCGCGTGTAGACGTTTTCTTGACCGCTCATGAGTGTGACTTCATTTTATAGCGAGTAAGCCCCGCTGTAAGGGCTATTTTTTCTCTTGCAATTTCGTGGTTCGATTACGTTTTTAACATGCCAGGGAAACGAAAACTTACCTCGTAATCTTTTAAAGAAAATAAAGACTTAATTGCACTTTTTGAAAAATCAAATGTTTTGAAAACAGCTTTTGCCAAAGAACACCATATTCCCAGGAGTACATTAAACGATATTCTTTCATCGAAACAAGTAATTGAAGAAGCTGACTACAAAGACAAAAGAAAGAGAATGAGGAAATCGAAGTTTGACCAGATCGAGGAGGTTTTAGTTCGATGGCTAAAACATGCCAGATCGCAAAATGTGCCGATTTCTGCCGTGATTCTCAAAGAAAGAGCCAAGGAAATTGCTAAGGAGTTGAACATTGAAGATTTAGGCGGCAGCAATGGTTGGCTGGAACGTTTCAAAGACAGACATTGCCTTTCTTTTAAAAAGATTAAAATGTGATAACTATAAAAAGTGTTTTTTTTTTATTATTTTCCACTCATTCATTTGCATATATTGATTTCTGAAAATATTGTTTTTCTCACCAAATCCTTCAGCAATTCATGAAAATACTGTATTTCAGTGGGTTTTTTTTTTTTTTTAAATTCTCACTCCGCCTAAGTCGTCAAAAATGTTTGGTCCCTTGAGTGACGACTTAACGAGGTTTTACTGTAGTATCTAAATTAAGCAACAGGAGATCTTCTATTTGTTTCTATTAATTATTCTAGTTTGCTGTTTATAAAATATACGCGATGAATAGGCTCAAGACATAAGTTTTCAAAACTGGGCTTTTTCAAAAGTTAAAGGATAGTTAGACATAGTACAGCTGTGTATTTAGCTAAGAAATTTTCACAAAAAATTAAAAGGGTTAGTTAAAACATTAAAACATAGGAGGTCCAAAGCTTTCGCCTCTCTTTAGATGAGGCTTCTTCAGTGGGAAGTGATCCAAGTAGCTCTCAATTCCTCTATTTAAGGAGAAGAGGACCAATGGAGTGTCCATTGGTGAACTGGAGGACGAATCAGGAAGGACTGACGTCCGGGTGGTGCCCGCTGGTGGAAATTAAATGAACCTAGATGGCAAGAGAACGGAGCACATGGGAATGTTTACAAACAACAGGTAAACTAAAAGAAGGAACGATAATAGGGAGAAAGCGGCAAGAAGGCAAATTAAAATTTAAAAAAAAAAAAAAAAAAATTCTTTTCTTTTTTTCTTCTTCTTCTTTTTTTTTTTTTTTTATTTTTTTGCAAGAAACGGAGGAACGGGTGGTTTGGAGGGGAAGAGGATTGGGAACATGTAAAGGAGGGAACGGGAAGGGGAGGGGGCGGTTCAAGTAGGTAAAGAAGGGCGGGGGGGAGGAAGTATTATTTTAATTTGCCTTCTTGCCTTCTTTCACTTTAATTGCGTAAGAATAAAAACTAATATCAATCAGGAGGGTGAATCGGGCTGATGAGTGCCAAATAAAGACGAAATGGCCGTTCCCAATTCCCTCTGATGTTAAACTTAAAGCGTATTTATGTGCAAGTATTTGATTTGAATTTCTTAAAAAAAAATATTAAAACTAAAAATAAGTTAAAAATTAAAAGACTAGAAGAAAAATAGATTATCTTTTAAATTAGTCTTCCATGGATTCTCTTTAACAAATTATTTCAATCTGATCTTTTACTATTTGAATTTACATCGGAACAAACATCGGAACAAATGTGGAACCCGCAATTATTATTTGAATTTCTTTTAAATTTTTTTTTTTTTCTGTATTATCAGTTGTTGACAAACTCAAAGACGTGATTTGTTTATTTATGTGCAATCTTTGGTTTTCATTTCTTAACTAACATCAATCTTTCAAATACACTAATTTAAGAAAGAAATAAAAATGTGATCGGTCTCGCCCAGGACAACATTTCACAGCAACGAATGAAATGTTGCTTCACTTAATGGATACAGAGTATATTCTATCCCCGAAACTTCCGCTTTTCTTGGTTTCAGAGCTGTTATCTCTAGTGCCTGTTTAAGGAATAAGATCGAAAGAAAAAAAATCACTAAACTCCACTAAATATTCCACTTGGACCCTTTAATCTGTAGTCAAGTGATTTACACATGACCACGGACTCTGTATTAAGAACGACGTTAATAGTCTCTTTTACCAGCAAGGTGAGACTTTGTAATACTGTTCTGTTATTATTCCAATCTTTCTGCTTTATCCCACAAACAATTCAACCTCTTGACATTTTCCAGACATTGAAATATCATCAAGAAATAATTTCTCTAATTATTCCAGTTTCAGTTTCTCCAAAACATTGAATGTAATTTCAACATCAAAGTTCTTGAATAATTTTTAAAATGTAGACATAGATATAATGCAAACTTTTTTTTTAATGCAGAAAGGAAACTATCTAGAAACTGGAAATGTAAGGTAAATGAAGTTTTGTTGATTTTTTTATTAATTTAAAAATTTACAACCTAAAGCTCTAAAAATTTACAGAAATCTAAGAAACAAAAATGATGTGTAAAATCATTTTTTTCCTTAGATTTCTGTAAATTTTTAGAGCTATAGGATACAAAGAAAGAACTTGGTATTTCAATTTATTTTGCTTCAAATAGATTAAAATGAACATAATTTGCAGTTCTGTCTATTCTAAATTCTTTTAATTGCTTATTATCTAGTAAAGTCTTCATTTACACAATTCAATATAGCTGCAAAAAAAATTCTTCACCAGTAGATATTTTTCTTTAATTCGTGTCTTTTATTTTATTTCATGTAATAGCCATTTGATCTGTTTTTGATTTGTCAGTTATGGTATTATTATTATTGTTATTATTATTATTAGTAGTAGTAGTAGTAGTAGTTGTAGTAGTAGTATTGTCAGTTATGATATTATAATGGTAGTATTATTGTTCTAAATTCTTTGCATCATTCTGGAAATTATAAATTTTATAAATTATAAAAGTTGTCAAACTACCTGAGAATTCTAATCTCTATTTATATGCACAATTTTACAGTTCAGTTGTAGAATTATTTATTATATTGAAAGCAATAATGCTGTTTAATGAAAAATATGATTCATTTGCTGAAATATTTCCTTTTCCTTTCTTTTTTAAGTAATTTTAAGAATTTTTTTTCCTAGATTCGACTGCACATTCATATTTTCAGCATAACACAACATGATATCAACAACAAAATCAGAAAACTAGGGCAGCACAAGAATAAATAAAATTGCCTTTCAGATTCAATTCTCGGAGAGAATCGGGAACGGCCGTTTCGTCCTGCATGGGACTCATCAGCCCAATCCACCCTCTCCGATAAAGAACCCAGAAAGATAAGAACATAAGTGAAGGCCACCGTCACACCTGGCAGTGACCCCCTAAACTAAAAAATCAACAAAAATAAATGTTGTGCTAGTTTGCACAAACCAAAAACCTTTTCCTAATAACTGATAGGTTTAAAGGCTTTTATTACAAGGAAATTAAGGTTCCAAAAAGATTATTTAACCTAAATAATAAATTTAACGTGCTGTGAATTTTAATCTAAAACAAAATCAGAAAACAAGCCCTCCGATAATTGAATCTGAAAGGCAATTTTATTTATTCTTGTGCTGTCCTTGTTTTCTAACTTTGTTTTTGATTAAAATTCGCTACACGTTAAATTTATTATTTTGTTACAACATGATATGCTGAGTTGTTTTTCCTGAAATTTGAAAGTTTCCATTTTAAATATTACAGTGAAACTAATTTGTTTTGACGATAGGATGATGCTACGCCAGTTTCATTAACTTATTTTCTTGTAAAACTATGACATGGAAATTTCTTCTTTTATGAATTAGCTTCCGCCGGGCGAAATCATCAGGAAGATTACTTAAACCCCCAACGTAATCTCCAATGTGTATCTTTATCTTGTTTTTATCTTGGGAAATGAAGAGTGGTGCTTGTATGAATTTCTTCTTGTTAAAGAATAAAAATATTAAGAATAAGATATCTCAATTTCATTCCGAAGTTTTTGTATTATAAATTACAGATGTAAAAATTGCAAATCAATAAAAAAATTATCATTTAGCTGTTAGATAAAATAGTTTACTTTGGATAAAGATGAAAATATCACAGTCTATATACTAGCATTTCTGAATGTAGAATTGTTTACTTACTCTCATTAAACAAACGAATCTACTGTAATGGTCGATATACATTTACTGTCAATCTTTTGAAGCTTCAACGTTTCTCTAAAGCTTGAATCTAAACTGCAATGTTTTTTATCATTATTAATATTTAATGAACACATTTCATTTGTCTAAACTGGTTTTTCACTTTCTCTTTATCTACTCTAAACGTATTTATTGAACTCTGTTCCTTTATTTTTTTGTTAAATTTTAAAAGTAAATGATCAGATAGTCTTGATATTCTTGATTACTTATAGTCGATATCTTATAAGATACAATAACAACATTTTTTTTTCGCACCTTATTATTTTTAAAACCAATTCCACGATGTTTTCCATTATCATCATGAACGAATTAATGTTCATGTTAATCAGTAGAATATGGAAAAAATATAGTTTGAAAATAAGTTGTATTTCCAACTAACGTTATTGGATAGTGAAAAACTAAAAATGGTCAAAACTTGTTTCTGTTGTGTAAAATAGAAATCTTAAAAACAAATTGATATTTCGAACGTCTAATATATTAAAAAAAAGAAGTAATTATAAGGATTCAGCTCATTTTAAGCGAGAAATTACACATTTTGAGCATGCTGTTCTCAAACATAATAAATGTACTAGATTCAAAATAAACTTTATAGTTTAATGACGAATTCTTGTGATAATTACAGTACAATATTTTGTCAGTTTTAATTATGTACAGGATGTTCAGGCTATATACTGAAGATAATTCAAAAGAAAACATGAAATGAGATATATGCATTAAAAAATTATTATATCGATGAAATTTGGAATTTGGATTAATGAAAAGGATTTTTTTCTGACAATTAGAATAAATCTTTTTAAAAAGCTTGAATTGACAGGATTTTTTTTTCTAAACTGCTTACTCTTAGTATAAGAAATTAACATACAAAAAGATTCTTTTATTGATTTATTGATTTCCAAGGAGTTTCCCATTTTCTTCACGAAAAAAAGAATTGCCTTTGGAGTTATATAATACAAACATGTATTTCAATTCTTTATTTAGCTTTCAAGTCAGTATCGTTTCTACATCAGGTGGAAATATCTTCTGAAAAAATAATCCACACACGTTTTTTTTTTAATTTTTTTTAAATAAAAAACCTTTTTTAAATTGTTCTCAGTATGGATTTTCATTCAGGCAAATAGATTTCAAGTCGAACTCGAAGGCTGTAAAGAAAAGAAGACTTACATTAATATTTAGTACTTGTAATTACTATAAAGTTTGTAAGTTAATATAATTTCAATAATAAATACAATATGAATATAATAATAAGCAAATCAAGAAATTTAATTGAAAAGATGAATTAAATTTCTTGAGTGATTTTATATAAGTCTTATAACTCGTATAAATCATATGAGTTAAATATAATCTACAGTAGATTTTCAGAATGACTGAAAGTAAGGTAAATTTTTAACAAAGTCCATTATATATGTGAAAAAAAGCTAAACTTTAGAGACTTGTATCATCTGTCCATTTTGCATTTTTAATCTTTCCTGGGCTATATATCTACATTATGAAATATTTTACTCTACATTTTAAATATGAAGCATTGGTTGCCTAAAACATTGAAAATAATATTCTAAGAGTTAAACTCAATATTGTTTAAAAATACAAAATTATGGAAGGTATTCAGTTCCAGTGATTAGTTGTCTTTTCTTATTAATCAAAGGCAGAGCGTTTTTATTACGAGGTTGTCTTGCAGTAAGATATTGACTCCGTTTTTGAGTGTCGACTGAGGTCGGAAATCTACCGGGAAAATTGTTTTTAATGAAAGAGTTGTGGTCAGAGAATCCTATGTCTGATCGGAAGCTGATAAAAGAAAATAAAAATTAAAAAAAATGATGGGATGATTGGCACCTCAAGATTGCCCTGTAGATAAAATTATCAAGAAATAAAATTAAAAGTTCATTAGTAAAGTATAAATAATGAATGTTTATATAACGTCTGTATATTATAATGTTTATATAATGTTTGTGCGTGTGTATGTTTTGGTAATATCTACTTCTTAATAGAAAACATATTATCTTAGCCGTAGTGATGAAGCAATGTCATCAGGAATGATATAAAAACACCGGAACTCATATACATCGAAAAGGCTGTGGTCGGTTCAGGCAAACAACTGATATAAAGGGTCATTTGCTGCTTTAACAGCTTTTCAGTTTCCCATCCAGAGAGCATCACTCTGTGCCAATACACGTGATTCAATATAACTTGCACAGACAGGATTTTATTCTCGCTTCACTTAAGACATCTTAACCATCCTACTCATCTGAGGGTGAACTGGTCTCTTATGCAAGAATCATAGAAGCCATCCAAATGACGTCACTTCGTTTTTAATGAAAAATTGCGGTTTCTCCTTGAAGTGAATAACGAAAAGGATTAGGAAGTGTTTAGATCGTTCTCAGTTATGGAGCTGTACACTGCCATTATTAGTGGTATCATGATAAGATCATCTGATAGAATAGTCTCCCCTAGTAATAGTAATACAGAATACTAACATCACAGAAATTACGATAACTAAGACCTACCAATGAGCGTCCATTATATGTTTTCGAAACCACAATCTGGCTACAACTCTTCTGCTTTCAGGAAACAGTTTGGCAATTTATATTTCTTTTGTGATGCAAATAATTATATTCTTACAATTGGGGAAGGCGGAGATCGGGCTGATGAGTCCCCTGTTGGACGAAACGGCCGTTCCCGATTCCTTCTCGATAATCGAATCAGAAAGGCAATTAAATTAATCAGATGCTGTTTTTTATTCTTGCTTTTTCATTTTCAATCTAAAAGATTTATAAGATTAATTAAAGATTTATTTCTAAATTTATCTTCTAAATTAGTAATCTAGAGAAATTAAGATTGCTACAATCCAACATAGGCCAGTCAAATTGTACATTAAAAATGCAAAACGCGATGCAAAGCTGCATTTTTGGTATGTTATTTGGATCCGTTAGGGAAGTGTGAAACTATGTTTTGCAAGCAAAAAAAAGTTGTGCTAGCTGAGTAATACGTGAAAAACTGCAAAATTTTCGGACTTTTTGAAGTTTCTGCAGTTTAATTCACAAACTATGCGTATTTTGAAATTAGTTGTCATTAACACTTTGAAAGTATATTAAATTTGTGACATTTTAAGGCCACCCACAGCTCCGTATGTCTAATACGTTTTGAGATATGGCACTTCAAAAATTGCCATATTTTCGCTTATTTTCCAAAAATTCAGTTTCCTTTTTGTTTTCAGCCACATATCTGCACAACAGCTCATCCTGCAATAAAAATTATAAGAAGCTACATTTTAGCACATTTAATTACCTTTCATTTAAGCGCAGAACGGGGTCAGTAGACCATATAGTTCTCTTGCAATCGCTAAAAAATTAAAAATTGCGAAAATAGATTTTTAAGATATGGGCCTAACCTAAACACTGCTAATATGAAATGTGGGCATTAGGTGAAAGAAAAAACCAGGTAAAAAGGTGTTACATCTATTGACATTTGTTACGTTACATAAATAATTAAAATGTTATAAAAATTTAAAGTTTCATTTTTTGGAGGGTCCCGGTTGATCATCTTGATGAGACAACTGTTGTTGAGACAACATCTCCTCCAAAGGGAAAGATTTGAAGATGTATTCTTCGAAAAATAATGTCTATCAAGCAATGGAACTGTTGGAGGCTCTGAAGTCAATTGCCACGTGGCAGAAGAATTGGGAATTGATGGGATCAAAAAGATCACGGGAAACTCGTATGGGAAAGTTGGCTTCAAACGAAAAGACAAGGTACGAACCTTGTCGTCAGTTACCGTTAAAGTGCAAAACAAGCAGGTTGAAATAGATTCTCTCAACATTTTCCAAAGGCTCTGTATCGCAAAACAGACAGATAAGAACCTGAAAGAGTACTTCAAATACGAGTTGGCTCCCTACCCAATGGCTTTATTTTGTGAAGAGGGGATGCGTAAAGGCACAAAATCAAGCTTTTACTCAGCTTTTACCCCACTCCCCGCAAACATCCCTATAGGAAACCATATATTCGTTGTTATGGATGGAGGCTACTTGCTCCATAAGGTCATCTGGCACCAGAATAGGTCAATCAGGGAAATAGTAGCTGCTTACGTCAGCTACACATTAAGACACTTTGGGAGGAATAAGGCAGTTGTGTTTGACGGCTACCCAGAAGATGGGGTAACAAGAAACACAAAAACTGTAGAAAGGTTACGTCGGTATGCACTTCATCATGCAGCGACATAATGTTCGAAGATTCAACATTGATCAAGGTGTCCCAGGAGAAATTGCTGTCAACCGATAACAACAAGCGGTGCATGATCGACTTCCTATGTTCAAAATTGGAAAACGAGGGATCCAAACAAAGCAAGCAACAGAGGACGCAGACTGCACCATAGTCAGAACAGCGCTAAACAAGAGCAGATCCTATGAAAAAGTAATAATAGTTAGAGAGGATGTGGACCTCTTGTTACTCCTAAATGGATTGGGATCTAGTGTGGACAATATGTTCTTCCACAAAAGTGGCAGGAGTGAATCAGGCTCTCCGCAGTTTTCCTCTACATCTTTCAATCCCGGAGAGCTATCTTTTCCTCCTGTATTATTTGTGCACGCCTTTACCGTATGCGACACTATTTCTGCCCTTGTCTGGCTTGGAAAGTGAAGATGTTGGGCGCCCTTCGGCTGGTTGATGTAGGAATACGGCTGGTTGATGTGGCTACCATTTTCCTACAGTCGGATGCCACTCATGACGAAATAGCCGCTGCTAGAAATAAGCTTCTTGTGGCTCTGTATGGAGGAGGAGTCACCAGCACTCTTCACACTCTCCGTTACGAAATCTTCGTGCGATCAGCTGCCAACGCCAAGGTGCATATGGCTCGTCTGCCCCCAACTGAAGAGGCTGCAGCTCAACATGCATATCTAACATACCATCAGGTTCAGGAATGGTTGGGGGTAGAAAAAGAACCACCGAACTGGGGCTGGACAAATAACCAGCAAGGGCTGTTACCCGTGACTTCCACAAAGGACCCAGCTCCTCCAACTTTCCTAAAATTCATATCAAGCAAGTGCCGCAAAGGGTGCAATGGACGAGGTTGCACGTGCAGGGCTAAAGTGCTCTGTTCTCTGTCATTTCTGTCGGGACAAGTCATGCCAAAATGTCCCCACAATTGAAATAGGACTCCGACAACGAAGAATACATCGACAAATATTTCCCTGTGGAGGAGATGTTGTCTCAGCAACAGTGGTCTCATCAAGATAATCAACCGGGACCCTCCAAAAAATGTAAACTTTAATTTTTCACAACATTTAAAATTGTTTTCTATAACATAATAAATGTCAACAGACATAACAACTTTTTACCTGGCTTTTTCATTCACCTAATGCCCACAATTTCATGTTAGCAGTGTTTAGGTTAGGCCCATATCTTAAAAATCTATTTTCGCAATTTTTAATTTTTTAGCGATTCCAAGAGAACTATATGGTCTACTGACCCCGTTTTGCGCTTAAATGAAAGATAATTAAATGTGCTAAAATGTAGTTTCTTATAATTTTTATTGTAGGATGAGCGGTTGTGCAGATATGTGGCTGAAAACAAAAGGGAAACTGAATTTTTGGAAAACATGCGAAAATATGACAATTTTTGAAGTGCCCTATCTCAAAACTTATTAGACATACGGAGCTGTGGGTGGGCTTAAATTGTCACAAATTTAATATACTTTCAAAATGATAATGACAACTAATTTCAAAATACGCATAGTTTGTGAATTAAACTGCAGAAACTTCAAAAAGTCCGAAAATTTTGCAGTTTTTCACGTATTACTCAGCTAGCACAACTTTTTTTTGCTTGCAAAACATAGTTTCACACTTCCCTAACGGATCCAAATAACATACCAAAAATGCAGCTTTACATCGCGTTTTGCGTTTTTAACGGTTTTTTTTGTACGATTTGACTGGCCTAATAGGCCAGTCAATAAAAACATCCAACATCGCAAACGCGCATGTATCTACGATTTTTTTATATGTTGTTAGGACCCCTGAGAGTAGTTTATACCCAAGTTTGCAACCCTGAAAATCCTGTGCTACTCCCGTGATGTTCGAAAAACTGCGAGATTCTGGCACTTGTTTCAGGTTTTGTGAAAAAACTACCGTAAGGAAACGTTTTTGGGTTCCTTCACGGTATACTTTTGTAAAGCAAACTAAATT
>JAFIDM010012231.1:52032911-52046974 GCA_023159025.1 Thereuonema tuberculata | reverse complement strand
AATATTTTTTTGTGCTTTATATACTCTCAGGTAAATTTATAAGAAATAATGTAAACAGATAAACAGCCAGTATTTGTGTACTGTAGTATGAAAAATTGTTAAGTTTTATTAAGAAAAGAAGGAAACAGCAGTACTGCTGAAGCACGTCGTAAAAATATGCGGCATATATCCATATATTTATTATTTTCCTAGCTCTCCCTTACTCACAAGATTTCATGATTTTTCCTTATTCAATTCTGCTTTCCTGTCTTTGTCGAAACCTTTAAGTACAATCGATAGGCCTTTGATAGATATGATGAACAGAAGTGGTCCAAGATTAGATTTCGAAGATTAGATATTGTCTTTCCATTTTCTTTTCAATGGTTTCTCTCAGAAAAGAAAGAGATCATTGAAAAATAAATGGACGAGCTCTCAAAATCTTACCCAGTCTCGAAAAATTAAACTAAAAGGATCTCTAAAGAGTTGAGAGAGATATTAAGAAAGAGATGCCAAGCAAGGAAATAAAGAGAAGCTTCTTATATGAAGGAAATAAAAAGAAGAAAACATATATATATATATATATTGAACTGGCAAAACTCAAAACTGGTGCTTCGAGTTTCGCAAAGCAAAGATTTCAATCAATCATTTGCAATTTTGAAAATTTAGAAAGTATAGAATAAAAGAATAAAATTAACTTATATTACTAAACATAAAAAGCCGGACAGTGATGTGAAATTTGGAAAATGCCAATATAAAATTCAAATCACTGTTTCTATGGAGATACGGCCTAATTTACCTCCACGTCATCAGCGGCATGCTGGTTGGACTGCTGGAAAAAGAGATATAGAATTCGGCAATTAAATGTATCTGTATAACTTTTGTATTTGTTGAAATATACATTTAAACCTACACGATTTATTTTATTTACAATTTTCGTTTTAACCGAGTTTTTGGTTATCCGAGATAATCTTGGTCTACATTAACTCGGATAATCGGGACTCTGCTGTATATATCAATTTTATTGAAACTAAATAATTCTTTTTCTGTCTTTATAGGTTTAAATCTAAAGTTTTTATTATTTTTAAATATATTTTAGGTGAAAAGAAATATGGAAAAAAATACATTGGTCGATGTTAACATATTCAACCAATAATCTCCGTTGTACGACAGAGATACAATAAATAAAAAATTGCTATACATAAAAGTTGGAAAGTTAGATAAACACAACAGACTCATTGTATCAACAATTAATTATCATGTCACAATAGAAAAATAAATAGATATGAAATAGCATATAAGAATAAAGATTGCATAGAAGGATTAAATATTTTCTTGTGAAGCTTTAATAGGTAGTCTGAATATATTATCTATTGACATAATAATTTAATTTGATATAATTATATTAATAATCTGGCGTAATTTTAAATCTCAGAAATAAAGTTTTTGACTGAATATAAAATGCTACATCGAATTTTAATAGCTACTTTTCATGTGGAAGAGTTAACAGATCTGAATAAATTAATTAACAAACCCAGTGGCGTACCAATGCCTTTGGGGGCCCGGGGCGGGAGTTCCATTATTCCACAACCAAAAAAAAAAAAACGGAATCTCCAATTCAACAACCAAAAAATACTTCTTGGCTGGATGGGGTCCCAAGGCTGACTGGTGGGGCCCCCTACGCTTGCTCGCTTGCTTTTACAACCAAAAAAAAAAGGAAATAATCCAGCTGGTGGGGACCGCCCCCCCCCCCCCCTGGAAACTAAACAAACCTTAACTAAATTATTCGAAAGGATCTCATTATTTAGTCTTTTAGGCTTTTTAAATTAAAAAAAAAAATAACTAGGAATTGAAAGGATAATTGTCAGTATGTTATTGCGTTTCTTAAAATGTATCTAGTATAATATATACAATATAATAAAAATTACAATGAAATAAATTTTTCTTAGTGAATATTTATTTAAAAAAACAGCCCACGTCAGAAAAAGAACAAAGAGTAAAAATTTGGGAAAGTAATGGATTTTCCATTTATCTACGAATACAAGAAAACAGTATTTAGAAATCCTCTGGTTACGATATTGGCTGAGGATAAACATGATCAAGTTGTGTTTGTAATATTGAAGTTAAAAACATTCTGAAGAATACATAAATTGTTCGATCAATTTATAAAGATCTCCCCTGGCCCAATGAAATACCTCACATTCAACAGTCATGTGAACAGACAACACAAATGAAATAGAAGTTCACACTGCCTCATCAGTGCATTGATTCACAGTATGAAAATGGGAAAAGCTGTTGATTCTCAACACGGAATGATCCTGAAAATAATATAAATGTACTACTATAAATAATATACATAAGCTCATAATATAATTACACTACTACCTCGTTTATCCGGCCCTCGTTGATCCGGATCTCCGGATAATCCGGATCAGATTTGTAGACATTTTTTTTTATTTAATGTTCACATAGATATGAATTTTACCTATGATAACAAGAACATAACTATAAGTACGCCAAACATTCGCTTGTTATTTTGATTAAATCTACAGTTCCTGCATAGATTGTACAATAAATTATGGTAATAAATGCTTTTTGTCGTGTTTAAGAAAGCTTTACTGGAGTAATATTGTTACGAAACATGGTTTTTTATCGTAATAAACGGTAAGTCTGCTTATTTAAGGATTTGTTTTGCTTATTACCCATATTACCCGGATTATCCGGATTTTCGATTTTCCGGATTGCCTTTGGTTCCAGTTAGTCCGGATAAAGAAGGTTGTAGTGTAATTCAAAAAACTAGTAATCTGTACATTACTAAAATCTTTTCCGTCTGTCCGGCGCAGTTCAACAATGGACGAGGGTGTGTCTGTGGAATTGTTGCGAATGCAAAAGGCGCACTTGTTGTGATTGTGTGATTTCCAATATTCACAATGGTAGTGCAATAATGGAAAACGGATGTTCAGTTTTTATTGTTGCGAGGAAGTCGACAAATGCAAAATTAGCATTGTTGAACTTCAAAAGGTTGCGTTCTCTCCGTCAACAATGGCGAGCGCTATTAAATAATGAGTTCCTTCAAAAAGGAATAATATATCACTATTTGCTCAACTATTCAACAAATCATAACCGCTTTCATTGGAAGCGATTCTTCTTGGATTATCCGTGCTCTTAAATAACAACCAATATAAATTCCTAACCTTATAAACTAAATTTACTGTAAATTCAAAAAATCACCAAGCCAAATTGTTAACAGTAAATAAGGTTAGGAATGTATATTGGTTGTTATTTAAGAGCACGGGCTGATTATATATTTTCATACATCACATATTATAAACGATATTGTGAAAGATATTGAGAGGAAACGATTGGAAAGAATACAACAGACAGATTTGGATCGAAAGAATGAAGCCGAACGTAAAAGACTGTCAAGAGCTAAGGAGACAACGGAAGAGATATAAGAGAGACAAAGGTTAGACGCCGAACGACATCAGGCGGAGAGAGAGAGAGACAGAGACTTTAGGTCCCCGAACTGTACTTCATCTAACATCCATCTCAACATATCTATTCTTCAAACATCTATATCGATCAATCTGTACACGGGGGCCTAGTATATAATAAAAATAATAATATAAAAATGTAATAATAAAACTAATAATATCAATAAACTAATCAATGCACAAATCATACTCGTAATTCACATATATGAACCTAATCACCTTAATATATAAAAGGTAAAACCCACTAACTGACTGACTCATAATGGTACAGCCGAAACTTCTAAACTTGGGATGGGTGCCCCTCATGACATAGCCGCTCACTAAGAACGGATTTTTAGAAATACAGTCTCAAAAGAGGTGAAAAAGGGAGTGGAAACTTTCTTGAAGGGTATGCGTATCCCTGAAACCGCTTGAATTGGAAACACGAAATTTGGCATGAGTATTCTTTGTAGTCAACGAACTTTCGATATTCGCATCCTAAGGGGTGAAAACTGGGAGAGGGGCAAAATTTCTTGAAGGATACAGACATTCTACCTCTGAAACCGCTTAAGCTAGAAATGTTATACTCGGGAAAAATACACTTTGTAAAAAAATTAAGAAATACATGTTCGACGGTTTTTCGAAAAAAAAGTTCCCGAAGTGTGAACGGAGAGGTGGTGGGTTAGTGTCCTCAGTGACTTATCAACGCACAGTCGAAACTGCTAAACTTAGGAACTTTTCTTCTTTTGAAATGTAAAATGAACGTTACTTTCTAGAATTAGATTAAACGTTTTGTGAGGATCAAACTTTTACCCTAAGGAGTGGGAAGTCCATTTGTCCTCAGATCTTGATTAAATTTGATATCTAGAGGTTTTCAGGTTACAAAATACGAATATAAAGTTAATTTGTAGTATTAAACTAAAACAAAGATTTTGTAAACTAAATTAGGATCTCTATAAAACAGAAGAAAGAACAACTTATCATTAACATTCAAACATTTTATATTTTAAATATCTTCTGAATGATTATATAAAATTACATCAATTATTCAAATCATTAATGCCTCATCAAAATTTTCGTAGATGGACTTTGACTCTTTTCTGGGAAATTGTTTAGGTACTAAAGGAAAAAAAAAATGCAACATCTGCAAAAAGTTGTGTGGGAAAGAGGAAGTACGTGGAAATGCATGGAAAGGATTAGTTTTGCGGACGGATCGAACAGATTGGACAAGCAGCAGCTTTTGTCACAGATGTAGAGCTGTTGATCAGCGATCAAGACTACAAAGCTTCCTGGTTGACCAAATATTGACGACATTGTTCTGAAATAAGAAATCCTTATGCAGAAGTCGACAGCCTTTCCAACAATTAACACACTTTAAGCGTGGAAGAATCATCGGCCTTAAAGAGATGTAGTCCTCCGTGTTGGTCTTTCTTATGAATATGACGCCAGTGGCTTTAAGAAGAATCCAGCACATGGCAAGGATAGGTAAGACCACGGAGTCAGAGGAAGACCACATCACGCAATGTCTTTTGCCCCTATTTGCGACTATGGCATTGCAAGACAAGTTCGCGACTGTAACGCACCTCTAAAGGAACTAGCATCAGATAAACCCCTCGAATACCTACCACGCGGAAGATAAAAATCAGTTTTCTATAACTTACTTTTCATTGCGAGCTTTTCGTCCTGCACTGCTTTTACCTCTCACGTCTGCCAACATCTATTGCCTCATACAGAAATAGAACAAGCAGGAATGACGTACTGTGGTATTTAGTGACGAATCTGATTTCTGGTCAATAAAGCGGCAGACAACGTGTTTATCACGATCTAAAAAAGGAACGCCACACAGTGCTTGCGACAGTGTCTTGTATGATGATGTGGCAAGTCTTTCGTTGTGCATCTCGATCGCAGATTGTTATCATAAGAGAATCTCTAACTGTCCAATGTTATGTTATCAATATTTTGCAGCCAGTTGCTGTCCCATTTCTTTGCATGGAGCCTTTCATCAGCAAAATAATGTATGTCACCACACAGCCCCATAAGTCTCCATTACCAACACGAGTTCTACCCCATGCCAGCGTGCTTTCGACCTTTCCTCTACTGAAAGTATGAGGTATATCTTTCCAACAACATTCAGAAAGTGCACCAACCATTATCGCTCATTTTGTACACCGACTTCACGCTATTAAGCATTCTGTCCTTTAGGAGAACATTACATTGCTGTACAATAGCCTTCCTTGCAGTGTTCATGCATTCATTGCTGCACGGGTCGTTCACATCTCATTAAGTGTTCCATTTCTCTTCTGAAAATGATAATTTTCCATATTTGCTCTTGATTAAGTAATGAACAGCACATTTCATTACATGCCAAAGGCTGCCTGAATTTCAATTAAATGACACACCTCCTTCTAATTGCTATTTTTTCCCTTGGGTGTAGTTGAAGAATTATTTCAGAGGGTCCACGCCGGTGTTGTTACGGTCTACAAAATCTGGCAGAATGCTGGAGACATGGGAACGCTATGAACGAACTATGGCCAATGAAAAGTCATTCACCATCGAGGATGTCGTCTGTCAGTAGTGGTGTCCACTATTAATAGTATGACCGTTAAACAAATAAACAGGAATTTCAACGAAAGGATACCCCAAAATATATCGCAGTAACAGTACGGAACCATTCTCTCCATAGGTCTCCACTTCCAATTGCCAAATTGATTAGCACACATTGCCAAACGTCTCTTGCATTTGACAGGAACCACTGGACTGTGGAAGATTAGTCTTCTCTGATGGATCACAGTTCTAGCTATTACGAGTATATCAGAATGACCTCCACAACATTCTTTGATATTCTCGAGAGAATCAGTTTAAAACCAACAATACGGATTGAGGAATCCCTTGATACAACTTGCTACTTGTTCAGTGTTGCAGATAAAGATCATCCCTTCACGATAATGGTATTTCAAGAACGAAACGGCATGTTCCAAGTATAACATGGCATGTCCTGTCGCACAGGTTGTGTGCAAATGATTCGCCGAACACGAAGCGGAATGCACTGATTTTCTAGGTCGCTGATTTGAATTCCATTGAGCAAGTTTTAGATCAGATTGATAAAGGAATTCACAATTTCGATGCACCACCAAGCGCTCCAGCAAAGTTATGGACTGCACTATCGACAAACCAGTATATCATATCTCCAGCAACCTTACGAAATCTCATCGAGTCATATCTCGAAATATAGCTGTTTTATTTTGGCAGCGAAAAAGGGCAGTACCTGTCATTTGGTTTGTGATCATAATTTAATTGTACAATGTAATTGCAAAAAAATATAAATCACACCTCACTGTTTTAAGATATATCTTTAATTAAATTAATTTCTTTTATATGAGCGTTGCTATACGGGTGCAACGATCAAGTGTTCTAGAGATCTTTTAATAATAATCAACTTTAGAAAGGGCTGGAAACTTCTAGTCAAGTCTAGACAAATAAAATTTTATGAAAAAAATAATACAAGTTCAATATATTTTGTTTTATGTTTTTATTATAGTGTTTTGCGAAAAATCGATTGCGAATATTTTTTGTTTAAATTCACTTAGTAGTACTGTACTTTAAATTTTTCTTTTATAAGTTAAGACAGAGTATAGTAAAAATAGGATTATTACGTCAGATCAATTATAAATAAGGCTACTTTCACAGCATGAGTTTAGTCTGGATAGAAAGAGAACCAATCTCTGCTTCGTTCATCAGACGAAGTAATCTTTAAATTCGCTAATAATTTGAAATTATATGATAGTCTAATCGTCTGTGTCCAGAGTTATGGTTCCAAGCAAAAATATGTTCACATTTAATTGGGAATTGGTAGATTAAAGTGAGTCTTCTAGCCTTTGTGTTGCAATCAGGCACATATTCAACTGAAATCAGATTGAAAATGAATTGAGTCAATCGTAAGAAACTTGCCATTCAGTTTATATATCTTATGTATTCATTTTTTATGATAAGTAAAATGAAGTTAAGTTTTAAGCTATTTGATGATATTTTATTTTTATGATAAGATTGTTTAAGTTTTAAAGTTTTAAGCTATTTGATGATATTTTATTATAAAAAAATTTTAGCTTTACAAAAAAATAGTATTTTTTTTATTCTTCTTTATGTTTGCCTAAGGCTAAGGAAATAATGGGAAGTCGTTATACTCTCTTCTTTCACAAGTCATGTATATTAAAGAAAGTTGGTAGTCATCTATATCTGTTAAAATAAAAAAAGAAGACAATAAATAATAAATTGGCAATCTTTTTTTTTTCAAAGAAGATTAAATAAGTTATGAAATTACTTACTTATTTAGATTTTTCTTATCTAATAAACAGCTTAAAAGTTGTTGTCGGCATACAGGGTATACAGGGTGATTCAAAATTTCCTGCACAAACTTTAAAAGTAGACCCAAGTCAGGAATGCAAATTTTGAATCATCCTGTATATAAAAAATGACAAGAAAAAGAAAACAGCACATGAACAAAATGAGGAATTGCCTTTCTGATTTTAGATTATGGGAAGGAAATTGGGAACTGCCGTTTCGTCCTTCTGCAGACTCATCAGCCCAATTTCCTTCCCATAATCTAAAATCAGAAAGGCAATTCCTCATTTTGTTCATGTGCTGTTTTCTTTTTCTTGTCATTTTTTACCTATTATCCCAGCACGTTAAACTTTCTTTATTATCCTGTATATAATTACCAAATTTATCACCATGAAATTTTTATATGATGTTTACGTAGCTCAAAATGTACGACCTCCGTTGTTTGAAATCTGAATTTTGATCGAATATTAGTAAAAACAAAGTGTGGATAATAAAAGTATCCGTACTTATATTTTTTTCTGTACAGCATTTCAACGAAATAAAAGATCCTTCTCTTTCTGGTGGGAATCAATATGTTCCTAACTATTAGTTTTGATTTAATGCTGTGCAATCAGATAAAATAGTTACTAAATAAATTGAGATGAAGGATTAAAGAAATCCCATTTGAAAATGGAAATCAAATTAATTCAATTGGATGTAGCAATTTGTACAATTTGTATATATTCGATAACTGGTAATCAAATGGCGAATTTCGTCATAGCAATTAAACATATTCTTTCCTAGGATAACGTTCATGATATACTTTAAAAGAGATATTTTCAGAACCGAAAGAGTCTGTACAATGAGTGGTCAATTAGATGTAGTATGCGAAAAATACTGTGAATAAGAATTTGCGAACCAATAAGGCTGTAAATTGAAGAGGTTTCAAATTGCACTTTAAATCTGGAATGCTATATTTACAATTCTAAAAAAATTAATCAGTAATTTGTGAGAAGGTTTATTAAAAGAAAGGACAGTTAACAATGCTGATCCCATGGGCTACACAAGATAGAACCTTATAAGAACAAAAGGGTTAATCCCTGAATGCTGTATTCAGATCTGTTTTAACTTTACTAAACCAGAAATTACTGAAAGATTTGTTTAGTGCAAACTATCTCATATGAAGCGATAACAATGCAGTATACTGCCATTTTTTTCGTAAAGGTTCAAACATCTAATAAAATAAGAGGATTTTTTTTCCGTATCAAAAGCTACATAGACAAAGATAGTAGTATGCTTCAATAAAATATTATTTATATTTACTGATAAAATGTTTTACTTTGCATACAACACTAAAGCCGAGTCTAAAGTATGATAATTTTGGAAAGTTTTGAGAAAGCTGGATTTCCAAGTGGTTTCAGAAAAGATATGTTGTAATCGAAAACAAAAAGATGTATGAACATGGTAATAAATGATAAAATGCTTGGATGAAAGACAGAAATTAATGGAAAATAACATTCGAATAAATCATAGAATAAAGATTTGTTAAAAAACAAAACTACAATTTTATAAAACTTATGGAAATAAAGCTTAACGTGCATTGCAATTATTAACAAAACTAAATTGTTATTTGATTAAAAGATTTTACGTGTCGTTAAAACTATCTGTGTGAGCCAAAGATTCGTGTCTTTCAGCCATTTCCACGACGACCTCCGAAGGGAGGAAAGCTGTAACGGCAGGGGGGTAAATTTTTTGTTTTTTTTTACATGCATTTGAAGAAGATATCTGAAAAATGAGGTATCGAAACGTACGTCGTGCCATAACTTGTTTTTAAAGGTGTTTTAAAAGTATTTTTAGTTTTTAAATATTTTTAAAAGCATTTTAACATTGTATATGCGACCAAGTGTCGAATCTTTGGCTCACACAGATAGTTTTAACGACACGTAAAATCTTTTAATCATTTAGAAAGTAGTTTCAAAGTAAGGTCAAACAAATATAACAAAGCATTCAAATATTGAAACCCTTTATTTTTCCTTAATTTATAACCATTCTTTAAGAAATTTAAATAAGTTGAAACAAAAATTACTGCAACAAAAACATTTTGACTGAAGTTTTTGGGTTTAAAAACAGATGTTTAATGAGGCAAGAAAGAGTTTTGCTATAGGAACAAATTTATTACAGAAAGGTCACTCTTAAAAATTTTAGAAAGAGTGTTTTCCGCAGTGAAATTAATTCAGAAGAAAACATTTGTATTCAGAACATTTAATATACTACTATTAATTACAAAGCCATATTGGCTTCCACTCGAAAGATACACAACAAACAGACAAAGTTATAGAGCGCCATTTGGCTCTTAACATCCAAATTATAATAACAGCGCTACACGCCAGATTAAACGTTGTTATCCAACAGAAAACGAGCAAACCAGCTGAAAGCTCTAAACATCTTTAAGGGGACTTCCAAGGCTTTGATAGGTAGACGCAAGTGAAAGATATATCCATTAGTTACGATGGATTCGAAAGAATAACCGACATGTCAAGTAAATGCTATAAAATACAAATAAAACTAAGGGCAAGATCGAAGACTGATCAAAGTTCATGAAACTTTATCGTTTCTTTGTTTATTTAACAAAGTAGGAGTTATTTTTAAATTTCAACATGCACTATGATAAAGAAAATAAAAAATGATATTTTATGATAAAATAAAATAAAGCAAAGAACATTTAACGCTTTCTAATTTCAGAAGGCATTAATTGTATCAATGTAATAAGATAAAAGTATTCCACTATAGACCTAATGTTGCCTTTGTGGTCGAGACAGATAGGGTTTTCAGCGTTCCATTATCAACGATACTAATTTGAGGTCGGGTGGTCTTCCCTATGCCTACCCGTCTTTATCTCCCAGCAAAGCAACCATGTTCCCATGTACGTAGGGCTGAATGAACCCAAAGATCCCTCTGAAAGAGAAACACCCAAGACAAAATCTGACCTCTGCCAGAAATTGAATCCAGCTCCTTTAGCCCGCAGCTTAGTGCGCGACCATTGGCCAGCTGGCCATGATTTATCTAAAAGCTATTTCTTTAAAATATGTATGGTTTCATTTATGAATAAAATATTTCTACACTATTTCTACTTCGGCGAAGAGTTTTTATTGTTGAGGAGAGATTCAGATTACAATTAATCATTACCACTAACAATCAATAATGTTGTAAATTTAGAAAATTTTGTAAATCTTTAATTCAGCATTGTTGCTATCAAAATGCACTTTAGAATTATATTAATACTTGCTCCGTGATAAATTTGGACAATTTAGTTTTTTATCACAATGAAATAAACTTACCTTGTTCTTTGCTATTTCCATATTAACCGCAGATTCTTCTTCGCTGTGATCAAGGATTTCTTATTGAGATTGTAATGTCAATTCATGTAAACAAAATGACTATTACTGGCTGAACATTTCTACCACTTGGTTCTACTATAATTTTCTGATATAAATTCATTATGGAAATCAAAAATCATTAATAACTGATACGATTTTCTTTTGTTTTTCGATTTACAAATAATTTTAGAGGAAAAAATATTTCAAAATCCTTCAAACAGCGTATTTCGAAGTTGAAATCTTTTTTTAACTTCAGAATAAATCAAATGGTCTTAAGAATTTCTTATCATGTTAGCCTACATAAAAATCCAAGGATTAAATTGTAATCAACTGAACTTACCTTTGGCAATGGCTTCGGGTTTTTACAGTGAATGCCGCCGATTCGAATTGTATTTGGTAGAAAAGGTCTTGGTACGTCCATCAGAGGATCTGAATTGATTAGAACCAAAGATACATTCTTTCTTGCCTCTGAAACTGAAACAGCTCCGGGTATATGTTGAGAAACAACAGAGTCTGCAATATATTCGAGATATTTTCCTAGAAGTAGACAGACTACGAACAAAGAAAGATAATTAAGAAAGAAGATATAATTTGTGTTTATTATTTTCTAAAGATTTCTTTCAAACAGCGAAACAACATACCTGTTGACAGTAGAGTGTTTAACAATCTCTCAGTGAAAGACATTCGTGTGTAGAATTTACTGAACATATTCGGTACATAAGCATAGGGTGTAGGAACAAGACTGAAATACGATGTCCTGGAATCCATTATTGTTGTACAGATCTGAACAATTGGTGCATCAAACATTGAGGCGAAAGGAAGGACATGATAATTAAATAACGTATCAGTCAAAATAAGATCATACTTAGGTTTATCTTTCATCAGGTTCTTGATAATGGAATTCTGATAGAATATTTCTCCCATCTAAAATTAAAATAATTTTCAGAAAATAAGTATAAAAACGCAATATTCGACTTATATATAAATTCTGATAATACTGTGATAAATTTAAGTTAGAAAACAAGAAAGTTGGTTATTACGTATACTATCAGCTTACATAGTTTCATATTATTGAGTGGTTTTAGTCAATGAAAGCTTATTTTTCTATTTATATTTATAAATTTACGATTGCAGATGTATTCAGAGTCATTTTGTTTAGCTTTACTCTGTAGTTGCCAAAAGGTATGGCTTTTTTGCTACTGAATTCCAACATCTGAATTATAAGATTTACTATCAATTGTATTACAGCAGAGAATAAGACGAATAGGGTGAATATGTCAAAGAACTTGACGACACTGTTCAAGGAATGATGAGCAGACAAAGAATATTTTAAATTATCCTAGTGTAAGAAATGATAGGAAAATCGAACTTCGCAATTAGTAATGCCGCATTGTGTCGTTAAGATCACTCTCCCAGGCGCAAAAAAAAGTTACATCACTGATTCACTGAAAACAAACAAACAAAAAAAATCGCACAGATGCTTATAAAAAATTACTAGGAATGTCGACTGTGTCAAAAATCCATGTGAGCCGATTTAACTGCTTTTGTTGATGACTGTTTAATGATTCTTCTTCTTACGGACGTCCAGAGTTGTTGGCTCCGATAGTCCGATGTCTATAATATGTCATTGCTGCTAGAATCCAAAACCGTTTATTACTTAGGACGTTTTGTAATTTAAAAGGGCTTCCTAATGCTGATAGAAGGGCCTGTAATGTTTATTGATCCTAAGCTAACATGTCTGGAGCTCGAAGACTCAGTCCTCTCTGTTAATTTGAAATTCACAGGAAAAAGTAGTTCTGTAGATAATGTTATACTGAAATGCTATTTATTGTCTTAGAATCATCTCGAATGAGAGAAATAAAATACTGTATTTGTATTCCAAAATTATTTCAGCAAATAAATCGTAGTACACATGAAGGAATCAACACAGAACCTATGCTCTGATAAAATTGTTGCAAAATTAATTTCCGTAATATGTTATAATTAATTATAATATAATTAACTATTAACTAATAATAAATTTATCAAATTAACTTTATGTAAAACTTTTACCTTCATTCAAGCAACAGGATTATTTTTTTTTACCAATGTATTGATTTTTCTGAATACAAAAATATGAAAATTGTTTTACAAATTCCCTCTTAAAACTTCAGCCAAAAATACAAAAACCTAATGTGCTTCAAGTTAAAATTGCAATAAAGCTGTTTAATAGATTTAGCATTTCATTTGCTACAGAAGCTGTCCCATGAGCGGTCAGTATTGGGAGACAATTGCTCGTTTCGAAGAAAAAACCTTTACATGAACATATGTCCTATTACGATATCGTTCCGAAATAGAGCTATATGAATGTAAGTTATTTTGAATTCGCAAACTAATCGTTTCTTAAGCATATCTCTAGACATTAGAATTTTGTTACAGAGATACAAAGTGCATTGATGTTGACGGTGAAATTTTTAAAACTTTATAAACTTTAAGAAATCACTTGTAAATAAATATGAGGAACAGTGCGTAAAATATCTTTCTTATCAATAATTCTGCAACCGTACATTCCAATAACTCACTGGAAACCGTTAAAAATAAGGCCCAAGTTCACGAAATTTTTTTTTCTTTGAATGACCAATAAATGTCGTCTTCCAGAATATTGACCTTTCCTCCTGGAATAAATTATGTTACATTACAGTGTAACTATTTATAATATATTTAAATCGACGATCTTTAAACAATCATGATCACACCTTTAAAATAATAATTGATTTAAATTTATTTTTGTTATATGATGGCGTAAGCAGTTCTAGCTCGTCGTAAATGTCCTGTCCAGCACCTTTAAGTAGTTTTTAAATTTTCAACAAAATTTCTTTTTAAAACGGATAATATATTATAAAACAAAATATTTAATGTGCCTTAAAATCTTAAAATTAAT